>JADHKM010000004.1:412239-958549 GCA_019925495.1 Ophiostoma fasciatum | reverse complement strand
CGCCGCCGCCCCCCATCCCCACGGCTGCCGCGCCCCCCCTCCCCCCCCCGCCCCCCCCCCCACCCCCCCCCCCCCCGCCCCCGCCGGCGCCCGCCCCCCCGCCCCCCGCCCCGCCCCCCCCGCCGCTGACAGACGGACAGGCCCCGCGCCGCACGAGAAGCGCGCACAGGTGCTGCAATACATCACGGCAGCGCTCGAGCGGCTGGCCGAGACGCGGCACCTCGCCGTGGTCGTGCTGACGCAGTGCGCCAGCCGCGTGCAGGGCGGGCGCGGCGCGGCGCTGACGCCGGCCCTATACGGGCAGGTCTGGGATCGCGGCATCGCCACGCGGCTCGTCCTCTTCCGCGACTGGGCGTGGACGGACCGCCACCGCCCCGTCGGCGGCCGCTTTGCCGGCGTGCAGAAGCTCGACGGCCGCGCCAGCGACAGCGGCATCGACGACATTGTGGCGTTTGATATTGCAGAGGTCGGTCGGCGGGGCCCCCTCTGTCTGGCTGCCTGCCTCGGGTGGAGATAGGCTGACACCATGCGCAGGCTGGTCTGGTCGAGGAGCACTACACGCCCATCCCGCCACGGGGGTCGGCCGCGTACAAGCGGAAGCTGGGCGACACGGACCTGGGCCGGCGAGGCGGCGACGGCGACGGCGACGGCGACGACGACGACGACTACGGCTGGAACGACGACGACGACAGCATGATGCCCAGCATGCCGCCGCAGTGGCAGGGCAGCGAGGACTTGCTCTTGGGCCACCGCTATGAGGAGGAGGAGGAGGAGGAGGAAGAGGAAGGAGAGGAGGGCGGCCAAGAAGAGAAAGACGCGGCCGGGCACGGCGGAGAGGGCCAAAGCGAGTCAGTGCTCGTCGGGCTGCGCCGCACGAGGAGATCGTCGCAGAGCGTGGCCGACAGCGAAGACGACTCAGACGTCTGATACCGGTCTGCCTTGTGGCGGACGAATTGAGGCATCTGTGAGGGCACGTTGCGGCGGTGGTGCACGATCTGACGAGCCTTGGTTCGGATCTTTCATGCACTCTTGTATTGTCTAGTTTCTGCTTTTTCGGGTCTTTTTATTGTGTGTGCTTGTATGGATTTGGGACGTGGATGCTCATATGATAATTTTCTAATATTGAAGTTCATGAAGATAAAAACAAATCAAGGAAAGCAAAATCAAAAATAAATCAAAACAAAACACAAAGACAGCTCTACTCTCGTGCGGAAAGCATATCTGCTGGTCCTCTTCGCCTGCCGGTATACGTACATTGTTTTCGAACGTGCACCCCAAGCTGGCAGCCGTCCGGCCTCTGCCCGCGTCGATGAGGCCGGCGTTGATGAGGCCAGGGTTCGCCGTCCCAGCAGAGTCACGTGCAGACACATCGGATCTTAAATTGCTGGCATTTACCTGGATACAACCGTACACCACGATGACGAGTCCTTACGGAGCACAATTTCACTTCACGTCTTCCAGGACGCTCTCCTCGCCGTCGAAAAGACCAGGCGCGCGCATCGCTGTCCCCTTCCCGCCGCACTCTTTACGGCTGTCTCTATTTATAACAAAAGTGCTGGACGCTGCCGCGGCAGGTGAAACAGCGCACGGGGACCGACAGCAAACGGGTTGCCTGTCTCTGCCGACAGGCAGCGGTCAGAAGCGAAGAGGCCCGGCCAATAGCGCGCAGCCAGCAAAGCCAGCACAGCCCAACGGTGTGCTGTCGCGACACTAACCGCTTGTGTTCCTGGGCGCGCCCCGTCTGCCAGGCACCAACGGGTGCTGATTGGCCAGCGCTGCATATTAGGCCGGTAAAATTGGGAGCCCGGCGACCTGCGGCCCGCTGCTGCTGTGCTGTGCTGTGCTGTGCCTCGCACCTGCCCGTCCACGAGCGCGGAATGCACCACTGCTTGTATACAACCACAGACGGCCGGCTGCCCAGCGAAAAAGTTAAATTGGCCCCGTGCCCATAAAAATGCTACGCGGGCAGCGCGTCGTGTAAATATATACTTGTACTAATACACTCAGCAATGGCATTCTCCGCCACCTAAATGCACAATGTCTACCACGACGGCGCTGTACTCCGTAGGCCTCCTCCGCCGGCACAATGGCAGCGACAATCGTGCAACTCGCTCCAAACGCGGCCTCCGACGCTGGACTCCTTGCAGCGGTCTCACAGCATCGTCGTAAGCAGTACGGAGTGCAACTAGCTGTGCGGTACGCCGTTGAGCCGTCGGACATTGAAATTAAACCAAGCGGCGGCCGGCGGCGGCCAGAGCACTTTGTACTTGTAGGTATCTTATATGTACCTTTTTGCGCTTGTGACCGCAAATATCCACTAATACTCTGCAGATAGTACCTGTGGGAAACCGCTGGGTTCCTGTGCTGCCACCTGAGTGGGGCCTTTATTTGGGTCCCCTGCCAGCGCCTTTCCACTTTCACGTCCGGTACACGCATCGCATCCTTGTTGTGCCCCCCCCCCCCCCCCTGCCCGTCTCGTCGCTCGCTCTTTCCCTCATTTACTCGGTTTGCCCCCCCTATCCGTCTCGTGGTCCTTGCCACGCACGCTCCTTTTTTTGCTTTTTTCTCGTCCTTCGCTGCCACCATTGTTCCTTTGCGTTCTTTTCAACCGCACCGCTCGCTCGCTCGCTCGCTCACCTTCGCTTCTTGAGTATATATCTGCTATACTCGTTCCATTCCTTTTGTTTATCGTTTTCACGTCTCTGGCTGCCTCTCGCGTCTCGGTCGATCCGCAGTTTGTTCGCTCAGAACGAAACGAAACGAAAAAAGAAGGAAAAAAGAGAAATCAAAACCTCACGATCGACACGCAAACGCACATCGCAACGACCGCCCGCCCGCTCATACAATGCGTCTGATCACGTCGACCGCGCTGGCCGTCCTGGCCGCTGCGGCGCAGGCCGCGCCGGAGGCGCCGCTGGCTCGCGTCGGCAACAGCCACAAGATGGTCACCATCGACCAGATGTTCGGCCTCGCCCGGCGCTCGACCGACGGCTACACGCCGGCCACCACCTTCTGCGGCCTGGGCGCCACCTGCGCCGAGGCCTGCGGCACCGGCTACGAGACCTGCACATCCACGGACGACGCCATCCACTGCTACAACCCCAGCACGCAGGTCTGCTGTGCGGGCGGCTCTGGCAGTATGTGGCAACACCCGTTGTTATTCAAAAGCATAGACTTGTTTTTTTTGGGAGTGCCCTGCTGACGGACGACCAGACTCCTGCGACAGCGGCTACTACTGCACCGCCACGACAGCGGGTGACACCGTCTGCTGCGCCGAAGGCTCGACCCTGGAGGAGTGCGCCGAGGTCTACGGCGTGGGCACGCTCCACAAGGAGACGGCCGCCCCCTCGTCGTCCGCCGCCCCGTCCTCGACTTCTTCGTCGTCGTCGTCGTCGGCGTCGTCGTCGGCCTCTTCGTCGGCCCCGATCTCGTCGTCGTCCTCCGCGGCCGCGAGCTCGAGCTCGAGCTCGACGCACGCGTTCAACAACCACCACAACAGCACCGTCTCGGGCACGGCCCACGCCACCGGCACCGGTGCTGTCGCCTCGGCGACGGGCACCGGCGGCAGCAGCAGCGCCAGCGGCACCGCCGTCAACAACTTCACCTCCAGCGCGGCCGGGCCCTCGGCCTCGGCCACCGAGGTCCACACCAGCGCGGGCGACTTTGCCAAGCCCGCCGGCTTTGCTGCGGCCGTCCTGGCCGCCGTCTTCACCTTCTTGCTGTAAGGCGAGAGGCCAACCTCGTCGCTCTTCGGCTCCCAGCTGCTACGAGTTCACGACACAAACACCTCCAGCGGCATCCCCACCTCCCACCTTTTCCTCTCACCTGCTCCGACCCCGTCCTCTTTTTCAGTGCGCTGCTGGACGGACGGTATCCTGGACGGCCGGTGTGCGCATGCTCCCCGTCTGTGGACAAGGCCCGCACCGTCCCGGCCTCCTCTCCATACCCGCCACCTACCCGGCCGAGGCGTTGGCTTGTTTCTTTTTCCCTTGTCAAGGGGATCACGGTTTTTGCGGTTTTTCAGGGCTCTGATTTCTTACTCCTCTTCTCCTTGCATGATACCAAGGGGTCGAACAACTATAGCGCGCCGCTGGTGGATCCGGCCCATCAACTCCCCGGCTGTTCGGCCCCCTGTTTTTATGACGATCTCTTTTTGTCTCCCTTTTTTGATATCACTGCTGTTGGCCGAGCCCGTTCTGATTTGCTCTTTTCTTTTCTTCTTCTTGGTATGACGAGGCTTGCCTCGCTCACCGGCTTAACCGGCCGATATTTCTCTATTTCATGTATTTAGTTTTGGGGGAAGACGGGAAAAAGAAACAGAACAATGTACTGCCAGCATTGCACTGACTTGGCTGCGGTTGCCGTGCTTGACTTGACACCTGGGACAGATGGATGGACCCTTGCCTCTTTGATGGACAGGCGGCCCTTTTGTGGGCTGCGCTTGTCGATCTCCCAAGGGGGCGGCTGCCTGCCGATCCTCGCCTTGCGTTCGGTGGGCTGTCCCAGGCACGCCCGCGCTGTCTCGGCACAATAGGGCAAAGTCACGGGTGGGTAGTCAAACTGTACCGTGTCATTCAAATTAACCGAAAGTACTCCGTACGGACAGACCACGCCGGCGGGCCCTGTTCGCATCGAGGACACCCGTATAGTTGTACGCTGCATCTCCCTGCCTCACGGCCCCGGATTCTCGTCCCCGAAATCGACTACCTGCCGGCGTACGCCGCATCGCTGTACTCGGGGGGGCTGTCGAGGATATGCTGCTGCCGTGGGCGGAGATGGTGGTGGTCCCCTGCTGCCTCTCGCTGTGCGCGCTGCTGCTGCTGCTGCTACCGCCCCGTCATACACCATGTCCAGGTGGTCGCGGCAGTACTCGGCCTAGTCGCCGTCGAGAAAGCCGAGCCAGTCGTGGAACTGCGCCGCCTCCTTGAAGGGCAGCAGCTCCAGCAGGAGGTGCTCGTGCTGGGCGGCCAGCAGTAAGCGGCGTGCCGTCACCGGCCCCGCCGCGGCCCCGCCGCCTGCACCGGCGCCCACAAAGGCGGACGAGGGTGCCGGCGAGCGGGCCTGCTGCTTCTTGTTGACGACCATGGCAAGAAAGGGAGGCAGGCAATGGATGTGGGAGACTGCTTCAGAGCTTCAAGTATAGACTGGACGAGACAAAAGACACGTCCAGGAGCACTGTTCCCGTTGACAGACGCGTTCGCCGGCCTGTCCTAATCCTCCTTATGAACCTGTTCTTATACGGCTTCCTAGACGGCCGTTGTGCATCGCCTCGCCATGACCGCATGCCTCGATGTATGCATACTAGCCTTCCTTTCATGCAGGTATGCCTTCTCTTATCTAGGTAACGGGGTCCATATGCATCTAAGCATACATAGTGTCGCAGCGAGTGGCGCGCGCGGCTGCGTCTTCTTGCGCGCCCGCGACGCAGGGTGGGCGAAGCGCACGAATCTTCTTGTTTCCTGACGCGGACGGATGCAAATTATGCTGCGTCGTCCGTGGGGCTTGTGCTGCTGGATGCGCGTTGGCATGAGGACGCGTCGTCGCATTTGGGCTGAAAACGGGGTACTTCGGCCGCCTAACTATTTTGCGCTGGCCCCAAGTACCGCACGAGATCCCATGTTTTCCCCAATCTCTCCTTGAGATGACACTATCAGCGCTCTCTGCCTCGTGCGATCGACCCACTGCTTTTCCCTTTTGGCGTCGCCCTCTCCCCCCCCCCTGTCGTCAATTTCGCATTGCCCTTTGTCTGCCCCGGCGTCGTTTTTTGGGAGGGGTTTTGTCGCTTTGTCGCCGTCTTCTTTTTTTGGATTTGGATAGCTTCGGTGCCGCAGTCGCCCTTTGGACACTCTTGCCTGCGCAGATTGGACGTCGGCGGCACCTTCCCTCGCGCATTTGAAACGCGACCTGCCCTCTGCGCGCCCTGGTCGTCCCTATCTATCGGTTATCTGTCTTTTTTTTGTCTTTCTGCCCCTGACGGCGCAATTGAAGCCGACAAAGGCGACGGCGGCCCAGGCGAGACCACCGCGCGGGCTGTTCCACATCACGCAGACGTCTCCACGCCCTTGCCGCCCGCGGGAGCCGCTCCTCGTCCGGGGCTTGGATGCATGCAGGTATGTTTTTTTCTTTTTTCCGGAGAACGGGCGACTCGCTGGCGACTGGCTGGCCTGCCTCTGCGCAGAGATGCTGCTGTTGCCGACAGGCCTGACCACCTCTCCTAGACAGACATTGGCTTGACGAGGATGCCGGAAGGCCGCAGCGAGGGACGCTACAGCCCCATGGGCCCCCGGGGGCCGTCTGAGCCGGCCACCAGGACGGCCGAGGGGGGGACGCCGGCGGTGGCGTCGGGCGGCGTGATCCGCATCACAAGCGGCGCCCCCGGGCCGGGCAAGACGCCAGCCGACGCGCTGGCCAAGACGGCGGCGGCGGCGTTGTCGAGAACAGACGCGAGGCCGTCGGCCGCACCGGCCTCGGCGTCAGCCGAGGCGCCGGCGGAGACGCCGGCCCGGACACCAGCCCGGACACCACCACCCGCCAAGCCCTTTTCATGGCTGTGAGTTTTGCTCTGCACCGTCCACGGCGCGCTGCCCCCCGCTTCCCTTCTCACCCGTGCTAATACTGCCAGGGATCCGCATCCTGTCTTTGTGATTCTCTTGGTTGGCCCCGAGGAGACGCCGTTTGGCATACAGAAAGACCTCTTGTGCGCCGCAAGCAGCCACTTTCGCGAGCGCTTTGCCGCGGCCGAGGGTCCGGATAAGGAGCGCGGCGGCGGCGGCGGCGGCGGCGCGGATGGCCGGACACCCCGGACGGTCGAGCACGTCGTGCGCCTGGCCGACGTGAGCGTCGAGGTGTTTGCCTACGCGCAGCGCTTTCTGTACACGGGCCACGTGGTTGCGAGCCTAGACGGCGAGGGCGACGTGGACGGCGACGGCGGCAGCGATGGCGACGACGACGGCAACGGCAACGACAACGCTGACCCAGAGGTGCGGCGCCTGCTCCCGTCCTACGACGTGCTCCTGGGCGTGTGGAAGCTCGGCGACCAGCTGGGAATGCCGGGCCTGTGCGCGCGCGCGCTCGAGGCCCTGGACGAGAAGAAGCTGCGCGAGCAGGCCATCCCGACGGCGCCGCTGCTGGCACAGGTGTGGCAGGACACGCCGGCGGGCTCGTCCATCCGGCAGCTGCTGCTGCTGTGGGTGGCCGAGTACCTGCGGTCGGGCCACGCGCAGCCCGCGTACGCGCGCCAGCTGCCCCAGGACCTGCTGAGCGAGCTGGTCGTCGCTATGAGCGGCCTGCACGGCGAGCCCGGCCCCTCCTGCGACCGCAGCAGCAGCAAGCACCGGCGGCCCGAGGACGGCGGCGGCGGCGGCGGCAGCAGCGGCAGCCGAGGACCGGACGGGCCGGCGGCCAAGCGCGCGCGGTCGTCGGATGCCTACGGCTCCGCAGGCCGCCAGAACGGGTACCAGAACGGCCACAGCCACGCGAGCGGCGGCAGCGGCATGACGGAGATGGACGCCTTCCAGGCCCAGCTCCAGCACCCCGAACGCCAGAACCAGGCCATGGCGCCGCCGTTCGCCCGGATGAGCAGGGAGAACGCCAGCCAGCTCACACCCTACCAAAAGCAAGTCCTCGACAGCCTGAGCCTCGCCGACCGCCAGGCCCGCGCGCTGTCTGCCGGCCGGAAAGCCGGGCGGACGGCGCTGCCCACGAAGCGGCGATTTGACAGCCCGCGGGGGGCGGCGGCCGACGCGTATGCGGAGGCGCCGCACCGGCCGTCGCCGGAGGAGCAGTATGGCAGCGGCTCGCTCGGCACCGTCAAGTCGAGCAAGTCCGGGTCGGCGTCGGCGGCGGGGGGGGGGACCGCATCGGGGCCGGGGTCGCACCGGAGGCGTGCGGGGCCGGTGGACCCGAACGCGTTCACGCCGGCGCAGAAGCTGCAGTTCTGCGCGGACCTGCTGACGCGGATGCTCTCGGGGCCGGGCTTCTGGACGCGGCTGGTGGGGCCGTTCCGGGAGCCGGTGGACCCGGAGGCCGAGGGCATTCCGGACTACCTGGACAAGGTGAAGCGGCCGATGGACCTGGCGACCATCAAGGCGAACCTGGACGGCGGGCGGTACGCGACGCCGGACGAGTTCGCGGCGGACATGCGGCAGATCTTTGCCAACGTGTACACGTACTGGAGCAAGGGCGACTCCATCTGGCAGGTGTGCGAGCGGCTGGAGAAGACGTTTGAGGAGAAGTACGCGCAGATGCACAAGTGGCTGGGCAAGATGGACGACGAGGAGCTGCTGTGACGCTGGGCTGGACGGCGGTGCGCTGTATAGTACGTATGTATCTTGCCGGGCTTCTTTCTCATGCTTTCTTTATATTCCACCCTGTCTGACTACGCCCACCGGATGCCAAAGAGCGTGCGCTTCTTGTCGGCGTCGCCGCCGGCGGCGGCCTGGGCGTTCTCGAGGTAGACGCGCTCGTGGCCGGGGACGTCGAGGAAGAGGTAGCGGTAGGCGAAGTCGTCCTGGCCGGGGCGGCGCACGAGGTGCAGGCAGGCGGTGCCCTCGGCGCGGGGCCCCTGGACGTGGAACTCCATGACCAGGTGCTCGGCGCCCTGGGCGTCGGTGCGCTCGGTCGCGCGGATGGGCCGCGCGCGGCGCCACCGGTTCCAGCTCGGCTCGCCGTAGGCGGCAATGTGCCGGCGGTCGCCGAGCAGGTCCTCGCAGCGCGGGTCCGCGCGGATGCGGTCCACGGCGCGGTTGAACGCCGCCACCCGGCTGCTCGGCGAGAACACGTCGGTGAACAGCACGTAGCCCACGCCGCCCGTCAGCACCACCCCCGCCACCACCATGCCCAGGTTGAACGTCTGCTGCGCCGCCCGCGCCGTCTTCTCGCCCGCCGACAGCTGCGTCCACGGCACGCCGCCGTCGTCGTTGAACGGCGTCACCGCGCGCCGCGGGGGGGAAGCCGTCGAGGAGGAGGAGGAGGAGGACGACGACGACGACGACGCTGTCTTCTGGTGCTGGGTCGCGTAGCCGCGGGTGGCCTGGCTGGCAGCCCAGCTGGTGGCCGTCGAGGCGGCCGGCAGCCGGCGGCACGCCAGCGGCGACGGCACGGCCGCGGTGGAGGCCTGGCGGGCCAGGGAGCAGGTGCGGGACGGGTTCATGGCGGAAGAGGCGTCGGGTGGCCGCCCATGGTCCTCCGGCGTCGGTTGCGGCGCGGAATGTAGGAGCGTGAGGTCGGACGAGACGAGGCATCGCGAAGTTTTGCCTGGATCGTTTTGAACTCCGCAGCGCACTAGTCCGCAAAAGGCTAGTCAAGAATGACAGCAGAGAATACAGTGTGTATTCTTGTACACAGTATAGCAAAAGGGGGGGACGGCGCGCCACAGGGAGAAGAGGAAGGAGGGCGCTCAGCACGCCGCCCGCCCGCCATCGCGAACCTGTCCTCTTTTGGGCTTCCCAATTTCTCCCGCCGCACACGCCCGCCGTCTGCTCGCGCCACCACCACCACCACCACCACCACCACCACCACCACCGTCGACCACTTCCAGCCGTGCTTTTGCGTCCGGCGCCTTTTTCTTTTTCTTTCTGTTTCCCTTGTGCGCGTATCCGCCAGCGTCACGATGAGCAGCAGCCTCGCGACCAAGCAGCAGTCGCTGCAGATCTTTGAGAAGCTCAAGACGAAGCCGGCGAACAAGGTCTGCTTCGACTGCGGGCAGAAGAACCCGACGTGGACGTCGGTGCCGTTTGGCATCTACCTCTGCCTGGACTGCTCGGCGAACCACCGCAACCTCGGCGTGCACATTTCGTTTGTGCGGTCGACGAACCTGGACCGTAGGTTTCGTTCTGGCGCGGTTGTTGTCTTGGGGCTGGGGTGAGCTGAGCTGACGCGACGCCAGAATGGCAATGGGACCAGCTGCGCATCATGAAGGTGGGCGGCAACGACTCGGCGACCAAGTTCTTCCAGCAGAACGGCGGCTCGGCCGCGCTCAGCAGCAAAGACCCCAAGACCAAGTACCAGTCGAGCGCGGCCACCAAGTACAAGGACGAGCTGAAGCGGCGCGCCGCCCGCGACGCCCAGGAGTTCCCGCATGAGGTGGTCGTGCAGGACGCGGGCGGCGCCGGCGCCGGCGGCAGCGACGGCGCCAGCACGCCCGCCGGCGAGCCCGCCGACGACTTCTTCGCGTCCTGGGACAAGCCCGCCATCGTCAAGAAGCCCACGCCGCCCGTCTCGCGCACGGCCACGCCGCCCGTGGTCGGCCGCACGCCCTCGCCCTTCCTCAGCGCCAACAAGGCAGCGGCCGCCGGCGGGGCAGCACGCGCGGCGTCGCCGCTGTCCGGCGCGGCCAGCAGCAGCCCCTCT
Organism: Ophiostoma fasciatum; assembly: GCA_019925495.1. Taxonomy (NCBI): domain Eukaryota; kingdom Fungi; phylum Ascomycota; class Sordariomycetes; order Ophiostomatales; family Ophiostomataceae; genus Ophiostoma; species Ophiostoma fasciatum. The sequence goes on along the minus strand of JADHKM010000004.1, from coordinate 948,199 downwards.
GGCGACGACGATGCGCCCAAGCCGACGACGACGACGACGACGACTGCGAGCCGCGTCACGCACTCGTCGGCCCTGAAGAAGACGGCGGCGGGCCCGCGCAAGACGAGCGTGCTGGGCGCCAAGAAGGCCAGCACCAAGCTGGGCGCCAAGAAGGTGACGGGCGACCTCATCGACTTTGACGAGGCTGAGAAGAAGGCCAAGGAGGAGGCGGAGCGCGTGGCCAAGCTCGGCTACGACCCGGAGGCCGAGGAGGCGGCGGCGGCGGCGGCGGCGGGTGCGACGAACAAGAGCGGCGCGGCCACCAAGAGCGACGGCGGCATTGCGGCGCCGACGCCGGTCAGCCCGGCACGCGGGGCGTCGTACGGGGCGGCGTCGCACGCGCGCGAGAAGTCGGCGTCGGAGATGGAGCGGCTGGGCATGGGCATCGGGCGGCTGGGCTTTGGGCAGGTGGGCGGCGGGGCCCGGGCCGGCGGCGGCGGCGGCGGGTCGTCGGCGGCGGCGCGGAAAAACGCGGGCGGCTTCGGGTCCGTGGGGCCGATCCGGGCGCGCGACGTGGACGAGGGCGAGCAGTTTGCGCGGTCCAAGTTTGGCAACCAGAAGGCGATCTCGTCGGACGAGTACTTTGGCAAGGGGTCGTTTGACGCGGCGGCGCAGGCGGAGGCGAAGCAGCGGCTGCAGGGCTTTGACGGGGCGACGGCGATCTCGTCCAACGCGTACTTTGGGCGGCCGGAGGACGACGGGCCGGGCGGCGGGGGCGGGGGCGGCGTGGGCGGCATCGACGACTACGGCGACCTGGAGGCGGCGGCCAAGGACTTTGTGCGGCGGTTCGGCATCACGGCGGGCGACGACCTGGAGAACCTGACGCAGGCGCTGGGGGCGGGGGCGACGCGGCTGCAGGGCGCGATCCGGAACTACCTGAACAACTAGGGGATGTGAGGGTGGTGGGCCTGAACGGCGGCGGCGTGAGCGGCGGCGTGAGCGGCGTATCCTTTGTTTAATGCACGTTTTTCTGGACAGTCGTCCGCGTACGGAGTAAAGGGAAGCACAAGAGCTTGAACTAGACTATCCAAATTATACTCGTACGACACCATCCACCCCATCGACACCACCCACACCCCCCACGCCATCCACCCCCCCCCAGCCTACAGCTTGGCCAGCAGCTTGTTGCCCGCCTGCAGGCAGGCGGCGGCGTCGTTGACCAGCTCGTCGACGACGGCCTTGGCGGGCATCTGCTTGTTGACGAGGGAGGCGCACTGGCCCATGAGGTAGGGGCGGAACTGGTCCATGAGGTCGTCAAAGTCGACGTGCTCGTCCTGGGCGGGGGCGGCACCGTCGGTCTTGACGAGGGCGGCGGCGGCGGCGGCGCCGTCGAGGTCGCCGGACATGACCTTGTCGAGGTCGGCCTCGTAGGGCAGCTTGCCCTGGGAGGTGAGCTCGCGGATCTCGGCCTGGCGCTCCGTCTCCCAGTTGACAATGTAGGGGTTCTTGCGGACGCGCAGGGGGCGGCCGGTGAAGATGAGGGTGCGGATGGTGTCGTCGAAGCCGGCGGTGCGCACGGCCTCCTTGTGGGCCTCGGGGGCGCCGGCCTCGTCGGTGAGGATGAAGCGCGTGCCGACCCAGACGGCCGAGGCGCCCATCATGAGCGCGGCGGCCAGCAGCTGGCCGTTGTAGATGCCGCCGGCGGCCACGACCTGCACGGGCTGGCCCGTCAGCGGCGACACGTGGCCGCGCACGCGCTGCACCACGGCCGGGATCAGCACCGTCGTGGGGATGTCGCCCGTGTGGCCGCCGCCCTCGCCGCCCTGCGCGCAGATGATGTCGACGCCCAGCTTCAGGCACTTGTCCACGTGCTTGGGGTGCCCGACCATGTTCATGTACAGCACGCCGCCCTTGTGCAGCCGCTCCACCACGTGCCGCGGCGGCACGCCCACCGCCGACACGAACAGCTTGGCCCCCGTCTCGATGATGACGTCCACCAGCTGGTCCAGCTTGCCCTTGGTGTAGTCGTAGTTGGTCTTGCGCGCGTTGCCGCCCACCTGCGGCAGCAGCAGGTCCACGCCGAACGGCGCGTTCTTGTCCACCAGGTGCGCCTTGAGCTCCGCGATCTGCTCCCGCAGCATCTCGGGCGTGTAGCTCATGCCGCCGATCACGCCGAGGCCGCCCGCGTTGGACACCGCCGCCGCCAGCGCCGGGCCCGCCGCCACGTTCATGCCCGCCAGGAGGACGGGGTGGTTGATCTTGAACAGATCCGTGATGGGCGTGCGGATTTTCTCTGGGTGGTTAGGGGGGGGGAGGTAGGGGGGAGAAGCAGAGAAGGGGAGACGCACGAGGAGAAGCCATGATGACGGTGGCGAGATTGTAGGAATAAGGAGAGAATAGGTCGAGGTCGGAGTTGAGAGAAAGTGGACGAGTTGAGGCGGTCGAGGACGAGGTTGCGGAGGAAAAGACGAAGCGAGGACGAGGACGAGGAAATAAGAGCTCCTCCGTGCTTCGTATGCGCCTCCCGGCGACCGCTGGGGCGACGGCCACATGCTGGCGAAAGCCGAGGTCGCGCGCCACTGGGCTGCGCTAACACGCCGCCGTGGGACAGTGGGACAGTGGGAACAAGACAGCGAGCGCGGGCGGCGCGCTAGCACCTGCTGCGATCCTGGGGGAGAAAAAGGCGGGGCCCGCGCGCCTGTGGACCGCTCCTTTCGGGGCACAGCGCCGCTGCTGTGTGTGGCCTGTGGGACGGAGGCGTCGGATCCAGGCCGCGCGCGCGCCCGGTAGTTGTTGTGCCCGCTTTATTGCATGCGCGGGGGTCTCGAAGGTGCCGAGGCACGTTCTGGGCGGCGGCGTTTTCCCGCTCAGGGTCGCATCGCACCGCGTGATCGCCCGTGTCATGTGATGTCGGCGGCCCTGACAAAGCGTACACAGTTTACACACTGTACAAACACATGTCACCACGGGCCGGCGCACTGTCGCACGCAGGTGGCCAATCACGTTGCAGCCCTTCTCGCTACGGTTTTTTTTCTCCAACGACATCATCACTGTCCCACGAGAGGGGCACACGTGCGCGCGGAAACAAGCTGCCAGGCCATGCGCGCCGCTGCTGCTGCGCTGCTGCTTGCTCCGCGTCTGACGAGAGGCTGCTTCTTCCTCGGCGGCCGGGCCACGCCGGGACGGCAGCGGGCGGCGTGCTGCGCGGGGGGCACTCCTCGCTGGACGGCGACCATGGCGACCATGGCATCGACGGCGTCGACGGCGGCGACGGCATCGACGGCGGCTGGCGGGCCGGTCCGCGCGTACATTGCGCTGGGCAGCAACCTGGGGGACCGGATCGGGTGGATTGAGCAGGCGTGCCGGGCGATGGAGGCGCAGGGGATCCGGGTGCGGCGGACGAGCAGCCTGTGGGAGACGGAGCCCATGTACGTGCGGGAGCAGGGCAAGTTTGCCAACGGGGTGGCCGAGGTGGAGACGGAGCTGGCGCCGCTGGCGCTGCTGGACGCGCTGCAGGGGATCGAGCGGGCGCTGGGGCGGCAGAAGCTGGTGGACAAGGGCCCGCGCAACATCGACCTGGACATTCTGCTGTACGGCGCCGAGACGGTGCGCCACGAGCGCCTGACCGTGCCGCACGCGAGCATCTGCGAGCGGGAGTTTGTGCTGCGGCCGCTGGCGCAGTAGGTTCTGGGCCAGGCGGGCGGCGCGAGGATGTGGATTCTTGCTGTTGACGACGGGCCGACCGCTAACACGCCAGACTCGCCCCCGGCCTCCCCCTGGACCCCGCGCGCCCGTGGAAGCTGGTGCAGGACTACCTCAACGAGCTGCCGCCGCCGGCGGAGCCGCTGACGACGCTGACGCCGCTGACGCCGGTGGCGCGGGCGCGGGCGGACGCGGCGCCGCTGCAGGCGCTGCGGGCGGCGCGGCGCACGACGGTCATGGCCATTTTGAACGTGACGCCGGACTCGTTCTCGGACGGGGGGCGGCATTATGTGGACCGTCCTGACGGCGACGGCGACGCGCAGGCCGCGCAGGCCGCCGCGCAGGCGGCCGCCCTGGCGGCGACGGTGCGCGACTTTGTGGCGGCGGGCGCGACGGTGATCGACGTGGGCGGGCAGTCGACGGCGCCGGGGCGGGTGCAGGTGTCGGCGGCGGAGGAGGCGGCGCGGGTGGTGCCGGCGGTGGCAGCGATCCGGCAGGACGCCGGCGGGCCCGGGTCCGGACCCGGGTCCTGCAGCGACGTGGTCATCAGCGTGGACACGTACCGGGCGTCGGTGGCGGCGGCGGCGGTGGCGGCGGGGGCGGACATGATCAACGACGTGTCGGCGGGCGACCTGGACGCGGCGATGCTGCCGACGGTGGCGGCGCTGGGGGTGACGGTGTGCCTGATGCACATGCGGGGGACGCCGGCGACGATGAGCGGGGAGAACGTGTACGGGGGGGACGAGGGGGGCGACGCCGACGCGGCGCTGATCGCGGCGGTGGCCCGCGAGCTGCTGGCGCGCGTGGCGGCGGCGGAGGCGGCCGGGGTGCGGCGGTGGCGGATCGTGCTGGACCCCGGGCTGGGGTTCGCCAAGGTCGGGGACCAGAACCTGGCGGTGCTGCGGCACCTGGACGCGCTGCGGGCGTGGCCCGGGCTGGAGGGCTTCCCCTGGCTGGTGGGCTCGAGCCGCAAGAGCTTCATCGGGCGCACGACGGGCGTGGCGGCGCCGGCGGAGCGCGTCTGGGGCACGGCGGCCACGGTGGCGGCGGCCGTGCAGGGCGGCGCCGACATTGTGCGCGTGCACGACGTGCGCGAGATGGCCCAGGTCGTGGCCATGGCGGACGCCATCTGGCGGTGTTAGGGGGTGGTGGGCAGTCAGCGGGCGGCGGGCAGGCCTAAGCGGGCGGTCGAGGCCTAGGCGGTGAGGCCTGAAGCGGGAAGGAGGCGCCGGTCCGCGCCGCTTGGCAGTCGGCACTTGCCCCTTGTTTTCAGCTGGGGTGGACAGCTGCAGTATATAATACGGGTACTCCGTACTTGTACTTCACAGCGTATATTTGCGCAAGGGGTTCTCCACCGCGACCAGATTGGACCGCCGCTCGCTACGTGTACCAGTGAGCGTGCAAATTGGCGCTGCCAAGACAGGGGACGGCGATGTGTTGAGACGTGCCAAGCCTGCGCTGGCGGTCCTTGTGGTAGGAGTACTTGTAGAATTGATTCCTCGTCCTTCGTTTCGTTTGTTCGTTTCCTTCGTTTCTTCGTCTTCGTCGTCGTCTCGTCGTCGTCTCGTCGTCGTCTTCATCTTCATCTTCGTCGTCGTCTTCACCATTTTCAGTTCATCTCGTCTGCCACATTCGTCTCCATGTTCTTTCGCGCTCGCCGGGCTGCCGGCACCCCCGACGCCGGCCGCGCCGACGACGCCCGCGAGAAAACCGTCCGGCCGTCGTCGGTGCTGCCGCTGCACCAGGCCGACGTGGAGGCCGCCGAGGCCGCCGAGGCTGCTGACGCCGAGCCGGCAGCCAGCAGCGCCGCGCCGCCGGCGCCTCCCCCCGGCAACGGCCGCTCGGCCCTCCCCCGCCGGCACCGGCCCTCCCACCTCCGCTTCCGCCTCCGCGCGTCGGGCGACAGCGGGCGGTCGGGCTTCCACCCGGTGCGGTTTGTGCGGATCGCGGGGCGGTCGTCGAACCGGGTGTCGGGGCTGGTCAACGTGCTGTGGCCGGTGGTGCCGGCGGCGATCGCGTGCCGGTACGCGCTGGCGGACACGCCGCGCAACCACCTTGTGGTGTTTGTGCTGGCGTACGTGGCCATGGTGCCGTGCGCCAACATGATCGGCTTCGCGGGCCAGGAGCTGTCGCGCAAGGTGCCGCACGTGCTGGGCATCCTGACGGAGACGACGGTGGCGTCCGTGGTCGAGATTGTGCTCTTTGTCGTGCTCGTCACCCGCGGCCTCTACGCCGTCGTCCAGGCCGCCATCCTCGGCTCCATCCTGGCCACCATGCTGCTCTGCCTCGGCCTCTGCTTCTTCGCCGGCGGCCTGCGCCGCGCCGAGCAGGAGTTTAGCGAGACCGTCAGCGAGGCCGGCACCGGGCTGCTTCTGACAGCGTGGGTCACCACGGCCCGTGTTTTGTTGTCTTCTTTTTTTTGCTAACCCTGACCCCCCTCAGCGGCTTCGGCTTGGCCGTGCCCACGCTCTTCCGCCAGACGGCCCCCAGCGGCCTGGCCGCCGAGGACCTGGACGCGCGCGCGCTCAACATCTCGCGCGTCACGGCCGTGCTGCTCATCATCGCCTACCTCGTCTTTGTCTACTTCCAGGCGCGCTCGCACCACGGCATCTACGACGACATCTTTGAGGGCGAGGAGGCCCGCGCCGCCGAGCACGCCGCCGCCCGCGCCGCCGCGCGCGGGCCCCCGCGGCCCTCCGTCAGCTCCGCCGGCTCGCGCTCCTCGCTCAGCTCCGTGTCCACCGCCGAGGCCGACCGCGACCGGCTGACCATGACCGAGTGCCTGGTCGCCCTCGCCGGCTCCGTCGCCCTCGTCTCCCTCATCGCCCTCTCGCTCGTCGAGGAGATTGACTTTATCGTCACCGAGCGCGGCGTCTCCGACGCCTTCATGGGGCTCATCCTCGTGCCCCTGGTCGAGAAGGCCGCCGAGCACCTGACCGCCGTCGACGAGGCCTGGGACAACCAGATGAACTTTGCCCTCGCCCACGTGCTCGGCGCCACCCTGCAGACGGCCCTCTTCAACGGGCCCCTCGCCGTCGTCGTCGGCTGGGGCCTGCACCGCCCCATGGGCCTCGACTTTGCCGCCTTTGACCTGGGCGTGCTCATCCTCGCCATCCTCACCGTCGGCAACTTTCTGCGCGACCAGAAGAGCAACTACCTCGAGGGCCTGCTCTGCGTCCTCGTCTACATTGCCATTGCCGTCGCCGCCTTCAACTACCCCAACCCGAGCGAGGGCGGCGAGGGCGGCGAGAGCGGCGGCGGCGCCACCGAGGGCGGCGGCGAGGCCACCGAGGCCGCCCTGGCCCTCGTGCGCAGGCTGTTGTGAGCAGGAGGAGAGAGTAGACAGAAAACATCATCCTTCCACGTACACATATACACAAGCCACCCAGTCCGTCCACCCAGTCAGTCCACCGCCAGCTCCGAAAACGACGCGTGCCCCGTCGCCCGCGTGTGCGCCACCATGTCCTTCTCGCCCGCGCCCAGCCAGTGCTCGCAGCCGGGCACCTCGCAGCGGATGGCCATGGTCTGCGTGTCCGTGTAGTAGCGCGCCGCCTTGAGCTTGGCCGCCAGCGCCCGCGCCCGCCCCAGCACGCCCTCGTCCGCCGTCGGCCACTGCGTCACGTCCGCCTCCGCCGGCAGGCCCAGGTCGAACGTCTGCGCGATCCGGTCGTAGTGGATCCCCGAGTACACCAGGATGCACCGCGTGTCCTGCTCCAGGCCGTACGTGTCGATGCGGCCGTACTGGGGGTCAGCAGACAGCAAGACGAGTCAACAGAGGGACAGGGGAGGCCACCTTCACATCGATCGAGCAGATCTGGATGCCGTACATCTCGCTGAGACACTGCAGCTCGATGGCGCCCCCCCAGCGCTGCGGGTCCTGCAGCCGCTGCGCGTACGCCCGCGGCTCCGTGTTCTCCAGCACCACCTTGGTGTACTTGTCCCCGTGCGCCAGGATGTGCGCCGCCACCTCCGCCCGCAGCTGCGCCGCCGGGTCCGCCAGCCCCAGCACGCCCCCAAACGCCGTGAACATGCAGCTGTTGTCGTCGGGCATCACGCGGAGGACTGTCGGTCAGCGGGGGAACGCGGGGTGCCTTCACTTGTGCCTTCACTTGTGTGTTCACTCACCCATATAGCCCCCTTCACCCCCCCCCTCCTCCCACGGCACCGCCGTCTCGTCCATCTCGACGCGCTTGGGCGTGAAGGCGGGTGCTGGCGGCGGCGGCGGCGGTGGTGCTGCGGCCGCCCCCGACTCCCCTGTCGGCACCACCACCAGCGTGGCCCCGCTCAGCCCCAGCGCGCCCACCGTCGTCGCCGCCGCCGCCGCCGCCGACGTGTCCAGCGGCGCCGGCGGGTAGCCCGCCTTGACCTCAAAGGCGCCCGCCGCCAGCCCGGCCCGCTCCGCAATCAGCCCCAGCAGCCGCGCCAGCGGCCACTCGTCCTCTGCCTCCAGCGTCAGCGTCGCGCTCGGCGTCCGCACCCGCACGCGGACGGAGGGCGGCATCGTGGCGGTCTCGTCGGTTGGGAGGAAGGTCGGGAGCGAGGTCGGTAGCGAGGTCGGGGCAATCTCGTCTTCTTCTATGGGCAAGCCGGGCACCAGAGAGGACCGGAGGTGTCAGAGAGCCTCGGGCGTCGGACCTCAGGCGTCGGTCCTCAGGCGTCGGTCCTCAGGCGCAGGCGTCAAGCGCAGGCGTCAGGCGCAGGCGTCGGGCGCAGGCGCCAGGCGCAGGCGTCCGGCCCCAGGCCCAGGCTCTCGCCGGCCGAAGCCGGGCGTCCGCCGGCCCATACGAGTGGGTCTGCTTAGTCATCATTTGAGACACCACAGACAGTCAGCCAGCCACAGACAGCCACAGACAGCCAGCGCGTTCTTGGAGACAAAGAAAACAGAGCAGCACGCCGACCAGGAGCGCATCGAACGAGCGCAGCGAACCGAGCACCACCACACCACGCACGCCCCTGCCACAGGACGACCGAAGCTATGAGCGCCGGACGACGGGACGCACGGGACGCGTCGGCGGAGGTGCACGAGTCGATCGAGGCCAAGGCGGAGGGCGAGGGCGAGGGCGAGGCAGACGCGGACGCAGACGCAGACGCGGACGCAGACGCAGACGGCGAGGCCGACCCGGACGTGGTGATGGCGGACGCGGACGCAGCGCCGGCGCCGGCGGCAGCGGCCGAGAGCAAGCCGACGCCGACGCCGACGGTGCGGGCGAAGCGCGACCTGCTGCACCTGATTGAGACGACGGCGCACGAGCTGAGCACCTACGAGGAGGAGTGGGTGCAGACCCCCCGTTGGGCTGTTTCCGAGTTTCTAGTTTCCGGCTGACCGACAGCGGCGTCGAGATTGCGGCGGGCTTCCAGCGGATCCCCAACAAGCGCGTGATCCCCGACTACTTTGAGGTGATCAAGGAGCCGACGGCGTTCAGCACGATCCGGGTAGGTTGGCTGGCGGTAGAAGGAAAAGAAGAAAAGAAAAGAAACAGGCTGACCGTCCAGGGCCGCGTGCAAAAGCGCGTGTACAGCGAGTTTGGCGAGTTTGTGCGCGACGTGGCGCTCATCTGCCACAACGCGCAGGTGTACAACCGGCCGTCGGCGCCCATCTTCCAGGACGCGGTGCGGCTGCGCGAGGTGTTCAAGGCGAAGCTGCAGCAGCTGGTGCAGGCGGGCACGATCCGGCCGGAGGAGGCGGAGCTGCCGTACCTGGGGGAGATTCCGGACGTGTCGCCGTCGCCGCCGGGGGGGGCGGGGGGGGAGGGGGAGGGGGAGGAGGGGGAGGAGGAGGATGAGGAGGAGGACGAGGATGAGGACGACGACGACGACGATGACGACGACGACGACGGCGACGACGACGTCGACTCGGAGACGGGCCGGCGGCGGCGGCGGCAGCGGCGGCAGCAGGCGCGGGCCGGGGGCGCGATGGCGAGCAAGATGCACACGCCGACGGAGGCGCGGGTGCTGGCGGTGCTGGCGGGCTTGCGCAAGGTCAAGGACGCGGACGGCGACCGGCTGCTGGAGCCGTTTGAGACGCTGCCGGACCGGGCGCAGCTGCCCGACTACTACGAGGAGATCCGGCGGCCGATGGCGGTGGACGTGATCCGGCACAAGGCGCGGCGGCAGCAGTACGGCAGCGTGGACGAGGCGCTGGCGGACCTGGAGCTCATGTTCAGCAACGCGCAGGCCTACAACCAGGACGGCAGCGCCATCTTCGAGGCGGCGGTGGCGCTGCAGGCGCGGGCGCGGCAGCTGGCGGCGCAGGAGCGGGCGCGGCCCGACGACGCCTTCCGCGACGCGCAGGGGCGGCTGGCGCTGCCGGGGCTGCAGGCGCGCGGGCAGGTGTGGCGCGTGGGCGACTGGGTGCTGCTGCGCAACGCCAACGACCCGGGCAAGCCCGTGGTGGCGCAGCTGTTCCGCCTGTGGCTCGACGCCGCCGGCGCCGCCTGGGTCAACGCCTGCTGGTACTACCGCCCCGAGCAGACGGTGCACCGCTTCGACCGCCACTTTCTCGAGCACGAGGTCGTCCGCACCGAGCAGTTCCGCGACCACCGCTTCGACGACGTCCTCGACCGCACCTTTGTCCAGTTCGCCCCCGCCGCCGCCCTCGGCCGCCCCCGCGGCTACCCCCCCGGCCGCCCCCTCTACGTCTGCGCCTACCGCTACCGCGAGGACACGTTCCGCTTCGTCCGCATCACCCGCTGGGACGCCTGCCTGCCCGAGGAGGTCCGCGGCCTCGACGTGCCCCTCGACCCCTACCCCCAGCCCCGCCGCCTGCCCCTGCTGCCCAGCCCCATCAAGCACCTGCTGCGCGACGACGCCCGCGACACCCACCCCCTGCCCAAGCCCACCTGGGGCAACCCCAACGCGCCCCCGATCGTCGGCGCCGTCCACCGCCGTCCCCGGCTGCCCAATGTGAGTTGCCTGGCCATGTCGTGTGCTTGGTGTCCCCCCCCCGCTGACAACCCAGGAATCCCCTCCCCCGGAGCCGGCCCCCGCCGACATGCAGCTCGACCCGGCCCGCCGGCCCACCGGCTATCCCGGCATGTCCGCGGTGCCGCCGCCGCCGGCCTACGCTCAGCAGCAGTTTGTGCCGCGGCCGCCGCGCCCCGTGGCCATGGCGCCCGGCACGCCCGGTGGTGCTGCCGCCGCCGCCGCCGGCGCGGCTCACCTGCAGCCCATGCCGCCCGGGCCGCCGCGCCCGGTGCCGCAGCCCACGCCGGTGCCGCAGCACCACAGCCCCATGATGGTGCCGCAGCCGCCGCATCTCGGCTACAGCGGCACGCCGCCGACGGCGACGACGACGACGGCCGCCTCGTTTGTGCCAGCACAGCAGCAGCGCATGATTCCTGCGGCGGGGGCAGCCGGCGGCGGCCGGAACACGCCGATTGTGCCGCCGCAGCCGCCGCACCACCCCCCCCACCACCACCCCGGCATGGTGCCGCCGCAGCCGCCGGTGCCGGTGCCCAGCGGGTACATCCCGCCGCGGGCGACGCACGAGGCGTTTGTGCTGCCGGACGCCGTCGACGCGGCCATCCCGGCCCGCCTGCGCCAGCAGTACCACCGCGACGGCCAGGGGCGCGTGCTCTTTTTCACCTCGCCGTCCGTGGGGCATGCGGCGGGTGGTGGTGGTAGTGGTCAGGAGAGCGCCGCCGCCAACCCCCGCGTCGTGGCCGACGCCGCCGGCCTCGGCCACAGCGCGCGCTACCTCAGCGGGCTGGCGGCGTTCCGCGCGGAGCGGCAGCGGCAGCGGGCGGCGCGCGACGCGCAGCAGGCGGCGGCGGCGCGCGCGGCGGCGGCGGACGAGGCCCGCGCGCGCGAGGCCGCCGCGCAGCAGCTGTACCACGCGGCGGGCGAGGCGCTCGGCGGGTTCGTGCAGTGGATGCAGGCGGGGACGCAGCTGCTGGAGGGGGAGGGCGAGGGGGGGGTGGAGGAGGGGGGGGTGGAGGGCGAGGGAGAGGGGGAGGGCCGCCCCAGCAAGCGGCAGGCGCTCGTGGCGGCGGGTCCGAATTAGGGAGTTAGGGGCGCGGAGGCGGCCGTAGCTTGGGTTTTGATTTACAGGTAGTCTACAGAGGACAGGCAGGTAATACTGGTAATTCCGATCCGTTGCTCTCATCGTCATCGTCATCACCACCATGCCTCCCCCCCCCGCCGACCTCGCCGCCGCCGCCACGCTGCGCCCGCTGACGCCGGCCGACGCCCGCGCCTGCGCCGCCGTCGAGGCCGCCGCCTTTGCCAACCCGGCGCACCGCGCCACCCCCGCCAAGTTCGCCTACCGCCTGGCCGTGTGCCCGGAGCTGTGCTGGGGGGCGTTTGTGCCGGCGGATGCGCTTCCGGGTGGTGGTGTGGTCCCTGCCGACCTCGCCGGGCCCGACGGCTGCCTCGTCGCCCACGTCGTCGCCACGCGCTGCCGCGGCGGGCTCGTCACCGACGCCAGCATGGCCCTGCCAGAGGGGCCGTGGACGGCGGCGGCGTCGTCGTCGCCGTCGTCCTCCTCCTCCTCCTCCCAGCTCGGCCACCAGCCCGACGGCGACACCGTCGCCGTGCACTCGCTGGCCGTCATGCCCGCCGCGCAGGGCCGCGGGCTCGGCCAGCGGCTGCTGCGCGCGTACCTGGCGGCGCTCGTGCAGCCGCCGCAGTCCCCGCTGGTGGCGCAGCCGCCCGTGGCGCACGTGGCGCTCATCTGCCGCGAGCACCTCGTCGGCTACTACGCGCGGCTGGGCTTTGCGTCGCGCGGGCCCAGCGCCGCCCAGTTTGGCGGCGGCGGCTGGGTCGACATGGTGTGTGCTTGCTTCCAATGGCTCGTTCAACCCTCGCTCCGGGACGATCTAACCAGCAGGTCTACGACGTGCCGGGCGGTGCGGCCGCGCAGGAATGAGCTCTCTTTGCGTCTGCTCGTCTATGCCCAGTCGTCTATACAAGAATGCCAGTCTGCCAGTCTGCCAGTCTGCCTCCCTTACCCCTACTCCTTCGCCCGGTACTGCGCCCGGTAGGCCTCGGTGCGGGCCAGGTCGTCGGCGGTCACGTAGGGCCGCATGCCGGCGACGATGTCGTCGAGGGTCAGGATGGCCAGGATGGGGATGCCGAACTCGCGGCGCAGCGCGCCCAGCGCCGACGCCTGGTCGGGCCCGCTGTCCGGCAGCGTCTCCATGCGGTCCAGCGCCACCACGATGCCCACCACGGTGCCGCCCGCCGCCCGGATCTTGGCCACGGCCTCGCGCTTCGCCGTGCCCGCCGTGATCACGTCGTCCACCACCAGCACGCGCCGCCCCGCCAGCGGCGCCCCCACAAACTGCCCGCCCTCGCCGTGGTCCTTGGCCTCCTTGCGGTCAAAGGCGTAGCCCACCGCCCCGTACCGCGCCCCGTCCAGCCGCCCCAGCGCCCCCACCGCCGCCGTCGCCAGCGGCACGCCCTTGTACGCCGGGCCAAACACGACGTCGAAGCCGGCCTTGCCCTCGTCCGAGCCGGCCTTGCCCTCGTCCGAGCCTTTCCCCCACACGCCCGCCCGGTCCGCCTCCGCAATCGTCTCCGCAAAGGCCGTCGAGATGGCCGCCAGCAGGTCCGCCCGGTAAAAGGCGCCCGCGTTGAAAAAGTACGGCGACACCCGCCCCGACTTGAGCGCAAACGTGCCAAACGACAGCGGGCCGCCGCGGATCGCCGCCTGCAGAAACTCCGCCTTGTACGGCGCGAGCTCGGACATGGTTTCGTGGGCGTGCAGTGGTGGTCGTGGTGTGGAGGAGGGGTGGTGGTGGTGGTGGTGGTGGTGTTGGTGGTGGTGCAGACAGGTCTTGGAGCCGCCGAAAAAAATCGTCAGTTTCACGTGACCTCTTCAGCCTTGCTAACAACGCCCCCTTCTGAACTACAGTATGAAATGTATTAGGCAAAAAGTAAGGTAAGATAAGGGGGAAAACCCATCAGAAAGCCGCAGGCGGCGACGCCCGCGCAAAAGCCAGGACAAAACTGGAATCAAAAACACACAGGACCTCCTGCTGTTCTCCGCGCCGGCCCGCCCGTCTCCAGGGCACACAAAGAGAGCACGACGGCGCGCCGTCTGTCGTCTTCGTCCATCGTCTCGTCCATCGTCTCGTCCATCGTCTTCGTCCATCTCTTCCGTCTGCCGTCTGCCGTCTGCTCCACGGCCTACCACTGGCGCTTGGTAAAGGTCAGAGGGCAGTCGTCCTGCATGGTTAGTCGTCGCTCACTGTCCCGTCTCGCCTCGCCTCATCTCCACATACCATCGGGAAAATGGTGGCAAACACCTTGATCTCCTCCGACTTGGGCGTCGGGTGGTGCTTCCACTCGAGCTGCAGCGACGCCATGCCGATCAGCAGCGCCAGGTTGAGCTGCGCGTACTGCTGGCCCAGGCAGTAGTGCGGCCCCGTGCCAAAGACGAGAAAGTTCTTGGCGCCCTTGACCTCGGCGTCGCCCGAAAAGTACCGCTCCGGGTCGAACACGTCCGGCTGCGGGTACACCTCGGGGTCGCGCAGCGCCAGGTACGTCGTCGGAATCACCATGGCCCCCTTGGGCACCGTGTAGTCCTCCGTGATGGGGAAGTCCTTCTTGACCAGGTACGGCACCATCAGCACCGGCGGCCGGTACCGCAGCAGCTCCCGCACCACCGCCCGCGTGTAGGCCATCGACTCCAGCTGGTCCAGGTCGACCGACGCGTTCGGGTCGCCGCCCCGCACCGCCAGGTTCTCGGCCCGCACCCGGTCCAGGACCTCGGGCCGCTGCGCCATGATCTGAAACAGCCACGTGCACGCGCTGCTGGTCGCGTCCTGCGACGCAAACAGAAACGTAAAGACCGTCTGCGCAATCTCGTAGTCGGTGAACTCGCGCAGCAGCGGCGACGGCTTCTCCAGCGCCGCCAGCGCCGCCTGCGCCTCCGCCTCCGCCGCGCTGCCCGCCGCCGCCGCCGCCACCGCCGCCTCCGCCTCGCGCCAGCGCGCCGAGTCGATCATCTGCTTGATCCACGCGTCCATAATGCACGTCACGTCGCCGCCCGCCCGCATGCGCACCTTGCTCTTGGCCGCGCACTTGCTGAACTCGCGCAGCACCAGGTCCGCCGCCTTCTTGCCGTACCACGTCTTGGTGTAGGGCAGGATGATGGGGAAGTTGACCAGCTCCAGCGCCGCCGTGATCAGGTAGTAGTCGTCGGCAATCTTCTTGAGCGACTCGTCCGGCAGGTAGTGGCCCACAAACGTGCGGCACGACACCGCGCACATGACCTCGCGGAACTCGGACATGAACGGCACCGGCTGCCCGCCGTGCTCCGCCGTGATGCGCACAAAGCGCTCGTAGTACTGCCGGTACACCTCCTCCTGGCCCGGCAGGTAGCACTCGAGCGCCTTGCGCGTGAACAGCCCGTTGAGGCCCTTGCGGAAGTCCACGTGCGCCTTGCCGTCCAGAAAGACCCAGTTGTCCGCCCCCAGCAGCTTGTGCGCCACGTCCACCACGCACGGCTTGACGTACCCCGGCGCGTTGAACACGCGCCGCGCCATGTCGCGCGTCGACGCGATCACCACAAACTTGTGGAACACGGACACGCAGCTCAGCGGGCCGCTCAGCCACTTGGCGTGGTACTCCTCAAACTTGGGGTTGACGCTCTCCAGGAACGGGCCGATGAACGGCAGCTTCCACGCGGGGCCCACGATCGGGCCCTTGCGGTAGATGTACGCCACTGCCCGTCAGTCAGTCTGTCTGTCTGCATGCTCTCCCGTCCGTCCGTCCGTCCGTCCGTCCGTCTGCACATACCCTGGTCGTAGACGACGGCCACAGCCAGCACCGTCAGCACCACCTGCCATGCGCTGACCTGGGCCAGGGCCTCGAACACCGGCTCCAGCTGCGCCGGCAGCGCGCTGACGACGGCTCCCTTGGCGCTGGCCAGCGGCGACGCGAAGGCCGTCGCGTTGTTGGCGGCAACCGACATGGTTGATCGGGGGGGAGGTGGAGGGGGAAGGATTCGACCGATGTCTCGATCTCGACAAGTCGCGGAGAGCAGTCGCAGAGAAAGACGAATGCGGTCCGAGGACAACGCGAGAGACGGGGCGGTGTCGTCGCAGGAGGGCGGCGCTGAGGAGCGAGACGATAGGAGGAAACGTGGACGGGCGAGGGCACGAGAAGGCGAGCGAGAAAAAGGAGAGAGGCCGCAGATTGGCAGTCGCCCGTGGGTCCCGCCGCTGCGCGTGGGCCGGTGGGTCGGGGAGCCGGTCGATTGTTTCTCCTAGTCCGAATGGGGAGAGGTTGAGCAACGACCGGACATGTTAAACTCCGTATATATTTTACAGGGCACGCAACGGCGGGAAGGAGCAGCCTCTGCGTTCTTGCCTTCTTGACTCGTCTTGCCTCTTGCCTCTTGCCTCTTGCCTCTTGTTTTAGTAGGACGCACGGGGCGCGTGGCGCCGCCCCCCGGGAGACCTCTGCGGGAGACGGCCACGTGAACAAGACGGTCGCAGGCCTCAACGCCGCCGGTGTCTTGTACTTTCATTCAGCGTACAACTCTGTATACTATACAGACGCATCCAAGCTGCCAGGGCCGCGACGAAACGCGGGACGCTTGGCTGCCGCGGCGGTCGTCTGCGCACGAAACGTCGTACGGTCCGCTCGTACGACGCGGCACGTCCCAGCCTTAATTCAGGGTCCTTTTTTTAACTGGGGCAGAAAAGCAGGACGGGGGCGACGTTGGGTGGATGATTACCGAGTATTACAGGGTATTATGCACACACGTATCTTACGGCACAGATGGACAGGCACGCGCATCCCCTGATTGGCCAATGGCCGGCGCAAAAAAGGTCATCGCGGAGCGTGCTCCGTACTAGTAAGCATGCTCCGTATTACACCGTAAGCATACTCGGCACACGGCGGCGGCTCACCGCCTTTTCGGAGCACGAAACACCCGGCAACCGTACGAGCAACAGGCGACCGCCCGGACACGACAGGCGCCCGGACGGCAGGGTGGCCTCGGATTGTCCGACGTCGGCCGACCAGGCCGCTCGCCCGGTGAATGGGCGAGCCCCTGTTTACATTCCAGCTGAATGTATACAAGCAGTCTCTTACAGACGAATCACGAAGGAGGCTTTGTGGGTGTAATGTTCATTCTTTTGTAGGCTGGTTGTCGATAGACCTCGACCCTTCCGTGCCGTTTTTGAAAGCGAGGAGACAATTTATAGACAGAAAGGACCACACAAGAAAAGACAAGAGCAAAAAGAGAGGAAAAAATGTGAAAAGGAAAAAACAGCCACGTTCTAAAATGCAGACATCAGGAAAACTATCAACAACCACCGGTCAAGAAAGTTTCAAGTCTATCAATTACCGATAACCCGCCCGTGTGAGAAGGAAAAACGAGGACAAGAACACGACAGCAAAAACGACAACCAAGACGCAACCGCCGTTGTTCCAACGCACTTACTCCTGTTCAAGACAGGCAAAAGCGATTTCCGAGACAAAGATTCAACCTTGGACAGTCGGCAAGACCAAACAAGAGAGAAAGAATCCGCGGCAAGCTGGAGCACAACGACGGGAAAACAGAAAGCAAAAACAAGAGGGAAAAGCAAAACGAGATACCAATTTTTAGACAACCGCACACCCACACACCACACCACACACACTCGACACACCATGGGGGGGGAGAAGGGTTTCGGGAGGCGACAAGACGAAAAACGCCGCATATGCGAGGAGGATACCGGTAACCGTCCCAGGGAGAACTGACAAAGGAGAGGGGGGGTGAGTAAAACAAAAGAAAAAGAAAGAAAAAAGCAAAAACTTTTTACATCAAGCCAGCTGTGCCTGTTGCTTGCACCACGGGAATCGCTTGGACAAGGCTCACATGGAGAGATCCCGTCCAAGGTTGGCCGACGACATGGAGTGGCCGGACTTCGACATCTTGCAAAAAGCAAAGATGCCACGAATCCCTCTCTCCCGTCCACCAGACGGGAAAGCGCGTCGATGCAGGTCGTGGGATGGGTCACTGGACCGTAGCCGGTGGAAGCAGGCCAGGTGCCAGTGTCAATGCCCCAGGACACGGCGGCCAGAAAGACCCGTGTGGGTTTTCTCGTAAACGAAAGAAGAAAGGTAGGACTGCGCAGGGGAGCGAAAACAGTAGGGGGGTAAGGCAGCGTGCAGAGGTTTGGATGTGTACATGTCGATGGGACCATTTGGACATTTTCTGGAAAGCAAACACGGCAGTTGCCGCAGCCGAGGACGCCCGAAAGAGGTCAAGTAGATGAAAAAAAAAAAATGTCAGGTGTTCCAAGCAGCTGGAACAGAGCCCATCTCAAGTCGGCCGAATCGAGGGGTCAACCGGGTTGGGCGGGCGAGCGGTCCCTCTAAGTTCTCGCCTGGTTGCGTTCCGCGTCCGGCTGGAACATGGAGGACCAGTCCAGGCCCGTCTGGGGGTTCGAGCTCTGCCCCGCGAACATGGGCATGCCGCTCTGGCCGGCCGACATGTTGTAGTTGGCCAGCTGGGGGTTCATGCCGCTGCCGTTGTACGCAGACGGCTGGTCGTAGCCGGGGCCGCCAGCGCCGGTGGTCGGGACGCCCGCGGCACCGTTAGTGACGCGCGAGGGACCGCCCATGACGCTGCCGGAGGCACCGGGCGGCGGGGGGCGCTGGTTGGGGTCGCCGCCGGTAGCCGGGTCGATGCGGTTGATGCTGTTGGAGCGGGACACCTGGTCGCCCGACAGGCTGTCGGCCGGCGGGAGCATGCCAAAGGGGTGGACCATGCCGTCGCCCTGGACGTTGCCCATGTTGTTCATGTGGTTCAGGTCGCCGCCGTTCTCGGCCAGGTGCTTCTGCTGCTGCTGCTGGCTCTTCTTGACGTGCGCGTGGGGGTGCGACAGGTGGCTCACACCCGTGGGGTTACCACGGCGGATGGAGCACTTCTGGAAGTGACGCTTGAGGATGTCACTGCGCGAGAACGTGTCGCGGCACAGCACACACATGTACGGGCGGTCGCCCGTGTCTTGCTTGTTAGAGAGCGAAAGAGACAAGGATGAACCCATGCAGGGGAGAAGAAAAAACTTACGGCGCAGGAGGTGGCGCTTCAGATGCTTGGCGTGCAGGTACGTCTTGGTGCAGTGCGGGCAGGGAAACTTGCCGTCGGCGTCCTTTTGCGGGATCTGGTTCTTGCTGACGGTGCCGGCAGCCGGCGGGGCGGGACGGCCGGGGGCGCTGGGCAGGATGCCGCGGCGGCCCTGGGAGCCAACCACGTGGGTGGGCTGCTCGTTGTCGGGGAGCATGGTCTGGGGCATGAGCGGGCTCTGGGCGTACGGCGAAGACATGCCCGGCTGGGGCATGACGCCGCCGGCGGGCATGGGCCGCAAAACCGGGGGGCCGCGTCCGCCCGGTGCCGGAGCCGGGGCAATGGGCTGGGGGTGGGCCATGGAGGTGGTGGCCTGGGGGAGCATGCCGGAGGAGGTGGCCGTGCCGTACGGCTGGTGGGGTGGTGGGTAGGAGTTGTTGGGCATCATCTGGTAGGAGCCGCGGCCACCGTTGGTGGTGGGCGGCGGCGGGTAGTTCATGTTCGGGCCCGGGGTGTTGGGCGTCGCAGGCGTGCGGGGCGTGTGAGGGTAGCTCCCGTAGGGCGTGGCCGTTTGCATAATCCCGTTGCCCTGCTGGTGGTGCTGCTGGTGCTGCTGGTGGTGCTGCGGGTGCTGGGGGTGCTGCTGATGGTGCTGCGGGTGCTGCTGATGCTGCGGGTGCTGCGGGTGCTGCGGGTGCTGCTGCTGGTGGTGCTGCGGGTGCTGCTGGTGGTGCTGCGGGTGCTGCTGGTGCTGCTGGTGCTGCTGGAGCGGCGGCAGCGTGTGGGGCTGGATGCTCTGGGGCGCGGAACCGGTCGAGGATGGGTAGGACGGAGTCGATGTGCCGTTGATCACATTAGACGAGTAGTGCGAGCCGTCCATAGTATCCCTCAAAAAGTCCACCGCGGAACTACCTGCTGGAAGAGAACAAGGCGTTAGCTGCAGTTCAAGGACGTGAGTCGAGCGCGCCCATTGCAAGAACAAGAACACGAGGCAGGTGAGCACGACAGCACGTGCTGGCGCAAAGCAATCCACAGGCGGCTCAGGAAGAAAGGGAGGCCAACGGCATGGGGGGCAAAGGTCTTTTTTTCGGTGCAGGGAGGGAGAGAAAGCCAGAACACGGTGCCTGTTGGGAACGATGGGGCGCAGCGCGGGAGGGATGGGAAAGGACAGGATGGCAGAATGCCACGGGGCAGGGTAAAGAGCATCGAGGATCGAGCCCGTCGACGAGCACGAGACGGAAAACGCGGCCGCCGGGACTCGCAGCGATGAAAAAAGGACAGGGCGAGAGAAGACGAGAACGAGACGAGACTGCCCCCACGGATGCACGGATGCACGCGACGCCCGAAGGCCGGCCACGCCACGAGCCGAAGATGGACGGATGGACGGACGGACGGGAACCGAACGCCCACCATCGCCACCGCGCCACGTCGCGTGTGCTCCTCCGCCTTGTCTCGTGTGTTCTCGTGTTCTCGTCTTTCCATCACCCGTTATGCCCCCCCCCTCGTCTCCATGCTGCGGCCCGTGATCCGGCGGCTGCGTCCTCGTTTGTTCGTGCTCGCCGGCTGCTCGCATACAGCTTGCATGTGTGTCCTCTTTGTCGGCGCGCACGCGGCGGTCGCTGGTCTCCGCTTGGCTTTCCACTTGGGCTGCTGGACGCGCCGCGAGTCTCGCCCGACGCGTCGTTTCTCGGCCTCGGCCTCGATTGCGCGGCATCGTCTTACCTTGTTGTTTCTGCGGGCCGTATCGACGAGAAGGGCGATGCGCGGCACACAGGAACGATGGCGACAAAGATGGAGGTAGAGGGAGGTAGGTAGGTAGATAGGTAGGTAGGTAGGTTGGTGGCAGGTGGTAGGGGTGGAGAAAAAAGTACAGGAACAGAACGAAAAAAAGAGTGGATATGGGGAGGCTTAAATGCGGTTCTCCTTCTCAAAAGTGGAGGGCAGGAGGAGAAGGGCAAAGAGAAAAGAGGCAAGATTTCCTAGGACTCGTTTTTTTATGGAGGTTGGGGGCTTTTTGGGAAAGAGAGAGAAGGGAGAGAAGGAAAAAAAAAGTGGAAGGGGGCAGGTAAAGGGAACGAGAAAAGGAGTGGGGACCTTTTTGGGGGGGAGAGGAAAGAACGGAGGGGACGGGCGAGGACCGGCGTATTTGGAGGGTTGGGTGTTTGGATTGGCGCGTTTGTGGTTGGGAAGGAAGGAGGGAATGGGGGAGGCAGGGCAGGGGGGGGAGAAGAGTAGGAGGAGGAAAGAGCGAGCGGCGAGCGAGTGAGCACGCGCGCGTGGCGGAGGAAAAAAAATAAAAAGGACGAGTGCGCCAAAAAAGCAATGGAGCGTAAATGGAAAAAAGCAAAGCGTAGGCGAAGCAATCCCAGTTTGTAGACGTGAGATTGGTTTGCTTTGCAGGCGGCGCGCGCGTCTTGTGTTTTGTGTAGTGGCGGCGACGGCGGCGGCGGCGGGTTGCGCGCTGGCTGCAGTCCCTTTTTTCCCTCCTTTTTTCGCCTTTTTTTTCTTTTTTTCTCGCTCTCCTTTGCGCCACTCCTTCGCGCGCCTGCCTGTCTTGCTCTGCTGGCCCTGCACGTTCACACCGCTCCTTGTCTTACCTAGTGATGTGTGTGTGCGTGTGTGTTTTGGTGCTGGTGGCGTTGACGGGGGCGCGCGCGCGCGTTTGGTCCTTCCGTTTTTCGGCCTTAAAAAAATAAAAAAGAAGAAAAGCCGGATGTTTTTTTTCTGGGGAGGAAGGAGGAGACCTGTCAGGTACCGTGGTCCGTGGCCGGGAAGGGTGGGTTCTTTTCAGTGGGTTTGGAGGCTGCGTGGTAGCACTGCGGCGGTCCTGGAAAGCAGTTGTTATAGCTGGGGCCCTGTCGTTCCTCTTTGTGTGAGCAGGGAGCCGTTGGGTGGTGAGGAGGGAGGAGGAGGAGGAAAGGCGCGCGGCGGCGGCGGCGGCGGCGGCGGGCGGCGGGTGGACGAAAAGACGGGTGGGCAGCGCGGGTTGGGGGCGGATCGACTCTGGGTGGGTGGATATTTTTTTCGTGGACAGACAGCAGAGGAAGGAGGAGTGGTATATTTAGGAGGAGGAGAGATGAAAAGGGAAAAAAAAAAGTGGACAGGTGGACAGGTGGAGCCGGCCAAGAAGGGGAAGAGCGAGGAGAATATATAGGACGGGGGGCGACGACAAAAAAAGACGAGACACACAGAACAGGAAGAAGAAAGGAAAACGGGCGAAGCGAAATCCAACCGCAGGAGAAAGGAGCCAATGGAAAAGGAGAAGGAGGAAAAAAATTGCGACGGGTGGAAATAAGCCAGAGAGAGAGAGAGCAGGGACGGACGGCAAACGTACCCGTTCGGCGCGGCTGGAACGACGGCGCGTGATGGTGGGAGGCGACGCGCGGCGAGAAAGAGGCGAGGAGAAGCGGGCAGTATTCCGGGCAGTATTCCGTACGCAAACGGAAGACGCCGCGAGGTGGGAGAGAGTATACAGAGTAGGCGGAGGGTATAGAGTAGGCGGAGGGAAGATACAACGACTCGTAAGAGCGACTCGTAACGACTCGTAACAAGGAGCAGGGACGGAGAACGAAAGGAGAAGGAGCGAAAACGCGAGCGCTTTTACCGGCTGGCCAAGAAACTGGACTAGCGGCCGGGCAAAAGAACAGCACCAAGAAAACGCGAGAAAAAGGAGGGAAAAAGAAACGACTGCATGCGGGAGGCGAACGGGATGTTGCCACGGGACAACAGCGGTGTGAGGGAAGCGACGGTCGACGCTGGCCGTTGTGATATTACGACACTCGGCGGCAGATTGCGACCACCGGGGCACTCTACGGAGTATGCTTAGGCTATCCTCAGGCTGCGGCCGGCACTTCCGTGCTGTACTCCGTAGCCTACATTAACATTCCGGGCTCTCGATCACTCCTATGCTCTTGTACGGAGTGCAGACCAGCCCCCAACTTGCCGGCCATCGGCGCGTGGCCGGACGGCTGACCGGCTGACTCGCCGCGCTTTCGGCGCCTGGCTGCCCCTTGCAGTGCCAGCACACGAGACAGACGACAGACGTGGCGGACCAGGCACTCCGTGCAAGGCAAGGTACTTGTATACACTATTGTCTACTCCGTATACTCCGTATACAACTATTGTGCTGCCAAGGCGGCTGGGGCGAGGCAATCTCTCCTGCGCGGCGCAATTTCAGCGATGCGCTGGCGCTCGCGGCGAATACGAGCGCGCTGTGAGCACGGCGAGTGGAAAAAGGTGTGGCAAGAGCTCGTACCAGTACTTGTCCTCGCAGCGGTACGCTGCGCAAGCGCTGTAGCGGCAGCGAGTACAGGTACGACTACAGAAGTGGGCTAATTTCGAAATGGGCTAGCCACGCCCCTGTCTCGCTGTGAGCGCTCGGCCAGCCGCTGACAGGCCAGCCAGCCTCCGGCTTTGGTCGGATATACGGCGCGTGCCAGCGCCTCGGAAGGACTCTGTCGAGAAGGGGGATGCAGCAGGCAGACGAGGACGAGGATGCGAACGGCCGCGACTGGCTCGCCGGTCAGCGAACTCCTGGCACTGCTCTCCCGTCGAGGCCACAGGAAACCTTGTTCAGCGGAGCCGCGGCGGGCGAGGAACCCTTCTAGAAAGGGCCTCCACTCGCCGTGAGAACGGAAGAGGGTCTTGTACGGAGTAAGCAGTACGGAGCACAACTATATATACGGAGTACGGAGTAGGTGTGCTACTGTGTCCACAAGTACCGCCAACACCGCGCGGAACACTGCCCGTTCGGGACCGAAAGCGTCAGATGGCTGGCCCACCGAACGCCGGCATGGGTCCGTGCTCTCGAACGAGGTGGCGGCCGGCAGGCACAAGCTGTCTTGTATTCGTCATGCGCAGAGACACTGTTGTGGCGGCCTGCTGGCGGCCTGCGAGAAAGGAGCTGGCCGGCGGCCTCTGCGATCCGGTCGGGCATATATATTGAAATAATACACCACTATTATTGCCTGTCCAAGGACGGAGTAGGTGACCCTCGTACGCCACGGCCCACTCCCCCTTCAGCACAACGGCGCTGTAACACATCCCCGGCGGCCGTGCTTCTGCCGGCACGCGGTTGACAGCACTGTTTTTGTGGTTCTGCCTCTGCGCGACGGCTGCACGGATTGACCCACTGCCCCATCGTCGTACCGAGGATTGTGGGAGTGAAGCATCGAGTACTCCGTACATTTACAGATTGTTCGCTTCTGTAAAGTTTCAGTGCTTCTATTGATCTGTATTGGACCCTCCTTTTTCCATTTCTTTGCTGGCGCTTGCGGCGGCCGCAAATACGACGCAAATTGTTGTTAATCTTTTTTTCATTTGCATGGTTCGACGCCCACGTCGCCTGCTGTCGGGCTCGGCAAACTAGCTGTGCGCAGGGGTGGAGGAGGCCGTAAGAGAGTGCAGTACGGAGTACTTGCATCTTGGAAACCAAATGCAAGCAGTCCAGTGCAAAGCGTCCCGGGACTCTGGGCGTGAGGGGTTCCACTGCAAGGTCGGTTGGAAACCCCTGGCGTGTCAAAATACACCTGTCTGGGCAGCCTCTGGGTGCCTGCCGGCGACGTACTGGTACCTGGACAGGCCCTGCGACAGGCCGCGCCAAGCGCGCCCCGTGCGTACCGGTACAACAGACCGCCTCGTGGGACGCGCGGACGATACCCACAGGAGCTCGTTCCCCAAGTTGGCAAGCGGGTCGCCGTTGTTGTACAAGTATACAACTACGGAGCACAAGGTGCAACGATTCGAGGACGGAGGAATACGGAGACACGGACACACACAGCCAACGCGTCGTCGCCAAGCCGTGGTGGTGGCTGGTCGCGCTGCCGCGCTGCCCGCGCTGCCCGCTGCTGCCCGAGGCATGCCGGTGTCTCGGGGCCGCTGCCTGCCTGGTCGGAGGCGCCTGCCGGCCTCCTGCCTGCGCTGGACCGCCGTGCCAGCGCTAACGCGCGCTGCGCTGTCGCAGAAGCCGTGTCATCCTGCGCCAGCCAGCCAGCCAGCCAGCCAGCCGCCAGCCACCCGTATGCACAAAGAAACCACAAACGAGAACACGAACAGGCCATCCATCCTCCTCCTCCCCTCCCTGCCCAGCCGATCGCCGTCTGCGAACCCTGCGCGCGTGCAGCGGCGCGTCGAATCAGCGCCGGCGCCGGCCCTCTTTTTCCACTTGGCGGCACCCTCTTTGTTGTCGGCCGGTTTTGTTGTCGGCCGGTTTTCGTCTGCCGTCTTTTGTCGGAGTCCTCCGTTGTTGTCTGCTGTGCGAATAGTCTGTTGTGGTCTGTCTGGCTGGCTGCTGGCTGGCTGCTGGCTGGCTGTCCGTCACTGTATCTTATCCAACCTCTGCCTGTGCTCTAAACACACTGGACTCTGCATTCCTCGCGAACAGTCGTTTCCACCTGCCGCGACCAGCCACGGCAGTTCTCGTCGGCCGCGCACCTCTCGTCTGCCCGTCGTCTGCGTCGTCTTCGTCGTCCGCCCGCGCGGCCGTTGCACTGGCCGTGGATCCGTCTGCGACGCAAGGGTGCACCCCAAACCGTCCGCGTGCCACATGGGAGGCCGTCGTCGCTGCGGTCGTCTCGTCCTCATCCCCGTTCCACTACTGGCCGTCGGTGAGCAGGCCACGTCGAGCCTAACGGGGCCCTGCTCTATACTCCCGTATATGCTTACAAGGACATGTGTGGCTGGCTGCCTGACCGGCCGCCGCCCGCGCCTGTGGCCCGATTGGGAACCTGCCTCTCGGCGCGCTGCCCCTTTCGGCATGCCCTTGTCCTCAAAGCGGCAAGAGAATACGACGTCCTGCTCTCGGCATGCGACAGCAGCCCGGCCAGCGTGGCTGCGCCGAGTCCGGCGCTGCCGGTGTTTGTTTGTACGGGCAGCTGTATATTTGCCCTCTGTAGTTGTCAGGCAGATAGGCAACGTCCGACGAGCGTAATAACGGCGCGTAAGACAATGCCCGCGCAGCAGCGCAACGTTACGCGAGCCCTGGTCCTAGGGCTCGGTAGACGGCGAAGGCAAATTAGGAAATAAAAAAAAACATTAAAAATATTTTTTGTTTGAAAAAAAAACAAAGCAAAAATAAAATAAAAATAAAACTTGCAAAATATCGGCACAAAAGACGCACGTCGCCGGCCAACTCCGAAGATAGGACGGAAGCAAGACCTTCTCTCAATGGCACGCGTTCGATGCTGTATTTGTAGCTGTATGCTTAAATATCGCAGGCTATGTCCTGTCCATGGCTCGCTACCGCAGTGGAGGGACGGGACAGCCGCTTGTGCCTCGCGGCGCAGCCCGTCTGTCCTCCGCATCCGTACGGAGCACAGCGATCCCCTCCCTCCATCCAGCAGCCTAGGCAGAGTCCAGCTCCCAGCCGCGAGGGCTCCTCCAGCCCGGCTCCATGGAGCATGGAGCAGACGGCCTGGTGGAGTCGCTGGCGAGCGAGCGCGACCGCCCTCGTCGAGCCGCAGTGTGGAGCGGGGGGGGGGCCGCGGCGATGGCGGGTGGAGGTGGTGAGGGCGGAGGTGGAGGCCGGCGGAGACAACAGACAAGGCGATGGGGTCAAGCATACTCCGTATGCTTACTTCGTATGCTTACTCGTAGGCCCCGTCCCAGTCCAGCAGCAGCAGCAGCGCCGACAGCGCGCTGCCCTCGCCCGCCCGCGTCCCGTCCTGGAACGCCTGCTGCTGCCGGTAGTCCTTGCGCGCCACGCTGTCCGCCTCCTTCTCGCTCAGGCCCCGGCACACCGCCACGAACGCCGCCGCCTTCTTCCGGAACGACGCCAGCAGCTTGCGCGCCGCCGCCGCATGGTCCGCCGGCGTCGGCCCGCGGCTGGTGGCCGTCGCCGTCGCCGCCGCCGCCGCCGCCGCCCGCGCGCTCTTGGCAAACGCCAGAATCAGCCCAAAGAGGCCCTCCAGCAGCCGCAGCAGCGGCTGCTGCCGCTTGCGCAGCAGCAGCGCCAGCAGCATCTCGTCCAGCGCCTGCTCGTGCCGCGCCCGCAGCCGCTCGGGGCTGGGCACCCCGGCGGCGCCGGCGGCGGCACCGCCCTCCGGCCCCTTGTCCTCCGCCAGCCCCGTCTCCACGCCGTCCAGCCACGCCTCGAGCCGCTGCCACGGCAGCCCGACGCCCGTGTCCAGAAAGTAGGCCGTGAGGTTGGCCACAAAGTGCCGCGCCGCCACGCGGAAGCGCGCCGACACGTTGTCGTCGTAGTCGTCATCGGCAGCGGCACCGCGCCGGCGCCGGCGCGGGCCCCGCGGGTGCATCGCCTCCTCCATCAGCTGGTTGACCACCGAGTACATGCGCAGCACGCGCAGCAGGTGCCGGAAGATGCGGTCGTACTTGGCCAGGATCGCCGGCGTCAGCACCGCCGCCAGCGCCGGCGGCGGCGTGTAGGCCAGCCGCAGGAAGTCCAGCGCCGCCAGCCCGTCCGGGTCCAGGCACTCGTCCATCTCCGCCGGCGACAGGTCGCGCACGGCAAAGCTCAGCCCGCCCGGCAGGTCCCGCCGCTCTCTGCCCCCGCCGCCCGGCCCTCTGCTCCCGGCCCCGGCCCCGGCCCCGGCCCCGGCGCCGGCCCCGCCCTCGTCCCAGCTCTCCGCCAGCACGCCCATCAGGGCCAGCCGCAGCTCGGAGCTGGCGGGCGGCCAGGTTTCGCCGTTGCGCCGCGACAGCCGCAGGCCGAGGCCGCCGCCGCCGCCTCCATCGCCTGGAAAGCCCGCGTCGTCCGCGCCCGGGTCGAACAGCGCGTGCGCCAGCCGGCTGCAGAACATGCCGTTGCCAAACAGCGCAAACGCGCGCAGCAGCCGCAGGTGCCTGCGCAGGCCGTGCGCGCCAAACAGCAGCCGCATGCACGCGCGGTTGACCAGGCGCGCCTGCGCCGCCACCACCGGCCCAAACGACAGCAGCGGCAGCAGCGACCAGTGCGGCGCAAACTCGTCCAGCGCCGCCATGTCCGCCTGCTGCTGCCCGACCTCCTCCTCCGGCGCTTCGTTGGCGTCAAACAGCTGCCGCCGAAGGATCGACGCCAACTCGTCTTCGCTGCCGCCGCCGCCGCAGCCGCCGCCGCCGCCGGCCGCTGCCGGTAGGGGACGGCCCAGCACCGCCATGGACGCCTGGATGCTCTCCTCGATCTGGTGCTCGCTCCGGCCAAAAAAGACCTGGAACGCCGCGGGCGAAGGCGGGCTCGAGCGGCGCGCCTCGTCTGCTGGGGAGATGCCCTGCGAGATGCCCAGCGCCGGCTCGCTCGGCTGCTGCCTTCTGCCCCCCCCTCCCAGCAGGGGCGCCAGCGTGCGTTCGTAGGCGCGTGCCTGGCCGTCCAGCGCGTGGATGGCGGCCCAGTCAAAGTGCCAGCGCAGCGGCGGCGGCCCGGCGCGCGCAACGACGGCCGCGTCGGACAGCGGGTGGTCCGGGTGGTTGTCCCACAGGAAGCGCAGGTTGCGGCCCGTCTCGAAGAGGTCGCGGGCCATCTCGTCGGGGACAAAGGCCGGCATGCGGGCCGCGTCCAAGACAAAGTCGCGCCCGGCCGGCTCCGTCGCCATGCCGTCACCACCGCCGTCGCCGTCGCCGTCGCCGTCGCCGTCGTCGCCGGCAGCGTCCCCGCGGTCCACCACGCGCACAAAACTCTTGCCTCGCGCGCTGCCCGCCGCCGACCGCCACCACAGCGCGGACTGGGCTCGCGGGTCGAGCCCCAGCCACTCGCGCACAAAGGCCAGCCACGGCTCCGAGACGAGCTGCAGCAGCTGCTTGGTGACGTCGCGCATGAACACGGCGCTGTACTCCATGGACTGCGCCTCGTCAAAGAGCATGGCCAAGAAGGCCTCGTCGGCCGCGGCTGGGCTGGCTGCTGCTGCTGCTGCTGCTGCTGTCCGCTTCGCCTCCATCTTGGCCTCCATCTTGGCCTCCAGCTTGGCCACCAGCCCCCATACAAACTGCACCAGCGAGGCAACCGGCTGCACGAGCGCCTGCAGCTGCAGCAGCGAGTGCGCGCGCTGCGCCCGGCGTCCCAGCTCGCTCTGGATGGTGAGCAGCAGGCCGTCGATGGCGCGCGCGAGCGCCACGCGAGACGCGCTGCTGCTGTTTCCCCTCTGGCTAGACGCAAGCGCCCGCTCGACAAACGCGCGCAGAGCGCGCGTGGTGGTGCCGCACGCCAGAAACGTGGCCTCGACGCTGCGCAGCGCGTCCGCCGTGAAGCCCGAGATCCGCGGCGCCGGTGACGACGACGACGACGACGACGACGACGACGACGACACTGGGCGGAAGGCGGCTGCGCCGGCGTCCCATGCAAACAAGACCGAGCTGCGGCCCAGCGCCAGCGCCAAGAGGCACGCGCAGTAGTCGCGGGCGTCCCGCAGGCGGCCGCCGCCGGCGCTGCCGCCCTTGTCCGCTGCCGCAGGGGCCCCTACGGCAATGAGCGCGTCGACCAGCCGCGGCCCTTGTTCCGTCGCCAGCAGGGGAAAGGCGGCGTGCGGCGGAAGGTGGACGTGCGGCGCAAACGACGTCCACGTCAGGAACGTGGGCGCGGGCGGCGGCGCGGGCGGGAGCAGCCAGAGGTCCAGATCGTCCAGATCGTCCGCGGGGCTGTCACCCGCGGGGGTGTCGTCTATAGGGCCGACCGGCGCCGATTCCGTGTCCACCGGCGGCGGCGCCGGGGTCGGCTGCGTCGACGACAGGCCGAGCAGAGGCGGCGGCCGGAACAGGCTGCCGAGCCCCCCGTCGTCGGCGCCCGTCGGACGCGGCGGCAGCTCCTCGTCGGTCCCGAGAAAGAGCGTCAGCTGCTCGTCGCCTGCAGGGTCAGCACGGGGCACCGACAACACTGGTGCATACGGAAGACGTAAAGCATATGCTTACTGCCGGGAAGTGCAAGCGTAAAGAAGCCGTCGTCGGGTCTCTTCTCGTCGAAGCCATCGTGTCGCGGCGGCGGCGACGGCTCCTGTGCCAGCTGCGGCCAGGACGGCCGCTTCCAGAAGTCGGGAATGGCAAAGAGGTCGGCGGCGTCGTGGTCCGCCATGGCTGCTGCAGGCGACCGTTGGTTGGGTTCATGGTACGGAGTACGGAGTAGAAGAGCGTTGTCCCAAAGAGGGGATTCGCGAGCGCTTTCTCCATGTGGGACGCGTAGAACGCGTCGGGCTGAGATGTGGCGCTGTGGCTGTGCAGCCGCGCGCGCGCTCTACCAGCACTGCACAGCATTTACCAACGCCGAAATACAGTACGGAGTAATGCTTACAGGCCCCTAAGCCAAAGCTGCCAAACTTTTCAAGTCAACAAACGAAGCCTCACCAAACCGCAAACCTCCCCGTCCTCTCCGGCCCGACCCCCCCCTTCTCTCCGGCCCGACCCCCCCCCTTCTCTCCGGCCAGCCCCCCCATTCTCTCCGGCGAAGCGAGTCAATTGCGGCCGCAAGCGCACCGGGGCGCCGACACGATGCCGCCGAAGAAGCGCGGAGGACGCGGGGGTGGCGGCGGCGCGGCGCATTCGAGAGCGACGCCGAGTCGCGACGACGACGCCATGGACGTGGACACGCCACAAGCCGCGGAGACGGCCACGGCCGCGGCCGCGGCAGCGGCAGCGGCAGCGCCAAGCAAGCCGCCGCCAGCAGACAGCGTGCTGCAGAGCTGCTGGACGTCGGAGCAGAAGGCGGGCCTGTTTTCGGCCGTGATCCGGTGGAAGCCGTCTGGTAGGAGCGCTCTCCCTTCTTCCCCCCCTCCCCCTACTCAGCGGACAGGAGCGGACCGAGCTGACAGCGCGGTGCCAGGCATGCACCGGCACTTTCGCATGATTGCCATCTCGGAGCACCTGCGGTGCCGCGGGTTCGACCCGGACGTGTACCAACACACGCGCATCCCGGGCATCTGGAAGGAGCTGGGCACCGAGTACGATCTGGAGGCCATCCACGAGCGCGACAACTCGCTGGATGCTCTGAGCAGCAGCAATGGTGGCGGCGGCGGCGGCGGCGCGGGCGGCGGCGGCAGCGGAAACGGCAGCGGCATCGGCAGCGGCAGCATCGCCGGCCCCGACCCGCGCTACAAGGAGTTTTCGCTGCCGCTGCCCGAGTTCCGCGACCGCATGCTGAGCCGCGCGCTGGTCGATGGCGGCGACGGCGACGGCGACGGCGACGACGGCGGCGGCGGCGGCGGCTCGGCGGCCACGTCCCCGGCGCAGTGGCATCCGGACTCGCCGCCGCCGTCGTCGCGGGAGGGTGCGGCGGCCGCCGCCGCCACCGCTGGCACTGCCTCTGCCGCTGCCTCTACCGCCCGGCCCACCAAGAAGCGGAAGCGCGGCGACGTGTCGGCGTCGACGGCGACGGCGGCGACGGTGCGGCGCAACACACGGTCGTCCACCGTGGACAGCTTCGAGCCGGCGTCGTCGGCGGCGTCGCCCGCCGCGGCGTCCACAGCCGGACCGTCGTCCAGCCGTGTCCCGCGAAGCGGGCGCCGGGGCGACGTGTCCCGGTCTGCCGCCGCCACCGCGGCCGCGGGCAGTGGACGGCGGACATCAAAGCGCGGCGGCGGCGGTGGCGGCGGCGGCGGCGGCGGTGCAGGAGAGGAAGCGCGCACGCAGGTCGAGGACAGCGAGGACGGCGAGGCGACGGACGACAGCAGCGGCGAGAGCGACGGCAGCAGCGGCAGCAACGGCACCGAGGAGGAGGAGGAGACCAGTGAGGGGGAGGGGGAGGAGGAGGCGGAGGAGGAGGGGGAGGAGGGCGCGGAAGAGGAGAACAGTGTGAAGGAGGAGGAGGAGGAGCAGCAGGGGGTGGAGGTGGAGGAGGATGAGGAGGAGAGCACAGAGGAGGAGGAGGAGGATGCGGAGGAGGGGGGCTCTGAGGAGGAGAGCGACGGCAACGACGCCGTCGACAACAACGACGACGAGGGAGGCCCCGGCGCCAAAGACGAGGACGAGGGCGGCGGCAAGCGGAGCGCCAAGAAGAAACGGGGCCCGCCGCCGCCGCCGGCGAAAGCGCGCGGCAGCGGGCGCGGGCGCGGGGGCCCAGGCCGTGGCCGCGGCGGGCGGCCGCGTGGCCGGGGACGCGGGCGCGGCAGCAAGGGGCGAGGCACCCGGTAGGCGGTAGGGCTGCTGTAGGATAGGACAGGATAGGATAGCGGCGTATATTCCCTATTTACAGTGCGCAAGGCTAGCGCAATCCCCCGCCAAATTCACCCGCCTAATGAGTTTGCCCCGCGCGACGCGTCCGACGCGCACTTTGTCAACACTGCCAACGACGCACACACAGACGACACGAGCACCACGTCCACATTCTCCATCAGCATGTCTGGGTCCGGCGGCTCGCTGGCGCACCGGCCGCTGTCGACGACCGAAGAGCTGGAGAGGCTGGAGCAGTCGATCACGCTGACGCTGCAAGGTAAGGAGGCGGGCGAGGCGAGGCGGGCGAGAAGAGAGGAGAGGAGAGGAGGCGGCTGACGGCTGCAGAGATCGACCACAATTTCAGCAAGGCGCACCGCATCGTGACGGGCAGCATCCTGCCCGTGGTCGAGCAGTACGGCGAGCACTGCCGCGCCGTCTGGGACGCGTCCAAGGTGAGCAGGCAGCAGGCAGCCGGAGGGCAGGCAGCAGGAGGCGTGCAAGAGAACACGAAACCATCTGACAGGCCAGTTCTGGAAGCAGTTCTTTGAGGCGGCGGCCAACGTGTCGCTGTCGGGCTACGAGGAGCTGGCGCACGACCAAGAGTCGACGGGCGCCGAGGAGGAGGAGGAGACGACGACGATGACGGCGGCGACGGCGGAGCACGAGGAGACGACCGAGTACACGACGACCCACGAGGGCGACACCGACGACGGCCGCCGCCCGCGCTCCCGCGGCGGCGGCGGCGGCGGCGGCGGCGGCGGCGGCGACGAGTCGTCGCTGCTGACGGACGGCGATGGCGACCTGAGCGGGAGCACGCCGCGGCCGCCCGCGACCACGTCGCTGCGCCCGCAGTTTGCCGCCATGGACTCGCCGTACGAGGCGCTGCGGCGGGAGATGGCGGGCGGCGGAGGAGGAGGAGCCCCGCGGTCACGCTCGGGGTCGCGGCCCGGGTCACGGCCAGGCTCGCGGACGCGCGACGGCGCAGCGGCGGCGTTTGACGAAGCCGGCTCGGTGGCGTCGTCCGACTCGGAGCTGCTGGCGCAGCGCACGGCGCGGCTGCCGGACATGTCCATGACGCCGCGGCCGTCGCCGGACGAGCGCAGCCGGCGCGCGCGCGAGGACGCGCAGTCGACGGCGCGGCAGCAAAAGGACCCGCTGCTGCACCGCTTCCTCGGCAAGGAGTACCGCATCCAGGCGACGCCGCACCGGGCGGCGGCGGCCGCCGCCACGAGAAATAAGACGGCAACAGCAGCCGCCGCCGCCGCTGCCTGGCAGGCGTCGTCGCCGCTGTCGTCGCCCGAGATGGCCGTGCCCAAGCTGCGCAGCGCCGCGTTCCTGTCGCCCGTGCGCGCGGCCTACCGCAGCAAGCTGGCGGCGGCGGTCGCCGGGCCGCGCACGCCGGGCGTCAGCGTGCAGACGCCGGCGCGGAAGCCGCGGGCGGCGGCGGGCAAGGAGGAGGAGGAGGTGGAGGTCTCTTTCGCCGACCCGGGCGAGGCCGGCAGCAGAAGCAGGACGACAGCGGCGGCGGCCGCCGCGGCGAAACGGGACCGGGACGAAATCACGTGGGAGAGCAGCGACGAGGACGGCGACGACGATCTCTACGGCGGCATGAGCCCGCCCAAGACCATCAGCTTTGCGCTGCCGCCGTCGAAGCTGCTGCAGACGCCGGGTATGTTCGAGCGAGGGTCTGGGGTTCTTTTTTGTCATTTGGGCTCGGCTTGGCTAACAAACAGCGCGCGAGGCGAGCAAGCGCATTGTGCAGGACATCCTGCTGACGGCCGGCGACGACGGCGACGACGACGACGACCAGTCGCCGTCCGAGTACAGCCCGACCATGGTGAAGATGAACGCGGACATTCTGGACGACACGTTTTGAGGAACCCCCGGGGGCTCGGCTCGGCTCGGCTCGGCAGCCCACCACCCACGACGCCCGGGCTACCGCCGCTCCTCCCGGTCGACGACGTGGATCCGCGGCGTGATCTTGGCCAGCGCCTCCTTGTCGGCCTCGGTCGGCGTCATGCCCCAGCGGTCGGCCGCGGCGTCGGACAAGTACAGCCCGGCGACGCCCCAGAGCAGCACGCCGACGCCGACGCCGAGGCGCGCGTTGGGCGAGAGGGCGCGGTAGGAGCTGGGGGGGGTCAGCGGACCGAAGCAGCCAGCGATGCGGGCACCCACCTCCAAAGCGACATGTTGAGTGTACGGAGGACTGCGAGTGTACGGAGGACTGGTACTCCGTATGCTTATGCTTATTTAGTGCAAATAGGTGTAGCAAGAACTTACGGAGTAAATTATGCTAGCTTGCACCGCCACACCAGCCACATCTAGAGCCGGAGCAAAAAAATCAACCTCTGCCTCACGCCAGCCAAGCAGCACACGAAACCGCATCCCGGCGGCGACGACGACTCCGCATCGACACCCTCGTCTGACGCGCTTCCCGTCTGCGCACGCACGCGCACACACGATCCAATGGCAGCGCGTGCGCCCCAAGCGGCCGGCCTGGGCGCCCGCCGGGTGATGGCGGCGGCGGTACTCGCAGGCCCGCGCCTGGCGGCGGCGACGCGCACGCAGCCGTCGGCGGCCCTCGGGGGAGGAGGAGCAGCCGTGGCAAGCGGCGGAGCCACCACGGGGGGGGTCTGGCGGTGGTGCTGCCCGTCTTCATCTTCTCAGGCGAGCGCCCCTTTTTCGACGTCGGCGGCGCTGGCGAAGCGGCGCAAGCGGTACCACCCGCGCGACAACAACCGGCTGCGGGGCGTGAGCAGCGTGCGGCGATCGGGCCCGCGGGAGCACCTGTCGGTGTCGGACGCGCCGCTGCCGCAGCCGGTGGCGCAGGAGGGCGGCGGCGGCGGCGGCGGCGGCGGCGGCGAGCGGGTGGCGCGGCCGGCCATCGACCCGGCGCACGGGCTGTGGCAGTTCTTCTACGACGGGCAGGTGGCGCAGGCGCCGACGCGCGACGCGGCGTTTGGGCGGTCGTGGACGGCCGAGGAGCTGCGGCGCAAGAGCTGGGACGACCTGCACCGGCTGTGGTGGGTGTGCGTCAAGGAGCGCAACCGCATCGCCACGGCCACCGTCGCGCGCAAGCACTTCAACCTGGGCTTTGGCGACCACGAGGCGCAGGAGCGGGATGCTGCGGTGGGTTCAGCGTCCTTCCCTTGTTCCTCTCTTCCGCTGACAGCCAGGTCCGCCAAACGATGCGCGGCATCAAGCATGTCCTGACGGAGCGCTTCTACGCCTGGGAGGACGCCGTCGACCTGGCCCGCTCGGACCCCGAGATCGACCTGTCCGGCGACGGCCCGGCCTTCCGCCCGGCCACCTACCTCGAGGAGGAGCCCCAGCTCCATGCCGGCGAGATCGCCGCCGGCCCAGACGCTGCGGCCCCGGCAGCCCCCGAGACCGCCGCCGAGACGGCAGCGCCGCTGGCCGGGCAAGCCCGCGCCGAGCCGCTGCCCGTCCGGTGAGGCCGAGAGGGGGGCGTGTCTATGTACATATACAGCTGTTTGGAATTGTTTGGAATCGTCTGTTCCTCTGCTGAGAATTGCAAAAAGTCCTCTTGACGGCCGCCGCCAGCATTTGCAGCGTACCCACTGTATTTATGCTCCAACAGTGGCCGAGGCCGGACCCACTCGCCAGAGCTCCCCTCCCTGCGATTAGGCGGTGACGGTGGTGGCCAGGCAGCCCCGCAATTGCATATTGGGGAGGGGGCCCAACTGGAGAAGGGCACCCTCCTTTCCCCTTCCCTCCGAGAGCCAAACGGCCAGCCACACCAACACATCCTGTGACAACTCCCCGCCGGCGTCTCCTTGGTTTTGCATTGACCCGACTGCACAGGCCCCGGCTGCTCGTTTCTCTCTCCTGTCTCGCCGCCCTTTCTTTGTGCTGTCCCCTTTCGAACGCTTCCACGCAAGCCTTCCCCCATTCTTGTGTCTCCCATCTTTCGCTCCCTGTGTCTCCATCTTTCGCTCCCACCCGCCACCACCATGGACGAGATCGCCAAGGAATACGATGTTGTTGTGCTGGGCACAGGTGCGTGATGCGTGACGGACGCGGGCCGGCGGGGATGCGGAGCGCGCTGCTGACGGGACGACAGGTCTGACCGAGTGCATCCTCTCTGGGTGCGTTTGCCTGCGTGTGTGCCGACGATCCCGCCTCCGCGCGAGGCGGGCCCGCGTTGCTTGCTGCTGACCGCACCGTCCAGCGTCTTGAGCGTCAAGGGCAAGAAGGTCCTGCACATTGACCGGAACGACCACTACGGCGGGTAAGTCGCGGCCGCGAGGGAGACGGGAGGGAGACCGGACGGGCAAGTGGACGATGACGGCTGACGACGCGGGCAGCGAGGCGGCCTCTCTGAACCTCGAGGCGGTGCGTCTTTCTCTCCTTTCTCTCTCTTCCCCGTGTCCTTTTCCTTGCCTCTGACCGCCCGCCCAGCTCTACAAAAAGTACGGCAACGCCGGCAGCGACGCGGAGCCGTGGAAAAAGTACGGCCGCGTCAACGACTGGAACATCGACCTGGTGCCCAAGTTCCTCATCTCGTCGGGCGAGCTCACCAACATCCTCGTGTCGACCGACGTCACGCGCTACCTCGAGTTCCGCCAGATCGCCGGCAGCTACGTCCAGCAGGGCAGCGGGCCCAAGGCCACCGTGGCCAAGGTGCCCGCCGACGCCGCCGAGGCCCTGCGCTCGCCGCTCATGGGCATCTTTGAGAAGCGCCGCATGAAGGGCTTCATCGAGTGGGTCGGCAGCTTCGACCCCAAGGACCCGGCGACGCACAAGGGTGAGCTCTGCGTTCCCTCTCCGTCGTGTCTTGTCTCTTCCCTAACTCCCTCACCCGGCAGGCCTCGACATGGCCAAGTGCACGATGAAGGACGTCTACGACAAGTTCGGCCTGGAGACGGCCACCAAGGACTTTATCGGGCACGCCATGGCGCTCTACCTGACCGACAGCTACGTCGACACGCCCGGCGGCGCGCCCGAGGCCATTGAGCGCATCCGCCTCTACGGCCACAGCGTCGCGCGCTACGGCAAGTCGCCCTACATCTACCCGCTGTACGGCCTCGGCGAGCTGCCGCAGGGCTTCGCCCGCCTGTCCGCCATCTACGGCGGCACCTACATGCTCAACACGGACGTCGACGCCATCCAGTACGAGGACGGCAAGGCCGTCGGCATCAAGGCCACCATGGCCAACGGCGGCGACGACAAGATCACCTTTGAGACCAAGGCCAAGCTCATCATCGGCGACCCCTCCTACTTCCCGGACAAGGTCAAGGTCGTCGGCCACGTCCTGCGCGCCATCTGCATCCTCAAGCACCCGCTCGCCAGCACCAACGACTCCGACTCGTGCCAGATTATCATTCCCCAGAGCCAGGTCGGCCGGAAAAACGGTAGGCGTTCTTGGCCCCAAACGAGTTGAAGCAAACTGACGTCAAGACATCTACATTGCCTGCGTGTCCGCCGCCCACAACGTCGCGCCCCAGGGCTACTGGATCGCCATCGTGTCCACCATTGCCGAGACCTCGGCCAACCACCACCTCGAGCTGCAGCCGGGCCTGGACCGTCTGGGCAAGATCGAGGAGCAGTTCATGGTAGGTTGGGGGAGAAGGGGTGGAGAGAACAAAGCGAACAAGACCCGGCTGACCACTGCAGGGCCCCCCGATCCCGCTGTACGAGCCCATTGCCGACGGCACCAAGGACAACATCTTCATCTCCAAGAGCTACGACGCCACCAGCCACTTTGAGACCACCACCGACGACGTCAAGGACATCTACCGCCGGGCCACCGGCCAGGAGCTGGTGGTCGAGGGCCTGCGGGAGGGCATCCAGGTGGCCAACGAGTAGACGGGGGACGGCGCTTGCTTTCCGGGGAGTATTTCTTTTCTGCCGAGGGGGGGCCACAAGAATGCATATATTTAGGTGTTGTGTTGTGGCGGAGAGTATCGTTCTATAGTGCACTTAGCTGTGGCTTTCCAGGAATATAAAGCATACAGTGCGCTAGCGTCAGCGGGGCAGCTTGACGTACGGCGTAATACGGAGTAAGCATAGAACCGAGTCGGCGGATGACACTCTCGACACGCTGACATCCCGACACCCGACACCCACGCACCACCATGCCTCCTCCTCCCCGTGCTGTCTGCGGTGCCGCCCACGCGGCCTCGGCGCTCCTGCGGCCGGCTGCTGCTGCGGTGCCTGTCTCGCGCGCCGTCGTGGCCCGCCGCGCCGTCGTGGCCGAGCTTCCGCGCGCGATGACGAGGGCGACGAGGGCGACGGCGATGCTCTGGCGGACGGGCCGCGCGCAGGCGTCGTGCTGCCGTGCCGGCGTGCTGTCGGCGGCGGCTGGGCGCCGGGCGTACTCGTCGGCGCCGGCGGCCAGCAAGATCTGGACGTTTGACGAGGTGGGCACTCACTCTGGCCTTCTTCTGGCTCTCTGGCTCTCTGACTCTGGCCCTCTGCTGACCCCCAGATCCGGAAACTGACCAAGACACCCGACGCGCCCGTCGTCATCATCGGTACGAGCGTTTTTTTTCTCTCCTTTTCTCTTCCCAGCCCGCTGACCCCCCAGACACGCGCGAGCCCGGCGAGCTCAAGGACACGGGCCGGATCCCCGGGGCGCTCAACATCCCCGTGTCGTCGGCGCCCGACAGCTTCTTCTTGCCCGACGAGGACTTTGAGGACCGCTTCGGGTTCGCGCGCCCCGCGCCGGACACCGAGGTCGTCTTCTACTGCAAGGCCGGCGTGCGCAGCCGGGCGGCGGCCGGGCTGGCGCGCGAGGCCGGCTGGACCAAGGTCGGCGAGTACCCGGGCAGCTGGCTGGACTGGTCGGCCAACGGCGGCGAGGTGGAGCGGTAGTCGGGGCTGAGTGGGAGGCCGATCGTACAGACTGCATTGGCCGGGACCGCGCCCGGACGGTCGTTGCTAGAGGAAAACATATAGAAATACACAAGCACATGGCGTAATACACGGTCAACCCAAAACCACCTCCCATTCGCACCCTGCGTCTGTCCAAGACAGCCAATGTAACCATCACCACATTTCCGGCGGCGGTGGCGGCGACGACGAGGGCGGCGGGTTCTTGGCGACGGGGCTGTGGTGCGCGAAGAAGAGGAACTTGATGGTGACGGCGAGGCCGAGGTGCAGGGCGACGACGGCGATGAGGAGGATCTTGCTGGTCTGGCGGTCGGTGGCCGAGAGCACGGGGTAGAGGTTGCGCAGCAGGAACATGACGGAGAGGCCGAAGCCGACGGCGACAAAGACCCAGTTGAGGATGTCGACGTGCGACCAGCCGATGAGCGCCACGGGGATCCAGATGAGGTTGCCGTAGCCGTACAGCGCCCAGCACTCGAGCAGGTTGGCCGACTCGGACCCAAAGTACCGCAGCGCCAGGAACAGGAGCACCGGCAGGAGGAGCGTGTAGCCGTAGATGAGGCCGGCGGCGCCTAGCCGTTAGAAGAGAAGAAGAGGAGTAAAAAAAAAAAAAAAAAAAAAAAAAAACTTACCGCTCAGCAGCGTAAAGTCGTAGGCAAACGGCTCCGTGCCCGTCGTGCCCAGGTACTGGCTGATGGTGCCGCTCAGGAACAGGATGAACACGACCGTCGTCGCAATCCAAAACGGCCCGTACAGGTCCGCGTTGCCCTCCAGCACGTCCAGAAAGTTGGCCCGCGGGTACAGCGCCGCCCAGCACCGCGTCAGCACCGCCGACGTGTCCACGTCGAAAAACTGCGCGTAGAACGACAGCGTCCACAGGAACCGCTTGCCCCCGCTGCCGCTGACGCTGCCGCTGCCGCTGCCCGACGCCGTCACCGGCGGCGGAAGACGGCCACCGCCGCCGCCGCCGCCGCCGCTGTTCAGGCCCTTGCGGCCCCCGTCGTCAAAGTTGGACGCGTGGAACTCGAGGTCGTCCCGGAGGTCCGTGTGCCCGAGGTCGCCCTGAACAGATATGCGTCAGAAACACGGCGCACATCATCGCCGCCCGGGAGGGACCGAAGGGGGACACATCCAAAACGCACCTCGTCGTCCACGTCGACGACGGCGTCGTAGCCTGCGCCCGCCATCTGCGCGTGTTTGTGTGGTTGGTTGGTCGGTCGGTCGGTCTTGTGACAGCCCTTCCACCCCGGGACCGGATCGTCTGGACAGCGAGAGAGGAGGCAAAGGGCCGTTCGTCTGGTCGGGCGCGCGTGGTCTGCAGATGCGGGTGGAGATGGGGGGCCCAGCTTGCCGCGTCAGATGCGACGCATTTCGGCCAGCTGTCCGCGACAGGCACCACTTGAATGCTGACTAAGTTTGGTCGGCCGGCTGGCTGCGTCACCACCACGGCTCAGCGGTAGGCCTGGCAGCAATGTCTGCTCGCAAGCCCTCAGTTGGATAATCTGCCCTCGATTGGCCCATCTACATGTATCTTACAGCGGCTCGGGAAGCATTGTCATGCGCTGTCCAAGAGGCTGGCGGCGTCGTGGGCGGCACGGCAGTCTGTCTCGGCAGCTATTTTTTCACTGAAAACACGCCCAACTGCGCACTGCGTTGTAGCATTTTTGTTCTTTTTTTTGGTTCATTGTTGCAAAAAGGCCAGTGTATCAAACAAGACGCCGATGTTTTCCGCAGGCTTTCCCTTTGGGCAACCATCCCGACCCTCCCCTCGTCGTCGTCGCCGTCGCTCTCCTCCACGCGACACGCTGGCCGACGCCGACCGGGCCGCCGCCCCTCTGCCGAGGGCGAGTCGTCTATTTGAGCTTCTTCTTGGGGCGGAGCTGGTTCGAGTGGCCGCACTTGCGCTTGCGGCAGTTGGTGGCACGGGGCGGCAGGCGAGCCTGGACAAGTCAGTAATGGTGACCGGCAGCGCACGGCGCACAACATAGAGGGCCACGTACGTAGCACTTGCGGCAGATCTGCTTGTCGCAGTTGAACTTGCTGGCCAGGGCCTTGAGCGAGGGCTCAATCAGACCACCGCGCAGGCGGAGCACCAGGTGCAGCGTCGACTCCTTCTGGATGTTGTAGTCGGACAGGGTGCGGCCGTCCTCGAGCTGCTTGCCGGCAAAGATCAGGCGCTGCTGGTCTGGCGGAATGCCCTCCTTGTCCTGGATCTTGGACTTGACATTGTCGATCGTGTCCGAGGACTCGACCTCCAACGTGATGGTCTTGCCGGTCAGGGTCTTCACGAAGCTGTGCGCGCTGTGTTAGTCTCTCGGGTCTCCGGTGTGCTGCGGCAACGCTCGCTCGCAGTCCCCCTCCGCCGCCACTGCCGCCACCGCTGCCGCCGCCTTCACCGTTCTCTTGACGCCTTGAAAGGCTCGTTCTCGGACAGGAGGCGGCGGCGGCGGCGGCGGCGGCCAGTCGACGATCGGGGGCGCGGCCGCGTGGGATGGAAAAGGCTTACATCTGCACTGCAAGCGAGCAAAAAAGACAATGTTAGCCACTCTGTTCCAAACACGCATCCCGCAAGCCCGTTCCTGGTGCAAACACGTACTCTTGGCGATACTGTCGTGAAGTCGTCGATGTGGTGAGGTGGAGGAAAGGAAGAAGAGACGAGCGCAAAAAATCCGTACGAGGCGCCACCCGGGAAGCACAAAATTTGGTGCGAGAACCGGGGCCAGGCCGTGCGGGCGGTGGGAGAAAAAAGCAGCCGGAAAAAATGTGCGCCGATGATCCGAGAAGAAAAATGCGCTAGCAACTACGGAGACCTATCCCAACCAACAGACGCCGCCAAACCCTATCACGTGATCGAACCTTGCGTCTTACACGCTCGCGCCGCTCTCTGCGACGTCGTCGCCCTCGTCGTCGCCGCCCTCGTCCGCGTCCTCGTCCTCATCGTCCGACGGGCCGTCCATGGCGTCCACGTGCTCGCCATGCCTGGGCACGCCTCCGCGCTTCGACACGGACGGCCGCTTGTCAAAGCCCGTGTTCCACTCGATCCAGCGTCGCTCGATCCGGCCGACCTCGCGGACTAGGTTGCGGACGGTGAGGCCGGCGAGGTAGGCTGATGGCACGGTCAGTCAGCCGACGCAGGAATTGCAAAAGGGGCCTCTCTCTCGTAGGACGCACCTGCTCGGCTGTAAAAGGCCAGGGCGGTTGGGGGCAGATCGGACGTGTGCCGGTAGTGGTCGAGGGGATGGTTCCGCAGGCTGCGCAGCGGCTCCGGCTCCTCCGGCTGCTCCGGCTCCCCCGGCTCCTCTGGCTCCGTCTTTTTGGCTTTTCCCTCGCGCGGCCGGTCCGCCGTGTCGTATCGGGCCACGAGGCACGTCTCCTGGATCCGGCGGTACCGCGCGTCGATCGCCTCCTCGGGCTCGTCCCGGACGGGCGGCCGCGGCCGGATCTCTTGCAGAGGGAACAAGCGCAGGAGGTAACGGGGGTCTGGAGGACGTTAGAAAGGGGAGGGGAAGAGGGAGGGGGGAGGGGGGGACACTCACCCTCTTTTTCGGTCAGCCGGACCTCCTGGTGCCAGTCCAGGTAGTCGTCGACTTGGTTGGGCGTCAGGGTCCAGGCGTCCTCGGGCCGCAGTCTGGTCATCTCGGACCGCTCGAGCGGGCGGCCGCGCGGCCGCGACGACGACAGCGGCGACAGCGTGTCCGACTCGTCAAAGACGGCCTGCCAGCGTGTCCAGTCCATGCACATTCTCTTGCTGGACGCCTTGCGCTTGCGCCCGCTGCCGTCCCGCTCGTCGCCGCCGGTGCCATCAACACGGAACGGATGCAGCAGCTTGGTGACCATGATGGTGGTGGCCAGCAGCAGGATGTCGGGGTAGTCGACCTGCAGCAGCTTGGTCCGGTCCATGGGGTAGCAGTAGTCCTCCTGGGAGAGGCGGGACAGCTCGAGCACGCCCACGTAGACGTCGACTGCCATACAATAAAAGGGTCAGTATTTCCGGTTTCATGGGTTGCGGTGGAAACCGCACGGACTGGCTGTGCCTACCCGGAAGCCCCAGGTCCCTGGTCCAGCGCCACAGGATGGGTGGCACGTTGAGGCCGGGGAAGCGCAGCTCGTTGTTGAGGACGAAGCCGCGGACGAGGCTGAGGACGGCCTCGTGCAGCTCGCCGCCCACGAACAGCGTGCGCTTCGTGGTCAGGGTCAGCTGGTAAGTTGCGGGGAGGCGGTCGCGCATGGCCTTGGGTATGTGTTTGATCTGGCGGTCAGCTCTCCGCTCTGCTCTTCTTCTTTTCTGTCCCTTCTCCCTCCCTTCTCGGGGCACAACGAACGCACCGCCTGCAGGAACGGGATCTCGTCGTTCTTGGCCCAGCGGTAAAAGTCGCCGATGCGGTACGGCAGGCGCAGCAGCACGCCGCCCAGGTAGCACAGCGCCAGCGTCTCCATGACAGCCGGCACGTTCCACTGCTCGTCGGGCCCGGCGTCCCAGCGGCGGGCCGACCGCGCCCGGGCCCGCCGCCGCCGCTGCCGCTGCCGCCGGCCCGAGCCGTCGTCGCCCGTGCCCGAGCCCTCCGTGTCGCTGGCCCCTCCCATCTGCGAGCTGTAGACGGTGCGGCCGTCCGACTCGGACCCGCCGTGGCTGGGCGCCAGGCTGGGGGCGCGGCTGGGGGCGCGGCTGGGGACGCGGCTGCGGCTGCGGCTGCGGCTGTAGCTGCGGCTGCGGCTGAAGCTGCGGCTGTGCGCGTCGTCGTTGGCCAGCACCATGACGGTCAGGCCCTGGAAGTAGCGGATGCGCAGGTCCCAGAGGTCGCGCACGACGGCCTCGAGGGCTGTGATGGGCGGCGGCGGTGCGGCGGCGGCGGCGACACCGGCGGCGGCGGACGACAGCGGCATGGGCCGCGGCGGCGACGACGACAGGGACGGCGACGGCGGCCGACTCAGCTCGGCCTGCTCCTGCTGCTCCTGCTGCTCCTGCTGCTCCGCGGCCGCCTTCTGCCGCAGCCAGGCCAGCTGCTTGCGCAGCAGCAGCTGCAGGCACTCGAGGAAGAGCTCGCGGGCGTCGATGCCGGTGAGCTGGCGGGCCTCGCGCTCGTGGACCTCCCTCTTCTTGCGCGTGACATGGCCCTTGTGGACAAAGTTGCCGCCGTCGTCGTCTTCCTGTGCAAAGGGGATGTAGGACTGGTCCCTGTTAGCAAAGTAGAAGCTTTTTTTTTTTTTTTTTTTTTTTGCGGGCGTCCG
This sequence comes from Ophiostoma fasciatum, assembly GCA_019925495.1. Classification (NCBI taxonomy): domain Eukaryota; kingdom Fungi; phylum Ascomycota; class Sordariomycetes; order Ophiostomatales; family Ophiostomataceae; genus Ophiostoma; species Ophiostoma fasciatum. Next base: position 904,365 of record JADHKM010000004.1, on the reverse strand, counting down.
CAGGTACCTCAATCAGGTGGCCGTTCTCGCAGTAGCGGAAGCCGCTGTCCGTGTACCAGCGGCGGGCATTGCACTCGTCGCACGACTGGCCGGGCCGGAAGCGGTGCAGCTCGCGCCGTCCGGTAGAGAGGTCCATGGTGGCCGGCGCATCGTCTGTCGCGGTGTCTTGCGGTCGGTCGTGAAGACGACGTCAAACGCTGGCTAGGCGATAGGCTGCTGTTTACGGACACGGGGAACACGCTATACGCGCTAAAACAGTGGGGATACACGCCAGAATACAGCGCTGCTGGGCAGCTCACAGAGAGGCAAGGTGCACATTGGATTGCGAAGCCAAGAGTGGTGGAATCAAGACCAAAAGCGTCCACGGCGTACATGTGATCCATGAAAGGTCTGTTTTTCTTCTCCATTCGATTTCCGTCCCCGCCCACCCGCCCTCCAGAAACCAACGCCTCCCGGGGGCCCTCGTTCCGCTCGCCGCGCAAAACGTGCCAGGCCGACCGTGGAACGAGGCTCGCTTGACCACTTCCCCGACATGTGTGCTATAGAGGTCGCGCGCGAGCCGACCAGCCAAAAAACTGCGCTCGACGAAGAGCCGACTCGGCGAGGCAAAGACCCGAGAGGGCAAAATAAAAAAGAGCAAAAAAAAAAGGACGTCGGAAACAGGGGTGAACTTTTTTTCTTTCTGTATTTACTGGCGGGGAGCCTCCTTGGCCTCGACAGCGGCCTCCTCGCCCATGGCGGTGAGAATGACGACGTCTGCCTGGTCAGCTTGCGTGCAGGGGACAGGGAGCAGAGGAGAGACCGGGGCTGAACTCACTGGTGTCCTTCTCCTCGATCTTGAAGAGCCGGTTGATCTTCTCGCCAACCTCGCCGTCGGGGACCTTGACGTCGTCCTTGGTGTCGCCGTCGTCGTTCATGAGGGAGAGGAAGCCGTCGTCCGAGATGTCGAGCTGGCGGTCAGCAGGGCAGAGGGCAGAGGGCACGGGGGCGACGAGAAAAGAGAAAAAAAGGACCTACCAGCTGGTACTCGCGGCGGGAGACGTTGGGGACGTCCATGTTGTGGGTCGAGGGGCAGAGATCCTCGAGCTTCTTGCCGGTGAAGATGTCAATGGCGACGAGATGGACCTTGGCGTGGCCGTGCTTGCCCGTCTTGGAGGTGGACATGTCGACGATCTTGCAGGGGCGGCCCTTGATCACGACGAAGCCGTTCTTCCGCAGGGCCGAGCACTGCATGGGGAAGGTCGCCGACGCGCCGGCGTCGGCCGACTCGAAGGTGACATCGTGCTGTTTGGTCAGCAACTGGCAGACGAAAGACAGAAGAGGAGACAGGAGAGGAGACAGAAGAGGAGGGGAGAGAGAGAGAGAGAGAGAGAAGAGAAAGAGAAAACGCTGCTCGCACTGCCGTCGAAAGATCGCAGCGCAGCGGCGGACCGAAGATCGGTAGACGTCTACAGCAGGTTGCTGTTCGACGTCGGAGGGGCGTTGCGGTGAGGGGCGTGGGCTGCTGTCGAGGCTCGCGATTGCGGGGTGCCGATTTTGCTGCGATTCTGCCTCTCTTTCGCTTTTCTCTCGCTCTCTCCCGCTCCCCCCTCTCTACGCCTCGGCAAACAGCCCCTCGGGCCGCACGAAAAGTGCAAGTCTTACCTCCTCGGACATCTTGACTGAGTTGGCGAGTTAAAGGATCGTTGACAGACGAAGAGAAGAAGAGGGCGTGGAGAAGGGACGAAGTGCGGACGAAAGAAAAAAAAGTTGTGTGTAGTGAGCCAGGCCAGAATTCTCTCCGCGCGAGGGAGAAAAGAGAAAAAAAAAATAAAAATAAAAAAAACCTTCGGAAAGAGCCAAATTGGGAGAGGGGGGGGTTGGAGGCAAAGGGAAGTAGGGTGGAGGGGAAGCAGCAAATGAAATCGCAGGGAAATTTTTAGAGAAGGAGGGGCGGGGTGAAGCGGATTGTGGGTTTTTCCTGCCAGAGTGGCTAGGCACGACTACGGAGTAAATGGCCGAGCAAATATGTGAGTGAATACGGAGTAATAGTTAGAAAGCAGAAACCGAGTAATAAGTATAGAGCAGGCTTCCGTACGGTGTATTACGTGCAAAGTTTATAGGCAGACTGCGCCCATCCGTCTGTCGCCTAGAAGCATATTGCATTAGAGGACGGCACGTGACCCAGCAGATGCACTGCTCCGTACGAATCGCGCGGGTGCAGCCAATCTCGATTGCGTGGCATGCGCAATGACGACGGCCGGCTGCATTCAGTCCATTACCCAGCCAAACCAGCCAGCCGTATCTGCCCGCCCTGTGCGGCAGAACTGGCTGCCGGTCCCTGCCGCTGCTCTGCTGCGCTGTCACGTAGAAAAGTGGGGCGCGTAGCGAGTCCAGAATTGTTATGTCAGCAGGCTTGGCGGCCCTGGCGGCCGAGGGTTCGAGCTCCGGTCAGGAGCAACAGAGCGCCAGGCTGGCCGTATGCGGCGATCCTCGTATATGCTGAGAGCTCGGTGCACGCCAGCGCCCCCCCGAAACGACGACGACGACGACGCGACCTCGACGACACATCCCACCTCGTTCGTTTTTATCCGACCCCATGCGCGCGAGCTGAACTGTCGCTGCGTCTGGTCGCTGCAACCGGCAGAGCAGGCATCTATCTGCCCTTTCGTCTTCGTCTCCAACCAGCGGTCGCTGCATTGCATGACCACCCGATCGCGTCTCCTCGCCGCCAATGTGGCTCGACCGCCGGGGCCCGTCCGGGGTCGGCTCGCCGCAGAGCTCGACTAGCCGCTCTGGCTCGCCGCTGCCGCGCCGCCCGTCCGGCGCCAGCCGCGGGCCCTACGTGACCTCGCAGCGCGGGGCCCGGGACTCGTCGCTGTCGCTGGCTTCCAGCGACTCGAGCACGTCGCTGCTGGCGTCGTCGCGGCGGCAGCAGAATGGTAGTGGCGGCGGCGGCGTCGGCGGCTCATCCCTGAAGCAGTCGACGTCCGCGGCCAGCCTCGGGGGCAGCGGAGACGACGACGGGGACGGACAGGGGCCGCAGGACGCGGCGGCGCTCGCGCTGCTGGGAAGGCTGCTGGGAGAGGACGACAACATAGACAAGGGCCGGGCCGGCGGAGCGGCCGCGGACGCCAGCGCCAGCGCCATCACCGACGAGGACCTGGCGGGCGACTTTGATTTCGGGGGCCTGTCGCTGCGGGAGCTGGCCTGGGACAGCCCGGGGCCCGACGGCCGCGACGTGCAGCCCGAAGATTGTACGTTTTCTTCTTTTTTCCCCCTTCCGTTCCTCTCTAACCGAGCAGTGGCCCGGCACCAGGCGAAGCTGGAGGACCTGCACAAGTCGATCCGGGCGTGCGACGAGGTGCTGAGCCTGGTGGAGACGAACCTGACGAGCTTCCGCAACGACCTGGGCCTGGTGTCGGCGGACATTGAGAACCTGCAGGCGCGGTCGACGGCGCTCAACGTGCGCCTGGACAACCGCAAGGCGGTGGAGCGGGGGCTGGCGCCCGTGGTGGAGGACCTGAGCGTGTCGCCCGTCGTCGTGCGCAAGATTGTCGACGGGCCCATCGACGAGCAGTGGGTGCAGTGCCTCAAGGAGGTGGACAAGCGCGCGGCAGCCCTCCAGGCGGGGAAGAAGCAGCAGGAGGAGGGCCGGCCTGGCGCGCCGCAGCCCATCCGGGCGGCGACGGACCTGGCGCCGCTGCTGGAGAAGCTGGTGCTCAAGGTAAGTCCTGCTCTCTCTCTCTCTCTTCCGCTTGCTTCTCTTCCGCTTGCTAACCCCTCAGGCCATTGAGCGCATACGCGACTTTCTGGTGGCGCAGATCAAGGCGCTGCGGTCGCCGCACATCAACGCGCAGATCATCCAGCAGCAGAACTTTCTCAAGTTCCGGGACCTGTTTACGTTTCTGCACCGGCATCACGCGGCGCTGGCGGACGAGATCTGCCAGGCGTACCTGAACACGATGCGGTGGTACTACAGCAGCCAGTTTGCGCGGTACGCCAAGTCGCTGGAGCGCCTGCGGCTGCACACGGTGGACAAGAACGACCTGCTGGGCCGGCTGGACGACGCGGCGGCGGCGTCGCGGCGCAGCACGCACACGCACACGCACATGACGGCGGCGGGGGGGGGGAGCGCCTCCTCGACGCGGGGCGGCGCCTCGCTGCACGACGCGTTCAGCCTGGGGCGGCGGATCGACCTGCTCAAGGGGCCGAGCGAGGCGGCGCTGTCGTCGCACGAGGCGGAGGAGGACCGGGGGACGCACTACCTGGAGGTGCCGTTCCGGCACTTCAACCTGGCGCTGGTGGACAACGCGACGGCCGAGTACACGTTCATGGCGTCCTTTTTTGCGCCGGCGCTGTCGTTTGCGGCGATCGCGCGGCACTTTACGTACGCGTTTGAGCCGACGTTTGCGCTGGGCCAGGCGCTGACGCGGGCGCTGACGGCGGACTCGATGGACGGCCTGGGCGTGCTGCTGTGCATCCGCCTCAACCAGCACTTTGCCTTTGCGCTGCAGCGGCGCAAGGTGCCGGCCGTCGACGGCTACGTCAACGCCACCAACATGCTGCTGTGGCCGCGCTTCCAGGTGATTATGGACCACCACTGCGAGAGCGTGCGCCATCTGGCCGAGGCCGCGTCGGCGGCATCCTCGTCGTCGTCCTCGTCCTCGTCGTCGTCCGCCTCCGCCTCCGCCGCCCCCCACATGGTGGCGCAGCGGTTCGGGCAGCTGCTGCACGGGATCCTGGCGCTGAGCACCGAGGCCGGGGACGACGAGCCGGTGGCGACGAGCCTGGTGCGGCTGCGCAACGAGGTGGAGGCGTTCCTGACCAAGCACAGCCAGGCGTGCTTTGGGCGGGACCGGCGCAAGCGCGAGCGCTTCCTCTACAACAACTACTCGCTGGTGCTGGCCATTATCGGCGACGTGCACGGCGGCAAGCTGGCCGCCGACCAGAAGCAGCACATGGAGCAGCTCAAGGCGGCGTTTCAAGAGGGGCAGTAGTATACCAGTCGAGACGTATTTTATGGTCAGCAAGCATTATACAAGTACACCGTCAAGAGTGCCGTCCGTCAAGACACCATGTGCCGTAGCCGCCCCAGCCGCCCCAGCCAGGCGGCGACGGGGCTGGGCAGCGCCCACGGCAGGACTGCGCCGCCTCCGCCACCACCGGCGGCGGCGCGCCGCAGGGCCACGGCGAGCACGGCGACGAGCACGGCGGCGACGCCGGCGGCGCGCAGGGGCCCGCGGGCGCGCACGAGCAGCTGGCGGGCGCGGGCGGCCTGCTGGCGGCGGCGGGCGGCGCGGGCGAGGGCGCGCACGTGCTCGTCAAAGAGGCGCTCGCCGTCGGCGACGGACTCGTGGTGGGCGGCGTTCCGGCCGACCCCGGCCTTGAGCACGGAGGCGGCGGGCAGGGCGCGCCAGGCGGGCAGGGAGGGCGGCGGGTAGGCGGCGGCGAGGCGGGCGGCGGCGGCGACGAGGTCGTCGAGGGGGGGTTCGGCCTCTCTGCCTTCCCTGCCTTGCTTGCCCTCTGGGTCGGCCGCCGCGCGCGCGGGCAGCTTGGACAGGATGTGGTGGAGCATCTCGGGCTCGTCGGCCGGGGTGGCGAAGAGGGCGTCGCGGTGGGCGCAGACGATGGCGGCGAAGAGGTAGAGGGAGAAGGAGGGGTCGCGGGCGAGGAGGACGTCAAAGACGCGGGCGATGGCGGCGAGGGAGGGCACGTCGTGGGCGTACATGGTGAGGGTGCCGCTGAGGGCGAAGAAGGGCTGGGGGTGCTGGGCGCGGCGCAGGTGGCGCCAAAGCGCGGGGTCGGCGCGGCGGACGAGGTCGGGCAGCAGCTGCAGCTGCTGGACGGCGGGCTCGATGGTGGGCAGCATGAAGTCGCGGATGCGCAGCAGCGCGAGGCGGACGACGGCGGGGACGCGCAGGGGCGGCGGCAGGACCAGCAGCAGGACCTGGCAGATGTCGTGGAAGCCCTGGAAGTAGCACAGGGCGGGGTGGCGGCGCAGGACCTCGACGATGAGCGCGGAGAGGGCGGCCTTTTGGCGCGCCTCGTCGGGGGGGGCGTCTGGTGGTCAGCAGCGAGCAGACAGGGGAGACGACGACGACGCACATCGCGGATAGTGCACAAAGGCGCGGTGGACGTCGAGCTGGACCTGCTCCTCGTCGCGGTGCGGCGGCAGGGCTTCCCAGGCGGCGGGCCCGTCGTCGGGGGGGATGCCGGCGGCGGCGGCGGCGGCGCGGGCGTCGATGCGGCCGTCGGCGCCGACGGGGAGGCCGAGGAGGAATGGCCCTGGGAGGCGGAGGTCAGCCGGCGGAGCCCGAGGCCAGAGACGGAGGAGACGGGCACGCACAGGCGATCTGGCGCAGCGCGTCGGCCAGAAAGCCGCCGGGCGACTCGGCCAGCGCCTGCAGCTGGGCGCGGTCGCCGCGGACGCAGGCGTCGCGGATCTGCTGGGCCTTGGCCGCCCGGGGGTCGTCGGGGTCGAGGTCAAGGTCGAAGCCGGGGTCGTCGGGGTCGTCGGGGTCGTCCGGGTCGCGGTTCGGGGGCGAGCTCGCCTGGTCGCCCAAGCCTCCCTTCTCCTCCTTGTCACCCTTGTCGCCCTTGTCGCCCTCGTCCACGCCGTTCACCCCCTCGGGCGCCTGGCCCGGCGCGACCCTCGCGGTGGCCATTGGCTGGGGAGCAAATCAGGGGACCGGTCTGCAAATCCTGCCGGGGACGACGAGCCAGGACAAACCGAGAAAGAGACGTGGCCTGATTTCTGCGGACCAGACGCGTCCCGGCTGATCAATGTCCCGTCTTTTTTGGGGCCTCAAGGGTGGTGGTGGTGGTGGTGGGCGGCTGGCTGGCCTGGCCAGCGCGGCTGGGCCCCCTTGCTTCCGACGGCTGCCTGTCCGCAGGCGGAATGACACCCCAGATCGGCTGAACAGTCCAGCAGACCAGCTGAGCAGGCCAGCCGATCAGCCGCCAGCCGACAACCAGCTCCGATCCGTCAGGGCAAAAGGGCGGCGGCTGGAGGCGCGGGCATCTGTGGCGTCGCGGTCGGCTGCGCAGCGGTCTGCCGTCCGGTGGATGCGGCAGCAAAAGGCAGGGGGGTGGTCGAGGCCGATGCGTGTGGCGGGTGATGCGATGGTGTGTCGTCGGGGCTTGCTTGCGGGAGGAAGTGGACAAAGTGCAAGATATACAGGGTATTTTTAGATAGGTCGGGCCCGTCGGGCCCCTGTGCTGCTGGCCTGGCCTGGCCTAGCCGTGGGCGGCCGCCGCCTGCCTCGTGCGCTGGACCCCGCTGCAGCGCTCGCGTCGCGCGTGTAACGGCGGCGGCGGCGGCGGCGGCGGCGGCAGACAGCCGCGGCGGATGAACGCTGCGGATAGCGCCCAGCGTCTTTTTCTCTTGGTCTTTTGGCCTGCATATTCACGTTTTTTTTTTTCTGTTCTTTCTTCTTTTCTGCTTTTCTGCTTTTCTGCTTTTGTGCCAATTCCACGTGGACGCCAGCCCAAATGACTCGTCACTTTTGCGGGCTCCGCGCGCTTCAGCGCTTCAGCGCTTCAGCGCGCTTCGGGGCTTCCGCTCGGGCTTCAGGGAGCTTCAGGGAGCTTCAGGCTTCCGCGTGGGGCGCTGTGCAGCCGACGGGGGCCTGCATGAATGGCCTTGTCGGCCGGGCCAGCCAGCCAGCCAGCCAGCCAGCCACCACCACCCGCCTGCTGCTGCCGGCCTCTGCCAACCTCGGATCTCGTGTGGCGGATCGGAAGCTGGCGCAAACGGGCGGAGAGGATCCTGGGTTTGCCTGCTTCTCTCCTGAGCTCGACGAGGAACGAGCGCGGCATGCGTCGCCGATCGCTGGCCCACCCACCTATTTGTGCTCCGTATTGCAATCGTTGAATTTTTTCCCGCCTCGTCCGTCTTCCGTGACTGGCCGCCCTCCTCCCCACCCACTCTTCCCGTCGCTGCCTCATAAACACGGCGCCTTCCTTCCCTCTCTGCGAGAGCAGGAAGGAGCCCTCCGCGTAAACCCGCCGAACACCCCCCCGTGCAACCGGCACACGGCCAGCCAGCCAGCCAGCCAGCCAGCCAACCAGACAGCCAGCCAACCAGACAGCCAGACAACCAGCCAGCCCGTCCCAACAGGCAACCTCGGACGCCATCGCACCTGCCCGCGCGCGAGCCCGCAGTCCGCGCAGCCCGCCGCCGGCCAATACAGATCCGCCGCCGCCAGGCTCCGTGCTTGCCTGCTTTGCCTGCCTCCTGCCCGCCTGCCCGCCTGCCCGCCTGCCCGCCTGCATTGCACCTGCCGCCGCCGCCGCCGCCCGCGCGCCCGCGCCCACCGCCTCCACGGCACCTGCCGCCTTGGCTCGGGCCTCTCACATTCTTCTCTTCCCTTGCATCCGCTCTCTCTCTCTCTCTCTTTTCTCCTCTCCTCTCTCCTTTCTCCTCTCTTTTCTCCTCTTCTCCCCTCTTTTTCTCCTCTCGTCGTCCTCGACACGCCACGCTCACGCCACACCACGACCCTGCTGCTCCCTGCGCCGGCACGGCTCTGCTCGCGCCACGTCGGTCGCGCTCCACCTCGTCCCCCCAAAAGGCAGCTACGGCGGCCACCCAGCTGCCCTAACCACCGCTGCCCTCACGCCCACACACAACGCCACCACCGCCGCTGCCGCTGCCGCCGTCGCCGCTGCCGCCGCCGCCGCTCCCGCGACCCGCCTGCTGCCTCCCGCCTGCTGCTGCCGCTCTGCTGTCTGCTTCGGCTGTCTGGCCTGGCCGAGACCCCGGTCTTCCCCCCGCTGCCGTCTCTCTCGCGCTCCTCTCCTCCTCTGCCCCTGGTCTTGGATACCCGACGTCTGCTGCCGCCGGCAGGCCTCCTTGTAAGTCTACTGGCCTGCTGGCCTGCTGGCATGCCCCCCCGGGCTGCCGTCTGCTCCTCTTCCGTTCTCGCCCGGCCGGCGCCCTCCCTGCTGTTCCTCCCCCCCTCTTCCCCCTGCCCCCCTGTCTTGGTCTCATCCTCCGGTCTCTGTTTGTCAGGCTGTCTGCCTGCTTTTGTCTCTTTTGCCTCTGATCGGCCTGTCTGTCCCTGCATGTCCCGCCTGTCCCGCCTGTCTCACCCGTCTCGCCCGTCTCGCCCGTCTCGTCTATCTTCTCCCGCTTTCCCGTCTAATTGCTCCCTTCCTAGCCCTTCTACAATCCAATATCAGACACGCCCTGCAGCCCGATCCGGCCTCCACCCACGTCGGCTAATCCCTCGCCCAACGGGTACATGTTCCAGATCCTCTCCCCCTTCTCTTCCTTCTTCCCCCCATACTCCTCTCCCTTGGCCGCCCGCCGTTTTGAATTCTCCCTTCTGTCCGCTCCTCGCTGCGCCTGCTTTATATTGTCCTCCCCTCCCCCTTTCCTCTCGTCCTGCTACGCCGCCTTCCCTCTGCTTTTCCTCTTTTCTTTCCTATAGGTCCTTCTGCCCCCCCCCCGGATCTCCGTACGACGGGAACCAGCGGTGATCAGTACTGCCCCCTTCTGTCATAGGTCCCGGCCGGGACGATGTGACATCACCAGCCCAGCGTCCCCCCAGCGCCCCCCCCCCCCCCCCCAACCCCCCCCCCCCCCCCCTCCAGCGCCGCCCTGCGCCGCCCCGCGTCTCCCGAACATCATCCCAACATTCCCAGCCTCCTCCGCGTCCCCAGCACCGTCCGGTCCGATCCTCACAGTCTTACGATTCTAACCGCTTCAGCTGTCCCTCTCTCGCCTCGTCCGTGTGATCCTATGCCCGCTCTCCGCCGGCCCTGCACACGCCGCTCGCCGCGCTCTGCTCCCCCCGCCTCGCCTCCGCGCCCTCTGCACTGGTTGCGCTTGCTGGGCCGAGGGGCATGACACCGCCTAGACGATGGCTTTCCAAACCAACGTCTTCCGCAACGGCCAGTGGGTAACCGAGACCCTCGATCTCCAGGCCGTCCTGAAAGCCAACGCCGCTCCCGCGAGCAAGCCAGCACGCCAGCGTGCCAGCCAGCCACCCGGCTATGGCGTCTTGACCCGCACCGTCATCGAGAGCCCCGTGGCCCACTGGATCCTGCCCGTGCGTCTTCGCTCCGCGCAGCACATGGATGTGGCCATCATCGGGGTACGTTCCTTCTCTCTATCCCTCCCCAGATGCCGTACTGTTTCTCCAGACGCCTTCTGGCTGCCGCGGGCCGCAGCCGTGGCTGTCTCCCAACACATGCTGACGACGGCCAGGACCAATACGTCCAGATCTGCGAACTGGGCCGCGATGGGCGCCTGCACGACATCCTTCGCAAGACCGACTTTGGCTCCCGCATCCGCAACGCCAAGGTCATTGGTTTGCCACCGGAGCATGTTCGTGGCGACGGCGACGATGACGATCATGTGGACATCAAACAAGAAGACGAGGCCGTCCTTGACAGCGACGACGACGACGGCCCGGTCGGCCCGCGAGGCCAGCCAGTCCGGTCCGGCGGTAGTGCCGGTGCCGGTGCCGGCGTCGATGTCGAGGCTGGCAGCGACGACGTGCCCATGAGCGACACCGCTGGACCGGCGCCGGCGCCGGATGCCGGCGACGAGCCCGGCCAACCTGGCAACGCACCATACCCCCTGCCCCCGCAGCAGCTGCTCCTCGTGCTCGAGAGCGGCGACTGCCTCTTCCTCCACATCCGGCCTGGGACCTCGCCCAACCGCTTCGAGTTCGTCCCCACGCGCTACGAGCCGCGAGGGCGCCGCATTGTCCAGCCCGGCTTCCATGCCGCCGTCGACCCCAGCTCCCGGTACATGGCTCTCGCCTGTGCCGAGAACTTCTTTGTCGTCTACGAACTCGAGTCCGCCCGGCAGCTGAACCAAGACCACGCCCACGGCGTGTCGCCCCGGCCCATCCGCGGCTTCCGCCCCCGCGGCGTCCACGGCATCATCCACAAGATGGAGTTCCTCTTCCCCTACCCCCACGACGACTACCACATCATCCTCCTCCTCATCATTGTCCGCGACGGCGCCGCCCGCATGGTCACCTACGAATGGGAGGCCGGCGACGACCTCTACACCGTCTTCAAGGACGAAAAGATCGGCCAGCCCCTGCCACCCCACCACCAGATGCCTCTCATGATCATCCCCCTGACCCTGCATGCCGCCTTCTTTGCCATCTCCGATGGTCACATCGGCGTCTGCCGAGACGCCCTCAACCTGCCTGCCGAGTTTGACGACTTCGCCCTCGAGGTCCAGGAGACCTCGCGCTTTCACCACGGCCGCTCCACGCCCCTGTGGTCCGCCTGGACCCGCCCCTACCGCCTGCCAACCTACAACACCACCCGCGACAGCATCTATCTAGCCCGCGAAGACGGCGTTGTCATCTTCCTCGACATTGACGCCGACAACATCCTCGGCGCCTCGGTCGAGATTGGCCAGTTCGACTGCAACATCGGCACCTCCTTCTGCAGCCTCTTTGACGACTTCAACGACATCTTGATCATGGGCGGTGACTCTGGACCAGGAACCATCTGGCAGGTACGTAGTGTCGATGGAACATGGAAGACGCACTCTGAGCTTTGTTTTGTCTGACGATTTCGCTGCAGATCCGCCCTCGTCAGCCGAACCTGAAGCTCGGCACAATACCAAATTGGTCGCCTGTCATCGACCTGGTGACAAGCGATGAATTCACCACCATCAGCAACCGGGTCGGCGCCAAGGGCAAGCGTCTGGTTCCGTGGCAAGACCGCCCAGCTGGCAGCTTTGCTACCCCGGACCGGATCTTTGCCACGGCAGGCCGCGGCGTCACCGGCTCCATCACCGAGTTCCGCTACGGCCTGCGCGCCAGCATTGGCCTGGACATCGACTACGAGATGCCTGTCAAACAGTCTTGGATCTTTGCCTCCCGAAATGGGACGTCCGACCTCGTCTATCATCTGCTCATGTCCTTGGTCGACACCTCTGTGGCCTTGTACCTGTCTGCCGACCTGACCCAGGCCAACCAGTTCGACGACGAGGCTGCCCTGTACGATGTGACATCGCGCACCGTCGCCGCCGCGCAGCTCTCGGACGACGTGATTGTACAGGTGACCGAGAGGTGCATCGTTTTTGTTAGCGCCCGTCAAAGGTAAGAAGTACCCGACGCTGTGCTCTCCTCTGTGCTTTTATCGCTGACCGTGGTCTTTTATTGGGTCACCCTCCAGCACCAGTGTACAACACCTTCATTCGGTCACCTTTCAAGAGCCGCAGGTGGCTGTCATCGATGCTTGCATATCTGGCGACCTAGTCGCGGTCTCTACGCATCTTGGCTCCCAGTTCCAGCTGCATCTCTTGCAGCTCAAAGCCGACGGCACCGTCGCCGTTCTCGAGACGTATGCACAGACCGGCGATGTGACCTGCCTCTTCCTAGACCTCGTGCAGGGCGAGCCGTGCATCGTCGCTGGCCTTCTCCACGAAGGCATTCCGTCTCTTGTTCTCTACCGTTTTAATGCGAGCGCCAACAACACACCGCTTGTTCTCAGTCTCAGTCGAGGTGCGTGCACCGACGGTTGTGTCTTGCTGCTGTTCTCCGTCGCTCTGCTAATACCCGCCCAGATGCCTTGTCGCAAGTCCCGTCTTCGCTGCCGTCTTCGCTATCCCAGACAGCGGCCTCGCAGATGGCCAGCGCGTTCGAGGCGCTGAGCAGCGTTGCTCTTCTGCCACAGAAATACAGCAGGGGCGACAAAAGCAGCACACTCGCCGTTGTGTTTGGCACAAGAGGAGGCGACGTGGGCGCGCTTACGCTGGATGCCTTCGGCCGGCCCACGGCCGTGAACGCGGACAAGGTCGGCCGGACCGTGGCACGCATTTCTCTGGTCGACGATCCCCAGCTCGGAAAAGCGGTTTTGGTCGTGTGCGACGGTCGGGTGTCCCTGCAGAGCCGGTTCGACGCAAAAAAGGCGGCCTTCCGATCGATGCATTCGGTCTGGCTGGTCGACGCTGCGGACACCAGCAAGCTGTCGCCGCTCGTTAATGCCGCGACGGCGCTTTGCGGCGAATTGCCTGGCCGACGGGACAAGTCGCAGCTGCTCTTCACGTCCGCGTCGCGGGTGATGCTGGCCGAGCTGCACGCCCAGCCCGGCCCCGTCCAGCGCAGCATCCCAACCAAGGGCACGCCCTTGAAGGTGCTGTACTCGCACCCGCTGGAGTGCTTGGTGGTGGCCCTGCGGGACTTGAATGGCCGCACGACGCTCCAGTTCCTCAACCCAGACACCGGCGAGGACATGTCGATGCCGACGACGCGCGACGGGGAGCCCGTCGAATATGTGTCGGGGCTCGGCAAGCATACGGACCATATCCTCGGGCTGAGCGAGTGGATCTACCGTCGCAACAGCGACAGATGGGTGTTTCTGTTGGTCGCGTCCAGAGAAGGTCGGTTTCTCGTGCTGTCGACAGGGCGGTCGTCGTCGTCGCGCACTGAGGGCGGGCTTTCCCGCGTGACGTACTGGACGCGGCACAAGCGCTCATTGCTGGAACCGGTCTACTCGCTCGCGGCCGACGGCCATAACGTGTTTTACTGCTCGGGGGGGACTGTTTACTGGGACACGCTGGAGCTGTCGAGCCGGCGGCTACACACGGTCAGCACGATTCAACTGCCGTCATTTGCCTTGATGCTCCGCGTGATCCACGGCAAGCTGGTGGCTGTGACGGACCGCGACTCGCTCGAGATCATCCACTTGGACGCCGCCAACCGTGCGATGACGCTGCACCACGGGGACTCGGAATCACGCACGGCGGCATTCGCCATCGAGATGGGAAGCGGCAGCGGCATTGGCAGTGGCAATGGCAGTGGCAATGGCAGTGGCAATGGCAGTGGCAGCGGTGCCGATGGCGGAGGAGGTGGAGCCGGCCCTGTAACCGGCTCCAGCGCCGGGCCGCACGGGCACGGAAACGAGGAGCCGGAGTCGGATGCGTCGTTGCTGCTGGTGAGTGACCGCAATGCGATGGCTGCAGGCCTGTGGGTGCCGTGGTGCCAGCCCGGGAAGAGCTGCACGGTGGTTTTCGACGCCGAGCTGCCGGCGTCGGTGCGCAAGCTGGTGCGGGGACGAACACGGCCACGGTGGCAGCAAGCGCGCCGCGACATACGCTACGACCTGGTTCCCAGCACGCCGGATGCGGCCGAGATATTTGGTGTGTGCTTGGACGGGTCGCTGCACCATTTTACGCTGCTCGGCCCGCTGGTTGCGCGCATTCTGCGGCTGGTGCAGCGTCTGGCACTGATGTCGCCCATCCTGTTCCCCTTTACGTGGCAAGATACGGGCTCAGCTGGCAACGGCAGCAACAGCAGCCACAACGACGGCCACAATGGCAGCCATGTCGTTGTTGACGACGACGACGACGACGACGACGATGATGACGACGACCCGCTCTACGGCCTGGGCGCGCAGCCGGTGACGAACGGCCGTGCGACGGTCCGGGGTAGGATGCAGGTGGACGGCGACATGTTGAAGCGGTGTCTGGACCAGGAGGTGCTGGAACAGCTGTTTGCGCAGAAGGCGCACCGTGACCGGCTGTTTGCGATGCTGGACGAGCTCGACGGCGGCCGGTGGACGGCCGCATTCCGCGATGCTGGCGACGGCAGCGACGGCGATGGCAGCGACGGCGACGGCAGCGACGGCGACAACGGCTCTGCCACCGGCGCCGCCGAACGAGCGGAGCAGTACTTTGTGCTGCTCTACGATATTTTGGAGTACTACTTGGAGCCGGTGCTGTGATGGCGCACGAGTGTCTTCTTTCTCATCATCTTGGCATCTTGCTCTCATTTATCATTTTTCTCTTGCATCCCTTTTGCGCGGCGCATTTTTTCGAGATTTTCGGCGGGCTGGGTCGGAAAGGGACCGGGAGCCAGGTTGCTTTCACGAGCACCGGTTGCTTCCATTGGAGCATCGCATTGTCGTTGGTTTGTTTGCTGTTTGCGGACTCCGGAGTAAAAGATCTGTCTTGTGAAACGCGAAATTGCCCCTTTGGGCGACGGTCCACCAGCTGGCGGGCTGACCTGAGTGCCCCTGGGCCCCAGGCTTGGCTGTGGGGCGTTTGCAGTCGTGACTGGGCGAGTATAGCTTACTCCGTATTTATGGCTGGCCTGGACACCCACAGAGCCCCTCCTGCCGATTATTTTTTTGCCATTTGCCCCGCGCCGAACGGGCTTTTACTGGCCGGATTTTATTTTTTGCCCGCCCGACAGAGGCTTCTTCTCTTTTCTTGGTTTTTTTTTTTTTTTTTTTTTTTCCTTCTCGTTCACTGCGCTGGTCCACGAGCCGTATCCACACTTACGGCCATTCTTGCCCCCCTCGTCTCCTCGAAACCCCGACGACGACGGACGGCTGCCTTTGCTTTCTTTTTCCTCTTCTCTTCCTGCTTTGGCCGGACTATGTCTCGGTGTCGACGCCCAGCTCTTTTCAAGCAGAGGCGCCACGATCGGTTCTAGACCAAAAAGTGACTTGGACAATAAAAGACGAGGAGACCCATTCCCCCACCCGAACAACCAAACGAAACCGCGACCATGGCGCCGAAGAAAAAGGGCGGCAAGAAGGCCAACGACGACTGGGAGGCCGAGCTCGGCGAGAGCATCGCGCCGGCCAGCAACGGGGACGCCGGCGCCGCCGAAAACGGCAATGCGGCTGGCGGCGACGACGACGATGCGGCGGGCGGCGGCGGCGGCCTGATGGCGGTTCTGCGCAAGAACAAGGAGAAGCGCAAGAAGAAGGGCCTGCCTGAGGAGTTTGAGGAGCCCACGACGACGACGGCGGCAACGACGACGGCCGGGGATGGTGCGGAGCCCGGCGTCTTTGGCAGCCTGGCCGACAAGGCCCCCGTGGAGGCGACGATGGACGACGAGTTTGCGCTGCCGGCGAAGAAGGGCAAGGCGGGCGGCGCAGGCGCCGGCAAGGGCGGCAGCAAGCCGCAGGACGATGCCGGGTCGAACGCCGGATCGAACGCTGGCGGCGACGGCGACGGCCGCCTCCTGACCAAGGCCGAGAAGGAGCGGCTCAAGAAGGAGCGGGAGAAGCAGCGGAAGAAGGAGCAGGCGTCCAAGAAGAAGACGACGACGACGACGACGTCGACGCCCGCGGACAAGGCGGCGGCGCCCGCCGCGGACAAGGCCAAGGCGGCGCCCGCCAAGGCCGCAGCAGCAGAGGCCGCCCCCGCGGCGGCGGCAGCGGCGGCGGCGCCTGCAGCGCCGGCAGCTGACGCGTCGGGCAAGAAGAAGAAACTGCCGGCGCATCTGCTGGCGCTGCAGAAGCAGCAGGAGGAGCTGCGGCGGCAGCAGGAGGAGGCAGAGCGGCTGCGGCGGGAGGAGCTGGCGCGCATCGAAGAGGAGGAGCGGCGCGAAGCCGAGGAGGCGAAGCGGCGGGAGGAGCAGAAGGCGCTCAAGAAGCAGCGCGAAAAGGAGCGCATCGAGCAGCTGAAGCGCGAGGGCAAGTACCTGACCAAGGCGCAGAAGGAGGCCAAGGCGCGCAACGAGCAGAAGCTGCAGCAGATGATGGCGGCCGGCATCAAGGTCGGCGCGCTGACGGGCGGCGACGACCAAGGCGCCGCTGACAAGAAGCCCGCGTCGGCGTCGGGCCGGGACAAGGACAGCGGCCGCAAGCGGCCGGCCGGCCGGCGGACCAAGGCGGACGAGGAGAAGGAGCTGGCGGAGGCGGCGGAGCGCGCGCGCCTGCACGCCGAGAAGCTGGCGCAGGAGGCGGAGGCGCGTGCGAAGAAGGAGGCGGAGGAGGCGGCGGAGGCGGAGCGGAAGAAGAAGGAGGCGGCGGCGGCGGCGGCCGACAGCGACATCGAGGACGACTGGGAGGCGGCGGCGGACGCCAAAGACGACGACGTCAAGGACAGCTGGGACGCCGATTCGGACGAGGAGGCGGCGGAGAAGAAGAAGAAGACGCTGCCGTCGCGGCCAAAGGGCGGCAACGACAAGGGCGAGAAGGGCAGAGAAGAGGACAGCGATGACGACGACGACGACGACGACGACGACGATAGCGACGACGACGACGACGACGACAGCAGCGAGGATGAGCAGGAGTCGGCGGCCAAGGCGGCGGAGGCGCAGCGCAAGCGCGAGCTGGCGGAGCTGCGCGAGAAGGAGCACCAGGCGGCGCTTGCGGCGCGGTCCAAGGACAACCTGCGGTCGCCCATCTGCTGCATCATGGGCCACGTGGACACGGGCAAGACGAAGCTGCTGGACAAGGTGCGGCAGACCAACGTGCAGGAGGGCGAGGCGGGCGGGATCACGCAGCAGATCGGCGCGACGTACTTCCCCATCGACGCGATCAAGCAGAAGACGGCGGTGGTCAACAAGGACGGCTCGTTCGAGTACAAGGTGCCGGGTCTGCTGATCATCGACACGCCGGGCCACGAGTCGTTTTCGAACCTGCGGTCGCGGGGCTCGTCGCTGTGCAACATTGCCATCCTGGTGGTGGACATTATGCACGGGCTGGAGCCGCAGACGCTGGAGTCGATGCGGATGCTGCGGGAGCGGCGCACGCCCTTTATCGTGGCGCTCAACAAGATCGACCGGCTCTACGGGTGGAAAAAGGTGGACAACAACGGCTTCCAGGACAGCCTGGCGCTGCAGAACCGCGGGGTGCAGAACGAGTTTGCCAAGCGGCTGGAGCAGACGAAGCTGGCGTTTGCGGAGCAGGGCTTCAACACGGAGCTGTTCTACGAGAACAAGAACATGTCGCGGGTGGTGTCGCTGGTGCCGACGTCGGCGCACACGGGCGAGGGCGTGCCGGACATGCTGAAGCTGCTGGTGCAGCTGACGCAGGAGCGCATGACGGACTCGCTCATGTACCTGTCGGAGGTGCAGGCGACGGTGCTCGAGGTCAAGGCCATTGAGGGCTTCGGCATGACCATTGACGTGATCCTGAGCAACGGCATCCTGCGCGAGGGCGACCGCATCATCCTGTGCGGCGTCGAGGGCGTGATCAAGACCAACATCCGCGCGCTGCTGACGCCGGCGCCGCTGCGGGAGCTGCGCGTGCGGTCGGCGTACGTGCACAACAAGGAGGTGCGCGCGGCCATGGGCATCAAGATCAGCGCGCCGGGGCTGGAGGGCGCCATTGCGGGCTCGCGGCTGCTGGTCGTGGGCAAGTACGACGACGAGGACGACCTGGAGGAGGAGGTGGAGTCGGACCTGGCCTCCGTCTTCAGCCGCGTGGAGAAGTCGGGCCGCGGCGTGAGCGTGCAGGCGTCGACGCTGGGCTCGCTGGAGGCGCTGCTGGACTTTCTGAAGGACTGCAAGATCCCGGTGGCCAACGTCGGCATCGGGCCCGTCTACAAGCGCGACGTGATGCAGTGCGGCATCATGCTGGAGAAGAGCCCGGACTACGCGGTGATGCTGTGCTTCGACGTCAAGGTGGACAAGGAGGCGGCCGCCTACGCCGAGGAGCAGGGCATCAAGATCTTCACGGCCGACATCATCTACCACCTCTTTGACGCCTTTACCAAGCACATGAACGAGCTGAGCGCCAAGAAGAAGGAGGAGTCCAAGATGCTCGCCGTCTTCCCCTGCGTCCTCAACCCCGTCGCCGTCTTCAACAAGACGGCCCCCATTGTCGTCGGCGTCGACGTCGTCGAGGGCAACCTGCGCCTCAACACGCCGCTCGCCGTCGTCAAGACCAACCCCACCACCAACCAGAAGGAGATTATCAGCATCGGCCGGGTGTACGTCCATTGCCCCTTTCCATTTTCCTTTTCTCTTTCCCCCGCTAACCAACAGAACCTCCATCGAGCGCGAGCACAAGCAGATCCAGGTCTGCAAGCGCGGGCAGCCGTCCGTGGCCATCAAGGTGGAGATGGGCGGCCACCAGCCGACGTACGGCCGGCAGCTCGAGGAGACGGACGTGCTCTACAGCATGATCTCGCGCGCCAGCATCGACACCCTCAAGGAGTTCTACCGCAGCGACGTCACCGACGAGGAGTGGAAGCTGCTCATCAAGCTCAAGCCCGTCTTCAACGTGCTGTAGAGCGAGCCGGCCGCCATCGACGCTGTAATTCTAAGCATAGTCTTTTAGTTTTTTTAGTTTTTTTTTCACTTCATTTCTCTGCATCTAAACAGGACGCTCGCAAAAAAAGAAACGGTTTGCACTACATACATCTGCTGTCTGTTCTGTCCATTCTATTCTGCGCATGGATGGGTACAGGAAAACAAAAGCGCCCCCAAGGACGGACGACCGTCCCCAGGAGCCGACAAAAGACAGACGGCACAAGAAAACGAAAACGGCGGCACAACAAACGCACAAAAACAAAAGAAAATACAACCCGCGTTTTTTATCGTGACCCCGAGATCGTGTCTGCCGTAGTCCCTTCTCTAGTCCTCTAGTACCACCACCACCACCACCACCACCACCGTCCACCACCAACCCTTAGTCCACATCCTCAACGGTGCCGGCCTTGGCCGCGTCGGCGTCCGTCATCTCCGCGTCCGCCGTGGCCGGCGCCGACGCGTCCGCCGCTGCCGGCGTCGCCGCACCGCTGTCGGCCGGCGCCTCGGCGCCCGCCGCAGGCGCGGTGCCGTTTGCTGCGGCCTCGGCAGCAGCGGCGGCGGCCGCAGCGGCAGCCGCAGCAGCCTCCTCGGCGGCCTTCTTCTCCTTGGCCAGGCGCAGCGCCTCCTCGTGCTCAAAGAAGCGCTGCTTGAAGGGGCCGACAAAGGCGTCAATCTCCTCCTTCTTGGCCCGGTACACGGCCGTGGGGGCGTCGTAGCCGTCGTCAAAGAGCCAGTCCTGCGCGAGTCAATATTTTGTCGACAAGAAAAAAGAAAAAAGAAAGAAAACGGAAAGACGGGACGGCACATACCTCGTAGGTCTGCAGCTTGCTGCGCACCTCCTCGCGCTCGGACTCGTTGGAGATGACGACGTAGGCGCCGTCGTCGGAGAACTTGTTGCGCGTGTCGTAAATGTACGACTCGAGCTCGTTCATGGCCGTCAGGGCCTCGGCGACCTGCTTGTCGTTGGCGGCCATCTTGGCCTCCTTCTCCTTGGCATCCTCGATGAAGGGCGGCTCGAGCGTCTGTGTTGCCGACACGACGGGCAGGAAGTCGCGGCGTACTTGCTTGCGCACCTTGCGCGTCTTGGGCTTGGCGTCCTCCTCCATGGGCTGCTGCTGGTTAGTCGTGGACGGCGCTCTACTTTATAAAACACGAACACACGCGGGGGACAGGCTGCACGTACCTCGCCGGCCTCGCCCTCCTTCTTCTCCTCCTCCTTGATCTCCTCCTCGACCTCCTGGTCCTCGACGTAGTAGGCCGAGTCGATGTTGAGGACGCCGTCCGGGTTGATGCGGGCGCGCAGCTTGCAGGTCATGTAGTCGTCGAGCCCGCCAATGGTGGGCTTGACGCCCTTGACGGAGAAGCGGGCAATCCAGGGCTTGATGCCGGCGGGCAGCTCCTCGGGCGTGTAGTAGCGGGCCTCGAGGTCAAAGGGCCGTTTCCGGAAAAAGGTCAGGATCTTGGTCGAGGGCAGCACGTTGCCCTTGCCAAAGACGACCAGGTTGGGCTCCTCGTCGGGGATGTCGTTGGCCTTCTCCCAGGTGAACTCGATGGGGTAGGCAATGACATCGTGCACGGCGAACTCGCGCACGATAAAGTTGACCGACTGCAGGGCGCTGGCAAAGGCGCAGCCGCGCGCAATGGCCTCGTCCTGGTTGAGCGTAAAGGACAGCGGGCGGCCAAAGAAGTCCTGGATGCGCTGCTTGACGGCGGGCACGCGCGTGCCGCCGCCGACGACCTCGATGATGTCAATGTCGTCCTTGGTCAGGCCGGCGTCGGCCAGGGCCTTCTCGATGGGGGCCGTGGTGCGCGCCAGCAGCGGCTCGACGAGGGCCTCGAACTCGTCGCGCGTAAACGACATGTTGACGTCCTTGCCCTCGACGAGGCTCTCAATGTACAGGTTGGCCACCTTGTTGGCGGACAGGACGCGCTTGAGGCGCTCGGCCTCGACGGCGACGCTGACGCGCGTGCGCGGGTTGGCGTAGATGTCGATGCCAAAGTTCTTGTCGGCCAAAAAGGTCTTTTGCAGGTGGTCGACAATGGCCTTGCCAAAGTCGCGGCCGCCGTAGTGGCGGTCAAAGGCGGTGCCCTTGACGGCCAGCTCGCCCTTGCGGAACTCGACGACGGACGCCGTGTAGGTGGAGTGGCCAATGTCGATGAACATGACGCGGCGCGGCTTCTCGTCGCCCGTGGGCAGGTCGAGCTTGGTGATGCCGTAGCCGAGCGCCGCCGCCGTGGTGTCGTTGATCAGGCGCTGCACGGTCACGCCGGCGATCTCGGCGGCGCTGAGCATGGCGCGGCGCTGGCGGTCCGTGAACCAGGCCGGCACGCTCAGCACCAGGTTGCCGACGGGCGCGCGCACCTCGGCCGCCGTGAAGTCGCGGATCTTGCCCAGGTACATGGCCAGCAGCTGCGTGGCCGAGAAGCGCTCCTTCTTGCCCAGGTACGTGACCTCGGCGCCCACCTCGCCGTTGATGTCCACCAGCGGCGGCGTCACGTAGTCCTGCTCGATCTGCACGTCGGGCTCCTTGAGCGACCGCCCGACCAGCCGCTTGAGCGAGCCCACCGTGTTCTTGGCGTTGAACTTTTCTTGTGTCTTGGCCTCCTCGCCGAGGTAGCGCGCCTTGGGGCCGAACCCCACCAGCGACGGCGTCATGCGGTTCGACAGCTCGTTGACGATCTGGGGGTCAGTCAGATGTGGCCAGAAAGGGGGGGAAGACGTTGGGAGGGGAAGAGGGAGGGGGAACGTACCACGTCGATGCCACGGTTGCGGGCCACGGCCACGACCGTGTTCATCGTGCCGAGATCAACACCTGGATGATGGTTAGCGAGGGGTCGTCGCGCCGTCGGGGGGGCCGGCCGACCGCGGCCCAGCCTGGACATAAAAAAGACATACCGACGACACTCATGATGGGCAACGGGAGATGCGGCGGCGCGGGAGAAGGAGGATGCTAGGGACGGATGTGGGATGTGCGGGCGAACAGCGGAGAGACAGAGAGAGAGAGAGAGCCTGGTTCGTTTCGGGGTCGTCTCGGTCGGCGACGTGTGGGTGATGTCGTCGTCGTCGTCGTCGTCGTCGTCGTGGATTATCTAGATGGACAGAGGTTGCAAACGGGACGCAAAAAAAATACTATCAACGGCGTTTTTGACCGGTTGGATTTTGGATAACAGTGGGGTAGTTGGGTTCGCCGCTTTCTCTTGGTCTTCGAAGGGGAAGGAACGGGGCAGAAAAAAAAAGCGAGAGGCCAAGAGGGGCAATTTTGACAGCTGGCCAATGTACCTCGGAAGTACCTCTGTATCGGCCGGGAGAGAACGAGGGAACGAGGCAAGAGAGAGCCAAAAGCGAGGTCAAATTCGGGGAGAAGAGAAAACAGAGCGCGCAGCAGCACGATCTTGAAGCAGAAAGGCCGTGAAAAGGGTTTGTTTGTATACGGAGTACGGAGTAGACGGTCGCACAGGACACATGGCGTGCAAGTGTCTCTCTGTATACGCCTTGGAAGCCCGGAGAAGCTTCGAGACCCGCCCACAGGCCCCGCGCAAAGCGCACCGGGCAACGTGTGGCTGTGGCGCCTAGCCACCCGAAGCGGCAGGAGGGGCAGCCACTCACCGCCTTCAAGCCGCCGCGCAGGTACCAGCATGTACCAGGCTAACAGCACGCTCCGATACGCGTTATCGCCCAACCTAAGCATAAATTACTCTGTAATACTGTGCTCATGCTTGCCCCCCTCCTCCTCGGGCCCGTCGAGCGCTGCGTAGCTGAGACGGGCCAAGGGGCTCAGCCGTGCTGCCAGCCCCGGGCGCACGTTGGGCTGGACTCCCTGAACGCCCTGAACGCCCTGAACGCCCTGGACGCCCTGGACGCCCTGGACGCCCTGGACGCCCTGGCTTTGTCCGCCTTGTCCGCCTTGACCTTCGCCTTGACCTTCTTGTCCGCCCGGGAGCGCCTCGTCGCTGGGACTGGCTGGGACGGCCACCACGTGGGCCGGCCTGTCCGCAAAGAAGCCGGCCTGCTGCATCGCGGCCTCCGACGGGTACTCGTACACGTGGCCCTGGCCGGCCCAGGCCGCGCTGCCGCTGCCTCCCCCCATCTGGCTGGCCTGCGCCAGCTCAAACTTGCGGCGGTCCTCGTCGCTCATGAGGCTCTCGACGCGGCGCGACAGGTAGACGGCAGAGCTGGGCCGGGTGCCCGGGCGGTTGGACAGGAAGCTCTCGACCGAGTCGCGGGGGTGCGGGCGCTGCTGCTGCGGCGGACTGGTCGGGCTGGTCGGGTGGTGGTGGTGGCCCGTCGTCGGTGCGTGGCTCGGCCCCAGCAGCGACGACCCCAGACTGACGAGCGAGTCGTCCGGGTAGTGGTACCAGCCCGAGGCGGTGCGCTCGGGCGCCGAGAACATGCCGTCGATGGTGTCGGGCGGCTGCAGGATGCCGCGGCCGCTCTTGGACCGGCCGAGGGGCCCGAGGACAGAAGGCCTGAGGGATCCCGGGCCGGCCTCATGGACGTGGACAAGGTGCGGGCTCTCAGGCTGCGACGGCGACCGCAGCGGCAGGTGCAGGCCCTGGCCGTCCTGGCTGGCCGTCCCGTCGAGGTCGCTGTCGGCCGTGTCTGGGACGACGATGGGCCTCGTCGTCGGGATGACGGGCGGCCTTGTCGCCGCCGCCGCCGGCCGCCGCTCCGAGGACGTTGTGTAGGCCTGGTCCACCGCCATCACCCCCTTCCCCTTGCCGCTCTTCTGCCGCTGGACGGCGGCGGCGGGCCCAAAGGACTCGGGGACAATGTTGAGGTCGTCGCCGGCCTGCTCGGCCTGCTCGATGGCGTCGCGGACGGTGGTGGTGTCGCCGTCGGCGGCGGCGGCGTCGGCGCGGGGCCCGCCCCAGGTGCGCTGGCCGGCGGTGAAGATGCCGTAGACCATGTAGTACCAGTTGAAGAAGGGGTTGAGCAGGAACATGAGGGGGTAGAGCATGATCTTGTAGCGGCGCAGCTTGAAGCCAAAGTAGACCATGAGCAGCCAGTTGAGGCCGAGGGAGACGGCAATGAAGCCGACGGGCAGGTCGGCCACCCTCTTGGACGTGGTCAGCAGGGCCAGGACCATGATGAAGAAGAGGAGGGCGGTGGTGCGGATGGTGTTCTGCATGAAGCGCACGAGGACGAGGACGGGGTAGCGCTTCCAGAGGCGCCAGTCGGTCAGCATGCAGACCTCGTTGGTGAGGAAGCCGAGGAACCAGCGGCGGCGCTGCTTGACGAGGGAGCGCACGGTCTGGACGGCCTCGGTCTTGCAAAAGGCCGAGGTGCACATCTGGATCTGGTGGCGCTTCTTGGCGCCGATCATAAAGAGGTGCGTCAGCCAGCGGTCCTCGCCTAGGTGGCACTTGGCAAAGTCAAAGAGGTCCTCGCACTGCTCGGCCTTGTCGGCAAAGTAGTACTTGGCCATGCGGCGGAAGGCGGAGAAGCGCAGCATGGTGAGGGCGCCGGGCAGGCAGGTGACGGCGCCGCAGCCGGACTCGACGGTGCGCTCAAAGAGCTGGCCGTGGACGTACTCCATGTCCTGCAGCAGCGTGATGAGGCTGTGGCGCTGGGTGGTGGAGGTGATGACGCCCGTCATGGCCAGCATGTCGCGGCGGTTGCCGGGGCTCAGCTCCATGTCGTAAACAAAGTTCTGCAGGCACACGCGGTCGAGGACGCAGTCCGAGTCGATAAAGAGGATGAAGAGGTTGTCGTTGCGCTTGAGGTACTGCTGGTACACGCGGTCGATGAGGCGGAACGTCGCCTTCTGGCAGTGCCGCTTGCCGCCGTGGGGGAAGCGCGAGACGGTGACGCGGGCCGCGCGGTAGGGCACGTCGATGCTCGCGGGGTAGGCGTCGAGGGTCAGGGGCACGCCGAGCCGCTCGAGCGTGGTCAGGTAGAGCTCGTCCTCCTGGTCGCCGTCGAAGGACAGGAAGACGTGGATGCACGAGGGCGGGTAGTCGCAGTCGACGACGGAGTTGATGGCGGCCAGCAGCACGGCCGGCTCCTCGCGGTAGCAGGGCATGACGACGACGACCTTGGGCGCCGACGCCTCGTCGAGCACCTGCTTGATGCGCTTGGTGCGCCCGAGCTGGTGCGTGACGATCTGGTAGACGCAGAACAGCCACGGAATGGTCAGCAGGCCGGCGAAGCTCCAAAAGGCGAACCACTGCAGCGCCGAGACCATGGCCGGCGGCCACAGGCGCACGACGGCGCGCGGCAGCGGCAGCGTGACGATCATGATGGGCAGGAAGATGCAGCGGAGCAGCGAAAAGGCCACGCCCACCACCACCGCCAGCACGCGCACCGTCCAGTGCTCCGCCTTGCGGAACACCTTCCACAGGCAGTAGAGGAAGGCCGCCAGCCAGAGAAACCACTCGAGGCACGCGGCCACCATGACGAGCCCGACGATGGCGGTGTAGACGATCTGCGGTCAGCACCGCGGGGGACGGGGAACGGGGGACGGAGACGACGGGAGATCTCACATCGTGGACGGGCCACGCGTCGGAAGCCATGCTATCGCGATGTCGAGGGGCGTGGTGATGGCGAGGGCGCGGCGACCCGCGGAGGACGTGGAGGAGAGAGCGATGTCGACCTCACCGTGTTTCTTGCGTGTTTCTGCCTGCGAGGCCGAGCGACAGAGGATGCTTCCGGACACGGCCCCTCGACCGGACGTATTTTCTGCCCGCGAGGCCCCCAAAAATAGAGCCAGCCGTCCTGCAGCCACCCGCGGCGGGACGACGGGGATGCCTTCTTTGTCCGCGGAAGCGAGCGACACCAACGAAACCCAGCAGAACGGCGCACAAGAACAGGAACAGGGTTGAGCGGGCGGGCGAGAAAATACGAGCCTGTGCAACGGCGGTCGTGGTGGAACGCCGGCCAGAGACGACGACCAGATGCAGGCAGGCCTCGAAGAAGCAGAAGCCCGGTCCGCTGCGGTTCGTCCGAGTCCAGCAGCCGTGCCCCGAGCAAGGAAAGCAGACCGGCGACGCCGTCGACGCGCCCTTGTCCATCGGGTCGGAAGTCTGGCCGCGTGTCCGCCGCGTCATCGGCATCGGCATGCCGTCGGCGGTGAGTCGAGTCGATCAGTCGACGAGTACGAGTCGATGAGGTGAGGGAGCGATGAGGCGGCGACGGCGGCTGCGATCGTCGTGGCGCGCTCGTTCTGCTCTTCCCGTATGCCACGCTCGTGCCTCGTCGCACGCATGTACGTGCGAGCGCGTCGCCTGGGGCTGCAAGCGTGGTGAGACAAGGACGAAGACGAACGAAGACGGACGAAGAGACACGGTTTCTGGAAACATCCACGAGATTTCGAGTACACATTGCCCAGGCACGTCCAGGAAGCCCACGGGTCGCTCCTTCCCAGACAGAGGTATGATATCTTACGTACTCCGTACATAAGCACGAAAAGGGACGTGTCTCGTGTCTCGGCGGCCACGGGCAGCCTGCGTGTCTCTCTCTGTGCATCGTGTGGCGGAACAGTTTGATTACCGCGGGCTGACTGACGCCCTACTGTGGCGTGGACATGCGGCCTCCGCCGGCGGAAGATTGTCTCTCCTCCTCTCCTCCGGGCCGCCTCCTCGTCGAGCCTCCGCGGCCTCCTCCACCAAGGCCTCCTCTCTCGGCGGTCTCTCGGCTCTCTCTCGGCCAGCCTCCTCAGCCGTCTCTCGACAGCGCAGACGTCGGCCACGACAGCGCGTCTCTGCGTCGGCTGGTCAGCAGGGATGCGCGTGCGGCGAAGACACACTCCTCCGTAGAGCACCCATCCTGGCTGACCTCGTGGCCGCCCATGGCCGCCTATGGCCGCCTAGGGCCGCCTTCTGCGTCAAAAATGGCATCGCGGCCGGCGGCGGCATCCCGCTCGTTGGCCCGTCCGGACCTGGACCTGGCCCTACCAGTCCACGTCGCTCAGCTGCAGCTTGCGTCCGCGCTGCGGCCCGCGCGTGTTGCCGCCGCCGCCACCGCTGCCGCTGCCGCTGCCGCCGCCGCCGCTCCGGTCCGGCCGGTTGTGGAAGTAGTAGGCCGATGCCCCCGGCCGGTCCTTGTCCTCGGCCTCCTCGCTCTCGCCCAGGTCCAGGTTGAGCACCAGGTTCTTGATGCGCTGCTGCTCCTCGCGCTCCGCCGCCTGCTGGTTCCGCAGGGCCACCGCAAACTCCGAGTCCGACGGCAGCTCCAGCGTCCGCGTCTGCTGCCGGTTGCCGCGCTTGGTCAGCAGCGAGAACGCCATCGTCGGCGCCGCCGCCGCCCCCGCCGCCTTGGCCCCTCCTGCCCGGTCCTCCGGCTCCCGCTGCTGCGCCTCCCGCTGCGCCGCCGCCGCTTCGGCCGCCGCCCCCGCCGTCTCCCGCGCCTTCGGCCGCACCGGCAGCGCCACGTCAAACAGCGGCTTGCGCTCGAACTTGCGCGTCGTCTCCAGGCTCTCGGCCATCATGCGCGCATACTCGCGCTCGAACTCGGCCTCGTCCTCCGGATCCACCAGCTCCTCCTCGCGCGTCACCACAATCTCCTCATCCTCCGACTCGCTGTGCTCCGCCTCGTCCTTCCTGTGTCAGTGCCTTTTTTTTCGTTCACTCCGCAGCTCAAATCCGTGTGTCGGTCACTTACCTCGTCCGACACGTCGTCGTCGTCGCCACCGTCGCCGCCCTCTGCCTCGCCCTCCCCGCCCAGGTCGTCCGCGTTGTCCATCTCGTCGTCCGAGGACTCGTCATCGTCCGACGCCACGGCCGCCGCCGCCGCCGCTTCTGCTTCAGCCTCGGCCTCGGCCTCCGCGGCCGCCTCGGCTGCCGCCGCCGCCCGGTCGGCGCCCGACGCCTTCTGGTCCTCCGCCACTGCCTGCTGGAACACGCGCGACGCCTCCTCCAGGCTCGTCGCCAGCTTCCACTGCGGCCGGATGAGCGCAAACGTGTCCTGCACGATAAACTCCACGTCCATGGGCAGGGGGTTTTTCACAAAGATGTAGTACT
This sequence comes from Ophiostoma fasciatum, assembly GCA_019925495.1. Classification (NCBI taxonomy): domain Eukaryota; kingdom Fungi; phylum Ascomycota; class Sordariomycetes; order Ophiostomatales; family Ophiostomataceae; genus Ophiostoma; species Ophiostoma fasciatum. The sequence goes on along the minus strand of JADHKM010000004.1, from coordinate 876,454 downwards.
GGTGGCGGTTAGAAGCAGACACAGAGTTATGACAAAAAAAAGACAAAGGGACGGAGGACGGGGGTTACCTGAAAAAAGGTCAAGAAGTAGTCGAGCTTCTTGCCGGCCGCCCCCTTGGTAAAGTACGTGCCCGTCGTCTCGAGCAGCGTGGCCACGAGGCGGATGCGGAAATACTCGTCCGGCAGGTCGAGCGGGTTGATGCGGCCGGGCACCGGCGGCCCGCCGTGGCCGAGGGTCAGGATCTTGTACATGAGGTCGAAGATGACGGGGTGCTCCAGAAGCCGGTACGTGTAGAACTCGCCCACGTACTTGACCTCGGCCAGCCGCCGCTGGTTCATGCGGAAGTCGTTGCGCTCCAGCCCCAGGCAGATGGACTCCAGCACGCCGTCCACAATGTCAACCACAAACGCCGCGTGGTGCCGGTACAGCGCGCTCAGCAGGCCCGCCAGCAGGTGGATGTTGCCGTACTTGACCTTGCCCGGCCGCGCAAACAGCTTGCGCAGCAGCGCCACCACCTCCGGCTCCTCCCAGTGCAGCTTCTGGATCTGCCGCAGGATCTTGTTGGCGTTGCGCTTGCACAGGTCCACGTACACCAGCTTGCGCAGGTAAATGTCCAGCGGCGTGCGCTCCTTCTGCTGGATGGCCGGCCGCTCCGGCGGGTCAACGTAGTACACGGCGTTCTCGATCAGCATCCGCTCCGTCTGGCCAATGTGCTGCATCGCCTTCTTGCGCTGTAGCGTCTCCAGAAAGGCCTCCATGCGTGGCGCCGTCTCCGCCGTGCGCAGCAGGTACCGCCCGCAGTTCTCCAGCAGGTTCGAGATGATCTCAATGTTCATGCGCGAGAAGTCGTCCAGGCTCACTTTGAGGCAGTGGAAAACCACGTGCTCTGGCACGATGCCGAACTTGGTCAGCTCCGCCAGGTACCGGATGTTGCTCAGCCGCACCTGGCCCAGAAAGTCCTTGTCCTTGCGCCGCTGCAGGCTGCGGAACTCCGCGTCCAGATAGTCCACCACCCCCTTGGGCACGTCCGGCATGTACTGCCCCAGCGTCGCCACCAGCCGCGCCCAGCACGGCAGCAGGTCGCTCCGGCCCTTGGGCACCTCGGTCAACGCCTTGATCAGCCGGTTGCGCGACGCCTTGGAGTTGAGAAAGCAAAAGTCGATCGCCGTCTGGTCGATCGCCTCCTTGTTCGTCAGGTCCGGCAGACGCAGCAAAATCGTGTCCACCTGGGCCCCGATGCTCTTGTTCGCAATCGACGTCGACTGGTCGTCCATGGCGCTGCCCGACGCTGCCGTCTCGGCGTCCCCAGCAGCCTTGCCGTCGCCGGCCTTGTCCTCGGCGTCCACCTTCTTGCCCACCGGCTCGTCCGCGTCCGCCTTCTTTTTCTTCCCGTCCTCCAGCAGGATCGCCGGCACCTTGCCCTTGAGGTCCACGAGGTTCTCGTAGAAGCGCCGCTCCTCCTCGTCCTCCCAGATCCCGCTGGCCCCGTCGCCCTGGCCGCTGCGCAGGTAATCGCCCGCCTTGACAATGCCGATCGCACCGCCGCCGGCACCGCCGTCCAGCGACGAGCCGTCGCCACCGCCGAGAACGCCATCGCCCAGGTCCGGCATCTCAGCGCCGATCGTGTCCGCAATCACCTGCGCATTGGACACCAGGCGCTCCAGGGCCTTGACCTGCTTCTCAAAATTGGCCTGCCGGTCCTCAAACACCTCGCCCGACTTGACGTACGCCTCAGCGTTGCGCCGCGACTGGTTCGACAGCGCCTTCTGGTCCCGCACGAGGTGGCCCTTGACATCTTCAAAGTACCGCGCCAGCACGCTCTTGAACTTGTCTTGCAGCGCCGGCGGTGTCATGGGCTCGTCCACTGCACTGCTGTTGCTGTTGCTGCTGCCGCTGCCGCTGCCGCTGCCGCTGCCCTTCTCGCCGTCGGCGCCTCCATTCACCGCCTTCGCACCCTCGCCGTCCTTCTCGGCCACCTCGTCCTCCCCATTGCCACGCTTCCGGCTGCCGTCGCCCCCCGCCGACGCGCCGACGCCGAGCACGTCCCAGCTGAACGTCTTGACAAACGTTACCAGCAGTGGCAGGTTCGCATGGTCGCGGTCGTGGCCAAGGAGGTCTTTGAGAATGGCCAATGGAAATGGCTCGGCCGCTCTGGTGGAGGAGGAGGAGGAGGAGGAGGAGGTCGTGCTGTTGCCGGAGGTGCTGCCTGTTGATGTTGTCGTGGAAGCAGCTGCCGCTGCCGCTGCTGTGGCTGCGGCCGCGCCTCTCGGCCGCCCATCGGTCTTGCTGCCGCTGCCGCCGCCGCCTCCGCCGCCGCCGCTGCCGCCGACACCACTGCCCACGCCCACGCCAGCCCCGGCAATGACGCCGGCGTCTTCCGGGCGGCGGACGTCGTCGAGCGTGCGCAGGACGCCGACCAGCCACAGCTCCGTGACCACGCGCAGGAGCCCGCGCTGCAGGGTAATGCGCTCCTTTTCGTCGCGCTCGCGGGCTTCGGCGGCGGCAGCCTGGACCTGCGGGTGGGCGTGCGCGGCGGCGCGCTGGGCGCTGCGGTCCGGCGGGGGCGGGGGCGCGAGCCCGCGGCTGAGGAGCCAGCCGAGGTAGACGGTGAAGTCGGCGGGGCCAAAGCGCTGGTGCAGGGCGGAGACGACCTCGACGCCGGCCTCGACGTCGGCCGGCGACTTGAGGCGGGCAAGCCCCTCGTAGCAGGCGGCGACGATCTCGGACAGGTACTTGCGCAGGCTGAGCGAGGCAATTTCCTGCAAAAAGGACGGCAGAGTCGTCGCCGACAGCGCCGTTCGCAGGCGTCGGATAAACGCCGTGTTCTTCTTGAGCGACGAGTCCAGCGACGCGTTCACCGCAAACAGGCTGCTGCCCTCGCCCGCCGCCTCGCCCGCCCACGCGCGCTCGTTGAGCGCCCGCAGCTGGCGCTTCCGGGCGCGGTCCATGGCGCCGGTGTTGCTCGCATCCGCCGAGGGCGTGTCCGAAAAGAAGAAGAGATCGCCCGGTCTTAAATGAGGCGTCCTAGCCGCCGCCTAGGGAATAGTCAGGCCGAACAAGGAGGACGCGCCGCTGGACGTGGTAGGCATGGGGTGGCGGAGGAAGCAGGCTGGAACGGGCAGCCCAACCGGTTTGTGCAGCTGCTTGCTCTGCCTAGCAGCCGTGATTTTTGCTTAGAAAGTTGTGCAGGCGAAGATGAAAGACAGACGGAGGAGCGCGGGCGATCGAGAAGCTGTCGTTTGCCTGTGATCGTGGGTCGTGAAAGATTTCCTGAAGGCTGGCCGCGAGCCAGTGGAGTGGGAAAGAGCTATGGGCACACACCCCCCTTTGTTCCCGTTCCAGCCTAGCGCGCATTGTGCCGCTGGGTGCCGACCGCGCCTTCCCACAGGCGCGCAATGTGGCTGGCTGGCCTCCGGGTTATTGGTTGGCCCGTGACAGCGCTATATGCTTTCCTCCGTATTCGCTGCAGAGGACAGTCCGGGGGCGGGGCTCCTTTTTTTTCCCGCTGACGCCCGCTGACGCCCGCTGGCAGAAAACGCCGGCCGGAAAAAAAGGCCGACAGCGGAACTTTGAACTGCTTCTCACGAACGTCCTTTGCGCCTCACGCAGCACTCGCCGCCCGGACCGCAACCCGGACCTCCTTCCGCCCGGACCTCACCCGTGTCGTTCTTTCTTCGGCCGTTGGGTCTCTCTTGCCTCTGCCTGCGGCTTCCGGGTTGGACGAGCTGAGTCGGCGCAATGTCAACAACGGCTGGGTTCGTGGCTCCCTTTTTGATTTCTGCCCCTATTCGCTCTCGCCCACTGACCCCCAGCGCAGCGCCTTCATTGCCGGCGGCATTGCCGCGTGCGGCGCCGTGACGGCGACGCACCCCTTTGAGACGGTCAAGATCCGCATGCAGCTGCAGGGCGAGCTGCAGGCCAAGGGCCACCAGCCGCACCACTACCGCGGCCCGCTGCACGGCGTGTCGGTGATTGTGCGCAACGAGGGCGTGCGCGGCATCTACCGGGGGCTGGGCTGTGCGTACATCTACCAGATCCTGCTCAACGGCTGCCGGCTGGGCTTCTACGAGCCCATGCGCAAGGGCCTGACCGGCCTGCTGTACGGCAACGAGGCAGTGCAGAGCCTGCCCATCAACATGTTTTGCGGCGCGGGTTCCGGCATCATCGGCGCGGCCGCCGGCAGCCCCTTCTTCCTGGTCAAGACGCGCCTGCAGAGCTTCTCGCCGCTGCTGCCCGTCGGCACGCAGCACGAGTACCGCAACGCCTGGGACGGCATGCGCCAAATCTACAGCGCCGAGGGCCTGCGCGGCCTCTACCGCGGCGTCGGCGCCGCCTGCATCCGCACCGGCTTTGGCAGCTCCGTGCAGCTGCCCACCTACTTCTTTGCCAAGCGCCGCCTGCAGCGCCACCTCGGCATGGAGGAGGGCCCCGCGCTGCACCTGACGAGCAGCACCGCCAGCGGCTTCGTCGTCTGCGTCTTCATGCACCCCCCCGACACCATCATGTCGCGCATGTACAACCAGAACGGCAACCTCTACAGCGGCGTCTTTGACTGCCTGGCCAAGACTGTGCGCACGGAGGGCTTCCTGGCCATCTACAAGGGCTTCCTGCCCCACCTCGCCCGCATCCTGCCGCACACGATCCTGACCCTCAGCTTGGCCGAGCAGACCAACAAGCTGATGCGCAAGGTCGAGCGGCGCCTGCTGCCCGAGTCGGCCTTTGAGGGCAAGGCGTGAGGGGTGTGCAGTGTGGAAAGCGCATGCTGGTTCAATCTCCTTGCCATCTTTGCATATATGCATCTCGGCACATCTTGCCGTTCTGCTAGCCATGATTTGGGTTGCCTTTGCGAGAGGAAAGATAGAGGGGGTATAAAAGGCGTGGGACGCTGCTTGTGTATAGATACCGAGGACGCGGAGGGGCGACAAAAAAGTTTTGGGAGCGGAGGGGGCGACAAAAAAGTTTTGGGAAGCATCTACCCGTGGATAGACCGCTCGCAGCCGTAGCAGAGCCGCCGGCTCATCTCCATCTCTGACCGCAAGCTCGTTGCTCCCCCGTCGCCGCCGTCGTCGTCAGCCCCCAACTCGCCCCTCCACCGCGCGTCGCCGGCCTCGTCGAGGGGCATGCTGCAGACGCCGCAGCGGGCGGCAGCGGTGTTGCCCCCCTGCCGCTCCAGCTTGCCGGTGGTGCGCACGACGTTGGCCACGATGGACGGGTAGCTGGCCTCGACCTCGGCAAAGTAGCGCGCCATGACCTGCTCGATGCTGAGGTCGCGGTGGGAGACGACCGACGCGGCGGTGGTGGAGGCAGCGGCGTGCTCGTCCGCGCCGGCCACGAGCCCGTCCGGGAGGATCGTGCGCGCGTAGAGGACGAGCTCGGTGCGCAGCAGCTCGCGCATCGGGTAGTAGAGCGGGACGGTGCCGGTCGTCGTGCTCGTGCCGCCGCCGCCTCCCGCCGCCGCCGGCCCGTCGTTGATCTGCCAGGGCAGCGCAAACCCGCGGCCCTTGGCCGTCTCGGCCAGCGCGCGCTCGGCCAGGGCCGTGGTGCTGCAGCCGAGGAAGAGGGCGTGGAAGGGCGTGGCGTCGGCGTCGGGCCCGCGCTGGGCCGTCGCCACCAGCAGCCGCCGCACGAGCAGGTCGAGGATGTCGCGCCGGGACGTGGCCGACGGCAGGCCGGCCAGGAGGGCGCGCAGCTGGGCGGCTGTCGCCGGCCGCGCCTCCTCTCCGGTCGCCGCCGCCGGCAGGCCCAGCGCCGCCCAGTCGACGTCGTCGAGGGCGAGAACCGCCGCCAGGGGCACGCGCACAAAGGTGAATTCCGGATAGCGCGCGCGCCAGCGGTCGAGGCGCTGTTCGGCCGCCGCGGGGGGTACTGGCGGCGGCGGCGGCGGCGGCGGCGGCATCTGCTCCGACGGGTCCAGCAGCAGCTCCTCTGTGTCCACGTGCACGACGTGCAGGGTGAAGGCGGCGTCGCGCCCGCGGGCCCGGCGGTCCTGGATGATCTGCGCGCAGGCATCGACGAGGGCCGCCGACGAGGGCCCAAACGAGAGGCCGACGCAGAAGGCCTTGCTGATGTTGGCCTTCTTGTCGCGGCCGGGGCTCCGCGTCTCGCGGTTCAGCACCTCAAGCCGCTTCACCGTCTTGGTCACCACAAAGCGGCAGAAGCAGTCGCTGCTGGGTCAGTGCCTGCGTCCGGGGGCTTCTGCCTTGTCGCCCTCCATCCATGCGCGCACCTGCAGAGGGGATCCGACCGGATCGTGTGGACCGCCGCCTGGTCGCGGCACCGCCGGCACGGCTGGGACGGCGCCGCCTCGGCCATGGCCGTCAGAACAGCAGCAGCAACCTCCCCGGTTTCCTCTATGCTTAGAGCGACGGCCTGGACGTCACGGGACAGGCGGCATGGTCACGGCGCAAACGCGGTGTCCAGGCTGATTGATGTTGTCTGTGTCTGCAGTTTTCATTTTCATTTTTATTTTTAGTTTTTCGTTTTTGCCCATCTAAGCATACTGCCGGTTCAGCCTTCTAGATCACGTGCCCAAACACCGCGCACAGCCACGGCTGCCTCCCGCAGGATCCAGGTTTTCCGTCTGGTCTGGTGCTTGTTGGGGATGCACGTCCCCAGTGCTGGAGTCTGCTCCTCTGGATCCCGGCCGGTGGGATCGGACCACGGCTGCCTCTCAAACACAGCGACACGCCAGACGGCCGCCTTGCCGCCCGCCGTGAGACAGCCGCCGGCGGCAGAGGGACGATCAGGCGCGGACCTGGGCTGTGCCACGCGATCGCAGGCAGAAATCTCCACTCCCCAACAAGCTGCCTCCTGAATGCAGGCGTGCCAGAGTGTGCAAAACGGCGCACGACCAGTGGTTGTGGGTGGTGGTTGCGTGTACATTCATGGTTCGAAGCAGCACAGCCACACGATGCGCTCGATAGAGGATCGGGCCAGGCCAGGCTGGCCTGACAGCCAGTGGCAGTTGGGGGACGCTAGCACGCTGAAACAGGGCAGGTGCTGGGCGATGCGCGCCCCGCCGGCTCCGTACTCCGTAAATATAGAAGGAGGGCCCAGGCTGGTGGCCAGCAGCCAGCCCCTCCGTACGCTAAACCGTATCGCACAGTATACACTCACCTATCCTCACGGTCTGCACGCCGGCGGCATTGCGTGGCACAAGGCAGCCGTCAGCCGCTCGCGCCGCGACGCGGATGGGTCGGGGGAAGTGGCGACCCTAGGAGGCGGTTTTCGTGTTGGGACGGCCACACGGCCACGGAAGGAACGGTCAGCAGCCGCCGATGGCTCTTTGTTGGAACGTCTGTTATGTTGCACGAGACGGCTATAATAATCATGCCCCCTTCCTGCGTGACGCCGACGCCTTGCTCTCTCCGCCCGTCGTCGCACCGGACACGACAGCCTCCCGCTCCCGTCGTCTCTCTTGTACTGCGGTTGTTTGACTCGTTCCCCTTGCTCCATTCCGCCCTCTATTGCCCATTGCGGCCGTCGCACGCCAATTCGCCGTTTTGAGTGGCGCCTGCCTGCACGAGGCAGCGACAGAAGCAGAAGGAGCCGAAACCCCACTTTTTGCAGGCCTTCGCGGCAGCAGGTGCGTGTTAGTCCTTGCAACGGCAGAAGGAGCCAATCGCAGCACCTTGCGTTGCAGCCATCGCATTTTTTGGCCGACCTGCCCCCAACCATCAACCTCCTTATTTTAAATTCTCATGGCAGAAAATGCAACCTCCCTGCCCTCCTTGTTGCATCGTTCCCATGCTTGTTGTGGCCAGCCCTTTTGGTTTTCTCTCCCATTTTTTTTTCTCGCTCGCATGCCGCGGCTGGCTTCTGCTTCTTTCTTCTCTTCCCTCCCCTCCCACCTTTGCTCTCGTCTCCACGTCTCCGCTCCTCAATGTTAACGCCTTTTCTCTAGCCTTGAGCGATCAACATTCCTAAACGTCTGCAAACGACCAAGCGATCTGTGGTAAACACGCAAGCTGCGCGCGCTACCAGCATTCCAGTCCGGAAGCAGCTCTTGCTTCGCCGGCTCGATTTTTCGCGCTCCCATCACCTCCATACGTGGCCCCTCCTCGCCACAAGCTGCCTCGTCACCCCTCGTCTTTCGACCTCGTGGCACCATGGTCGAGATGCCGACTCACGCACCTGCGGCGCCACGAGGCAGCGCAAAAGTGCCGCTTGGACTCGCAGCTGCGCTCGACCCGCGCATGCAGCCGGAGGCGCCGCTCGTGATCGACACCTTCGTCTCGCCCTCGCCCGTCAACCAGAACGGCTCCTTTGAGTTCGACCGCATGATCAAGACGGGCTATGTGCAGCGCCGCACGCAGAAGACCAAGGTGCGTACAGCTAGGCCCCAGGGTGCAATGTCGTACAAGAAGCCATGGCTAATACGGCAGACCTGGCGCTCCATCTACCTCGTCCTGCGCCCCAACGTCCTCTCCATCTACAAGACCGACAAAGAGGACAAGCTGCGCCACAAGATCGACCTGTCCGAGTTGACGGCCGTCACCTTCCTGCGCGACCCCAAGCACAAGCGCGAGCACCTCTTTGCCCTCTTCTCGCCGTCCAAAAACTACTACTTCCAGGCCCCTTCGGCCAAGGATGCCCAGGAGTGGGTCGACACCATCCGGAGCGAGGCCCGCATCGAGGAGGAGGAGGAGGAGATGTTCCTCGCCAGCCCAGTCGTGCGCCGCCACGCCTTTCCTGCCAACCTCGGTACCGGCCACGCCGCCAACAACCACCCTGAGGCCGTTGCCGCCCATGTGCGCATGGCCTCAAGCTCGCCCGAGCCGCAGATGCCGCCACCGGCACGGCGCCTGTCTACGCAGCCGGCGCCTTCACCGTCACAGGCGCAGCCTCTGGCGCAGCAGCACCCGTACAACCAGCCCGAAGCCCTCGCCTGGTCCGGTAACGAGATGGGGCTCTCGGACTGCTCCGACGGCGACGGCCAAGGCAAGCAGCTGGGGGGCGCGGCGGGTCTGTCCTCGGACAGCCTCGCACCAGGCCCTTCTTCGGCAGCAGCAGCGACGCAGGCGCAAACATCGGCGGCCCCCCTGCCCTTTCCTTCGACGGACGTTCGCCTCAGCCAAGCATATGCCAGTCTCGAGCTGGACCCCGAACGCGTCATCTGGCAGGGCTGGCTGTGGCTGCTGCGCAGCAAGGGCGGTGTTCGGCAGTGGAAGGACTCGTGGGCCGTGCTGCGGCCGCGCAACCTGATTCTGTACAAGGACGAGACCGAGTACGCGGCGCAGCTGGTCGTGCCTCTGCCGTCCATTGTCAACGTGGTCGAGCGCGACCCGCTCAGCCGCACGAAGAAGCACTGTCTGCAAGTCATCACCGAGGAGAAGAGCTATCGGTTCTCGGCCCACGACGAGGAGACCCTGATCCAGTGCCTCGGCGCGTTCAAGAGCCTGCTGGCCAAGCGCCGCGGGCTGGATCTGCGAACCGTCACCGCCGCCGCTGCTGCCGCCGCCGCTGCCGGCAACAGCCCGGCGCCTCTCGGTGGCGCTGGTACTGCTGCGTCAGCTGCTGCTGCTGCTTCTTCTTCCACACCGCACGTGCCGACGGCCGTGCCGATCTCATCATAAAGGCCATGCACGGCGACGGCCTGTTTTTGGTTCTTTTTTTTCTTCTTTCCCTCTTCTCGCGTCTTGTCGGCTTTGGTGTGCGTTTCCTTTGGAACGTTTTTGACTTTACGGGACTCGCCTTGCTGCCCATGATGGTGCTGGCGAGCGAGCGGTCGATTATGGTTTATGATGACAGATTTACGACAGTATGATATGGGCTGAACGAATGGGTGGAGGAAGAACAAAAGGCGGCCTTTTGGTATAGGACGGAACAAGCGTGGGCGACGACTGTTCATGACCAGACCAATTCAGCGCGAAACATATTTTTGTGGCAGCCGTCTCTTGTGTCCTCGCGTGTTTCCGGAAGCTGATGGTGAACGTCTCACATCGAGAGGGCTGCTGCTGCTGTCGTGCAGGGCAGCGAGCGGACCGGCAGGCAGAGGCTGCCGTCTTCTCGTGTCCTTGACCGCATTGGGCTTTATTCCATACTATCGCTGCCGGTTCCCGAAACAGATGCTCCGCCCTACGTGTCAAAGAAGTGGTCCAGATCCGTCGAGTCGCCGCCCACGTCCGCAAACATGGTCTCGTCGAAGCTGCCGCCCAGGTCGTCGTCCAGGCCCACGTCCCCGTCGTTGATGAACTCGAACGGATCGTCTCCGTTGTCGGCCTGAGCTTGCTGCTGGTTTTGTTGTGGTTGTTGTGGAGGTGGTTGTTGTGGTTGTTGTGGTTGTTGTTGTTGTCGTGGTTGTTGCTGCTGCTGCTGTGTGCCGGCCGAGGCAAACCCAGAGTCCATCATAAGGTTCTGGGCGGCGTCGGCGGCAAACTTGTCGACGTCAAACTCGGAATCGTCCATCGAGGAGGGGCCTGCCGCCTGTTGATGTGCGCGCGGCTGAGGCTGTTGCGTCTGCGTCTGCATCTGCGGCGCCTGCGCCTGCACCTGTGCCTGTGCCTGTGCCTGAGCCCGCGCCTCGGGCACGAGAGAGAACTGCATGTTGGTAAAGCCCAGGTCCGCGCTAGCCGGCTCGTGTGCGGTGGCGGACGGCGGGCCCGTCAAGTCGTAATAGTCGTCCATGTTCATGTCGTGGGAGGAGGAGGGGGCGTCCATGGCCGGGACGGGGGCTGTGGTCACGGGCGGCGGCGGCGGCGCGGACGTAGCAAGCATGCCAGAAGCAGCAGTAGCAGGGGTTGGCCCGCCTCCGCCGCCGGAAAACATGGGCGCCGGCACGCGCGGCGGCATCGGAGCCGGCGTGGTGCTGGGCTGCTTGGTCATCGGCATCGATGCGGGCGCGGGCGAAGGCTTCGTCGCCGCGGCCGCCGCGGCTGCTGCTGCCGCTGTCGCTTTCTTGGTCAAGACAGGCGACTTGGACGAGATGGAGGGCGAGGACGACGACGACGACAGCGAGATGGCCCGGCCGTGCGTCGCGCCGGCCGCGCCCGCGCCGGCGCCCGTGCCTGTGGGTGTGAGCGGCGGCTGCGGCGAGGCGGAGGACTGCACTTTGACCAAGGCGGGCGACGCCGCCGCGGACTTGATGAGGATGGGCGACGCGCTCGTGTTGGAGGGCCGCGATGCCGCTGGGGACGGCACGCGGCCGCCGCTGCCGCCGCCGCCACCGCCACCACCACCACCACCACCACCGGCCGTGGGCATTCTCATAGACCACTGCGGCGACCGGCTGGCGAAGCTGTCCCTCCGGCTGGTGGGCGACTGCGAGGACGGCGGAGGCCGGCTGTTGCTGCCGTTCTGGCCAGCCGGGGACGCAGCAGCCGCGGGCGAGTCGAGATCCATGTTCGGGAACGGCGCCATGGTTGCCGCGCCGGATGCCGCGCCGGATGCCGCGCCGGATGCCGCATCGGCTGCCGCGCCAGAGGCTGCGTCCGAGGACGGCTCGATCTTCACCTTGACATCCCCTCCGTTGGACGCCTCCCTCCCGGCCGACGGCGGCTGGGGCTCGTCGGTGTCCACGTCCATGGCCGCATCCGGGACCTGGTGCAGATTCGGCGTGCCGCCCGCATTCGCCTCCTGTTTGGGCAGCGTGGCGGGACTTGCGGTGCTGCTGTCGTGGCTGGCAGGGGCAGGGGCAGGGGCAGGGGCAGGGGCCGTGGTGGTGCCGTTCTTCTGAGCGCGGACCTGCTCGAGTTCCGAGAGGAGGGCGGCTTTGGTGCGCAGCTGGCCACAAACACTTCTGTTAGCCTTACTGCTCGTTCGTCGTTCGCCCGCCCCCCCATAAAGACGCGACGTCAGCCACGCACAATGTCAGCCTCGTAGCTGTCGAGCTGGGCATTGAAGATGTTGTTGGCCTCCTTGATCTTGGCCGCGCTCCGATCGCCGGCGGCCTTGCGCCCGTCCTTAATCTGGGCGCGGATGGCCTTGCCGGCCAGGATCAGCTGGAGAGAGAGGCAACGGGGTCAGCAACGTCGGTCTCCGCAGAACAAGGGGCCGTCCGGCCGGCCGGCCGGCCGGCCGCAGCCGCCGCCGCGGTTTGAAAACACACCACGTCTTTGACCGTCTGCTCGAGGATCGCGGCCGGGTTTGGGTTGCGCGGAGGATTGCCCGCCATGGCTGCCCGCACCGCGCCGACGGAAAGCAAGCCGCAGGGGCAGACGTGGACAAGCAGAAAGTTAAAGGGAAAGATCGAAAAGCGAAAAGCGAAAGGCGGTGGATGCGCAATCGTCTCGAGGTCGGGGCGCAATGCGCGTCGGCTGCGCGGTAGGGTTTCGGTCGTGTCGCTGATGCAGGGCTGCGATTGCGGGTGGAGAGGCTGAACTAAAATATATTTTATATTTTATGAGATGCTTAGCGCCAGCGGACAGTGCACGTATACTTCGTACAGTACAGTTAAGGTTCTCTTTGCACTGCCAGCACACGACAGCTGACAACAGCACAACAGAGCGTTCCGTCAGCGCAGCTCGAAAACACTCGACGTTGCGATGTCGCCTGCAGTCGGACAGGTCACTCCACGTGCTCCGCGCGGAACATGCAGAGTGCCGAGTCCTGCGCACAGCGTGGCCAGCCGGCCCAAGGATCGGCAAGCAGGACCACTTGGCGGTGAACACGCGACGGCGACGGCGGCAACGCGAGACAAGGCCCAGCACAGAGCGGGCAGCCTGCCCTGTACAGATATGGAGAGGCTGGTTGCCATACACGTACAGGCTCTGGTGACGACAGGCTGCTGTGGCCGTTCCTACCCCATGACGTGACGGGCTGTCCAGGAATGGAGCTCCAGAGCCGCTGTATTTGTAAGATAACTATAACTACAAAACATTTGGGCAGTCGTAATATCAACGGACCGCTGCCGTCGTCGCCCAGCCCAGCAGCAACCAGCACGATGCAGCTGCCCGAATGTGCACCCTTCCTCGTCCCGTGGGATCCTACCAGCACAGCCTCAGATAGGGCTGCTGCTTTGCCTCGTGCTGCTCCGCCTGTCTGTCTACGGAGTATAGCTGTGCACCCCGTATACTTACTCTCGTGGACAGCGGCTGGGACCGGGACTGCCGACCAATCCGAGGGCGCCTCCTCCAGAAAAGTGGGTCGAGACGAAGGCCTGGCTTTGGCTGGCCTGTGTGACCTGCGCACGCACAAGGAAGGTTTCCTTGGGTGCCCACACCACCGCCAGAAGGAACGAACTGCAGGTTTGTTGGGTTGCGATGGCAGGTGCGTCTGTGCCCTTCTCCCCCTCCATCCCGCCCGCCCGCCACCGCCGCCGCCACCGCCGCCGCCGCTGCCTTCTCCCCCTTCCCGCAGCCCCAGCGTCGCCAACCGCATTGCCTGATCGTCGCTGTGCTGCTTAGATGCATATGTGGCGCGCGTGTGCGTGTGCGTGCGCGTGTGCTTGCACTTGCGCAGATGTGCGTGCTGCCTGGGGTGCTGCTGCTGCTCTGTCTTCAACGGCCGCAGCTCGAGGACAGACGCCCGCGCAAAGCTCCACCGCCCGCCCACCGCCCGCCTGCGACCGCGCCTGCCACTCGGCGCTAGCCGCCCACGCGAAAAAGCGCTAGCTCGGCTGCCGACCGCAACGGCCGTAGCTGGCGGCCGCCCTGGGGGGGGGGGGGCTGCCCTGAAACCGTCCCCCCACTCCCCTGTCGTTGCTAGCTTGCCTTGCCCATCGTGGGTGCCCGCCCGCTGCCATATCGGCTGGCTGGCTGGCTGGCCAGGTCTAGTTGTACTTGCTGTCTGCGAGCATGCTGCTGCATGCTCTGCTGCCTGCATGCTGCTGCCTGCATGCCGCCTGCATGCTGCCTGCTGTTCCATACTGCGAACGGCGTAGTTTGGCGAGGGTGTCGTCGCACTCGTGTGCCTCTTATAAGAATTTTCCCTCCGCAGCACAGCCCGACCTCGCCCTCCCTCGTCCTCTCTTGTCGTTTTTCCTTTTTTTCCCTGTCGTTTCCCTGTCCGTTTTTCTTTTATTTTTTCTTTGCTTTTATTTTATTCTTTTTTTTTTTTTGCTCTCCACCCACTTTCTCCTCTCCTCCTCTTTCCGTCTCCTCTCTCTCTCTTCGCTCCTCCTCTTCCTCCTCTTCCTCTCTCTCCTCCTTCCTCCCCAAACAGCGAATCGTCATCTCCTGTTTCTTTCTCTTTTTGTTCGGACGCCCGTCCTCTCCTTTTTGTTTTTTTCCTTTTCGTTTTGCTGTCGTCCCTTTTTCCTCCGTCGTCCCCCCCTGTTCTCGGCGATCCTTCCCAGCCGTCTCCTCTCTTCTGTTCGTCCACCTCCTCTCTCCTCTTATCTTTCTCACCCTTTTTTCTCCCACCCCCCCCCCCCCCCCTCTCCTCCCCTGCCTCGGTCTCCTTAGTCAATTGCCGTCAAGCTGCATCGTTGTGCCGTCCCTCACCGCCGCGCTCTGTTTGCCGTACCCGCCTCCTCTTTGTCTGTCCGCGCCGGCTTTTCTTCTAGAGGACGGCCCGTGATATCCGCCGGCGACCGTCGCTTCTAGCTGCCCACCAGCTTCCACCCCCCTCCCCGTCTGTCGCACCAGCTTCTTGCTTTCTGGCCTGCCTGTTCTTGCCTTTCGCATTGTCTTGCACCGGCGTCAGCGACCTGTCCGTTCTCGTAAGAGTCCCCTGATCGATGCTTGCACTCTCTCTCCCTCTCCTCCCCTTTCTGCTTTCTGCTTGCTTCCGCCTTTCTTTTTGTTTTACCTCTGCTAATCTCGCACCCCAGCTTATACCCCGTGCTTCCATTTTGGCCAGTCTCTCGTCTCAGTCTGCTCTTCATCACCAAGCCACGAGCTGTCGTCTTTTTTTGTCTCACGACGTTACGCCCCGTCTCTCCTCACGCCAGCCGGCCCAAGCTAAGCTTCGCCTCGTCCGCCATGGCCGACACCGTCTCCTCCCAGCCGAACAACGGCAGCACCAGCTTCGACAACGGCCAGAATGGCCAGTCCAACAACACCCACCTGCCGCCCGCTCCGCTCCACATTCCGCAGAACACGAACCCCATCCCGACCGCCATCACGTCCCCGATCGGCGGCGACAAGGGCGGGCTCATGTCGCCCACGTCCGCGGCAGCCTACGCCAGACGCTCGGCTCCTGAACCCAACAAGCGAGCGCTCTATGTCGGCGGCCTCGACCAGCGCGTGACGGAGGACGTGCTGCGCCAGATCTTTGAGACCACCGGACACGTCCAGAACGTCAAGATCATTCCCGACAAGAACGTGAGTGGCCGCCCCGAGTTTTGGGGGGGGGGGAGAGCAGGACGCACTGACAGACCCGTAGGCGAAGGGATACAACTACGGCTTCATCGAATACGACGACCCCGGCGCAGCCGAGCGGGCCATGCAGACCTTGAACGGACGGCGCGTCCACCAGTCGGTGCGTGGAGGCGTGACGTGCGGGCTGTGTTCCACCCAAGCTGACAGGAGTTCCTTTGGCAGGAGATCCGCGTGAACTGGGCGTACCAGTCAAACACGTCGGGCAAGGAGGATACGTCTGGGCACTTCCACATCTTCGTGGGCGACCTGTCGAACGAGGTCAACGACGAGCTGCTGATGCAGGCCTTCTCGCGGTTCGGGACGGTGTCGGAGGCGCGCGTGATGTGGGACATGAAGACGGGCCGGTCGCGCGGCTACGGCTTTGTGGCGTACCGCGAGCGCGCCGAGGCCGAGAAGGCGCTGAGCACGATGGACGGCGAGTGGCTGGGGTCGCGCGCGATCCGCTGCAACTGGGCCAACCAGAAGGGCCAGCCGTCGATGGCGCAGCAGCAGGCCCTGCAGCAGATGGGCATGACGCCGACGACGCCGTACGGGCACCACCACTTTCCCACGCATGGCGTGCACAGCTACGACATGGTGGTCAACCAGACGCCCGCCTGGCAGACCACGTGCTACGTCGGCAACCTGACGCCGTACACGACGCAGAACGACCTGGTGCCGCTGTTCCAGAACTTTGGCTACGTGGTCGAGTCGCGCTTCCAGTCCGACCGCGGCTTCGCCTTTATCAAGATGGACTCGCACGAGAACGCCGCCATGGCCATCTGCCAGCTCAACGGCTACAACGTGAACGGCCGTCCGCTCAAGTGCAGCGTGCGTGCCCTTCCTCCTTTCCTTCTGCTCTCCTTTGCTTCTCGTTTCTCCTGCTAACCAGCCAGTGGGGCAAGGACAAGACGCCCAACGCGCAGCAGGGCTTCGACCCCTCGCAGCAGGCCTACAGCCCGCAGAACTCCCAGGCGCCGGGCCCGGGCCCGGGCCCGTACCCCGGCACGCCGACGTCCTACTACCCGCAGTACGGCGGAATGCGCCACGGCGGACGGCAATAGACGGCGGGGCGGCGACGAGCCGACAGAGCAACGGCAACGACCACAGCGGCCTTTTCCCCCCTCTCGTTGGGGCTTCTCTCCCTTTCTGCCATTTTTGTGTGTGTTCTGAGCGCTCGTTCCATCTGTTCCTCTCTGCGCGCTGGACCTATGTCTTTGGGAGTCGGACATGGCGATAAAAGAAGGCGGGTGTGTCGGCACGTTCCCTCTGTCTGGTCTGCGTCTTGTTTCTGTCCCGTTCTGTCCTTTAAATTTTTCTTTCTTGCCCTTTTCGCCTTTCGATCTCTTCGATTCTTCTCTGCCGCTTCGCCTGCACTCATGCTTGACTTGCCAACGAGCTTTCCAGAATGATGCCTGCCAAATTGTTTGTTTAGCGCTCTCGTTGGACCAAAGAAAAGACAAAGGGAGGCATGGCGTTTCTCTTCCTGTTCTCTTCTATGCCTGTCGTCTGATCTTGTTTTTCTCTCGTCTCTCGCCTCTCGCTTCTCGCTTTCCGTCTGCTTTTCTTGTCTGGTCTCTGTCTTCTGCTTGCTTCGAACAGGCAACCCCGTCTGCGATGCCGTACTTGTACTGCTGCACCCTTTTTCTTTGCTGCTCTGGCTTCCCCTTGTAATGTGAGACGTCTCCCCCCGCCATTTCTCGCTCAAAAGTCTTCTTTTTCTCGTTCTGGATGGCTTGCTTCTCTTGTCTCGTCCTCTGTCCGCTGCCTCCTCTTCTTTGCCGCTCCCTAGATACCACTTTGCTCGTTGATGACTGCTATTTTACGAGGATTACGAATGACCACGTTGGTTTGGGTTTCCGAATCGTCTGTCGTTGGCTGCCGATACAAGAAGCTATAATGGCCTGCGCTATGGTGGCTTTGGGCATCAAAAAGCGAGATATCGCTCGGTGGGCTGCCCAGAGCTCAGGGCGGCTCCTGATTGGCTGAAGGTCGAGCACGGCGGCTAAAAACGCCAGCCCGCCGAGCTCTGCTTTGGACGCGTCGCAGCCAGGGAAAATAAACGGGACTGCGGGTCCAAGGGGCCACGCAGGCCGGCGAGCCAGAGGCAATAAAATACATCGAGTATTATACGGGGGAACAGTCTGCGGGCGATCTCTGCTGTTGTCTGGCCTGGTCTGGCTGCGCGGTTCTTAGTCAGCCGTCGCAGAGAGAGGGCATGACGAGGCCGCTGCGCACCTCGTGGGTGGGTGATGTTAAGGGGATGGAAAAAGGGAGGGGGGTGGGTGCAGCGGCTGACAAGGCAGCCCCCGTCTGTCTGCTAACGAAAGTAGTAGGCGGGCGGGCGCTGTGGCGACGGAAACGGGCGTAGGCTTAGCGTGCGGCGGCCAGCCAGACAGCGGCCAAGACAGCAGCCCAATGCAGCTTGTTTCAGTGCCCAGCACGCAGTAGCTCAGCGCCCACAGCTCAGCGCCCAGCTGGTGCTGCTGCTGCTGCTGCTGCTTCCTTCCTCCCGTCTTTTTCCTGGTCCCCTGGCTGCTGCTGGCTGGCCGGCCGCTGGCTTCCCAAAACAGGCCGGCGGTGGCCCTCCCCCTCCTTTTTCTTGCTCTCTCCTTCACGCCTCCCCTCCTTCTCCCCCATCGCCGCACCACACCAACTGGACAGCGCGGCGCGCCCGCCAACAACAGAGAGAGGGGAGAGAGAAGCAGGAGCAACGAAAAAAAAGGGAAAAATAAGACACCATAAAAAAAGTCGCGAGATTACCAACACAAAGCGAGCGAGCGACCGACCACAAACGTCCCTCCTCCTCCGCCTCCTCTTCCTCCTCCTTCTTTTCTTTCTTCCTCCACCCCCCGCCTCCTCAACCCTGACCGGCCTGCGGCGCTCGCGGCACAAACGCAAGTCCCCCCCCGTCCGTCCCTCGGGCCCCCATCGCATTGCGGGTTCTCTCTCTCTCTCTCTCTTTTTCTTTCGCCGCCAGCAATCGGCGCACCCCTGTTTTTGTCGTTCTTCGCCATTTGCTTGGGGCTGTTGTCGGCTTTCTTTTCGTATCGCTGTATCCTTTTCGTTGCTTTCCAGCCATCCGCTTTCCAGCGGCGCGAGAACTCGGTTCTCGGTTCGCGGCCGCGCCGGCGATCACGACGACGAAGACGACGACGGCAACGACGACAGTGGTGGTGACGACGCCGACGAGGGCCCTCAACATATTGCCCCGAAACGACGACGGCCAGAGGGAAAACGGGGCTCGGCAGCACCATCTTGGCACGTCCGCCGCCTCGACGTCCCCCACTTTCCTGAAGACCGACCAGGGGGAAAAAACGAAGCGACCGCATCGACGCCGGAACCGACCTCCGACAGAGGCGCGCGAGCTCTTGCCCCCGTCTCTTCATCCTCTTTTCTCCCGTTCCATCCCCTTGATCGCAGCCGGGCCTTTCTCGGCCTGCTGAGAGACGCCGCGCGGCCGTCCCTCGCCCACCAACCCACCCTCTCCCCCCCCCCCCCCCTCCCTCCCCCCTCCCACCTCAATCTCGACATCACACTCGCCCGCCATGGACCAGCAATGGGCGTCGTACGCGGAGCCGTCTGGCAGCGGTGCGCGACGATACAACAACGGCGCCACCAGCCACATCGGGCGCGAGTACGCTCCGTCACAGCACCAGCAGCAGCAGCCGCCGCCGCCGCAAACGTCGTACCAGCCGCTCCCCGGCTCGCCCATGGTCACCGGCCCGCCGCCAGCCTCGCACGCGCTCCGTGACGGCAACGGCGACATCCCCATGCACGACGCCGCAGCCGCCGCCGCCGCTGCTGCCGCCGCTGCTGGCAGCGGCGCCGGCGGCCTGGGCAGCGCAGGCAGCGTCCACCACGTCAAGTACCCCCTCCGCCCACACCACCACCACCACAGCCTCTCCGGCAGCGGACCCATGGGCCTCGTCGCCGGCGGCAGCCGGACCTCGGGTCTGCACTCGCCGCTTGACCAGCAGCCGTCCTCGGCTGCCCAGCGCTACTCTCCAATGGAGGTGCTCTCGCCCACATCGCCATACACGCCGTATGCGCCCAAGCAGCAGCAGCAGCAGCAACAACAACAACCGCAGCAGCAGCAGCACCAACCACAACAACAGCAGCAGCAGCAGCAGCAGCAGCAGCAGCAGGCTCATGCCTCAGCCAACCAGTACATACCTGCCGGCCAGCAGCAGCTTCAGCAGCAGCAACAACAGATGCAGCGCCAGTCGCCCGCTCGTCCGCCAAACGACTATGCGCCCCAGCAGGCCAGCCCCTACCACCCGCAGAGCCCTTACTATGGCGGCGGCGGCAGCGGCAGCACGCGACAGCCCCAGCACCCGCCCGTGCTGCCACCGATTGCGTCGCGCGGCGACGCCGGCGACCTCTACTCGCCCTCGTCCGGGATTCTGTCGCCCATGGACAGCAGCCCCTACAACGACCACAAGTCGCCGCGGCGCGCACCGCTTCCGGCCATGACGCTCAACAACAACGGCGGCGGCAGCGGCGGCGGCAGCGGCCTCGGCAGCAACAACGGCAAAGCCAGCCCCGGCCCGGTGCCCGAGTTCAAGCGGCTGCGCAACATCGGCGAGCTGCGGCCCAAGGTCAACGCTCAGCCGCCCTTCCGGCGAGCGAACCCCGAGGGCGGGTTCATCAGCGTGCGTCGAATCCCGCACCGCCCGAGCGTCTTTTTGCGTTACTGACCAAGCAGCCTCTGCAAGCGCTGACCGTCCACCTGCCCGCGACCTACCGCATCTGCAACCCCCATTTCAAGTACGAGTCGTCACGCAACCCGCGGCGCGTGCTCACAAAACCGAGCAAAGGCGTCAAGAACGACGGCTTCGACAACGAGGACAGCGACTACATCCTCTACGTCAACGACATCCTCGGCTCCGAAGAAGCAGGGCACAAGTGCGTGGTCTCCGACGAACCCCGTGTCCACGTGGTTTGGTTTTTGTGTTTCCGTGTTTCCGTCGTCGCTAACCGCTGCCCAGGAACCGCTATCTCATCCTCGACGTCCTCGGCCAGGGCACGTTTGGCCAGGTCGTCAAGTGCCAGAACCTCAAGACCCAGGAGGTCGTGGCCGTCAAGGTCATCAAGAACAAGACGGCCTACTTCAACCAGAGCATGATGGAAGTGTCGGTGCTCGATCTCGTGCGTCTCCCCTCGCCCCTCGCCCCTGGACGGGAACCGGGCTGTGGCTAACGTTTTCAGTTGAACACCAAGCTCGACAAAAACGACGACCACCACCTGCTCCGCCTCAAAGACACCTTCATCCACCGCCAGCACCTGTGCCTCGTCTTTGAGCTGCTGAGCGTCAACCTCTACGAGCTCATCAAGCAGAACCAGTTCCGCGGCCTCAGCACCACCCTGGTCCGCGTCTTCGCCCAGCAGCTGCTCAACGGGCTGGCGCTGCTGAACAAGGCTCGCCTCATCCACTGCGACCTCAAGCCCGAGAACATCCTGCTCAAGAACCTCGAGAGCCCCATCATCAAGATCATCGACTTCGGCTCCGCCTGCGACGAGCGCCAGACCGTCTACACCTACATCCAGTCGCGCTTCTACCGCTCACCCGAGGTCCTGCTCGGCCTGCCCTACTCGTCCGCCATTGACATGTGGTCGCTGGGCTGCATCGTCGTCGAGCTCTTCCTCGGCCTGCCGCTCTTCCCCGGCTCCTCCGAGTACAACCAAGTCATGCGCATCGTCGAGATGCTTGGCAACCCGCCCAACTGGATGATCGAGATGGGCAAGCAGGCCGGCGAGTTCTTTGAGCGCCGCGCCGACGAGTTCGGCCGGCGCACCTACCAGCTGAAGTCCATGGAGCAGTACTCGCGCGAGCACGGCACCAAGGAGCAGCCCAGCAAGCGCTACTTCCAGGCCACCAACCTGCCCGAGATCATCAAGACCTATCCCATGCCGCGAAAGAATATGAAACAGAGCGAGATGGATCGGGGTACGTCGTCCCCCCTCTTGCCCCATGATGGCATTCATTCCGTACCACGTGCCACCGGCCCAGTTGCTGACTTGCGCAGAGATGAACAACCGCATCGCCTTCATCGACTTTGTCCGCGGCCTCCTCACCATCAACCCCCTCGAGCGGTGGTCGCCCCAGCAGGCGAAGCTGCACCCGTTTATCACCCAGCAAAAGTACACAGGGCCCTTTGTGCCCCCGATGAACCTCAAGGCGAGCTCCCTCAACCGCTCCCCGGCCCCAGGCACCCAGCAGCAGCAGCAGGCCGAGGCCATCAGCAAGCAGCGCGCCCAGGCGGCCCAGGCCCAGGCCAACTCGGCCGCCCAGAACGCCTACGCCATGAACGCTGGCGTGTACCAGCAGCCACAGCAGCAGCAGCAACACCAGCTACAGCAGCAGCAGCAGCAGCAGCAGCAGCAGCAGCAGCAACATCATCAGGCAATGCACCCCCAACAGCAGCCTGGTCTGCCGCTGTACAACACCCCCGGAAACATGTACGGCGCTCCTGGCCCCGGCCAGCCCGCACCACAGGCGCCACCGCCGGCCTATGGGGCCGGGCCCAACCCCTACGGGGCTATGGGCATGGGTGGTCCCCAGCAGGTCAGCGGCCCGCCGATGGCGGCGGCGGGTGCATATGGTGCACCCATGGCCTCGCAAAACCCGTACCACCACCAGCAGCAGCATCAGCAGCCGCAGCAGCCGCCGCCGCCTCCGCAGCAGCAGCAGCAGCAGCAGCAGCCGCAGCCACCGAGCGCAGCAGCGACAGCCCGCTCGCGGCAGCGTGCGTCCACGATGGAGCAGCACGTCAGCGGCATTCCGGCGGCCATCCAGCGCGTTGCCAGCCACCTCGACCCCACCCAACCCATCCGCCTGCAGCCCAGCCCGGCCTACTACCCGCCGCCTGCGGACGGCTTGTCGGGCCTCGACCACGCGGGCCGGCCAACGCGCCGCGGCAGCCGCGCCACGCAGATGGGAGCCGGCGGCGGCATGGGCAGCGGCATGGGCGGTGTGGCCGGCAGCGGCGGCAGCGGGGGCATGGGCGGCATGATGGGTGCTGGCGGCATGGGCGGAGGCAGCGGTGGCGGCTCGGGGCGGAGCGGCGGCGGCAGCGGCGGCGGCAACAACCGCGACTTTATCCGGAACCTGGAAGAGCGGACGCTGGAGGAAGGGTTCATGGGCGGCAGCGGCACGTGGCATTGAGTGTCTTGCTTCTCGCTTTCTTCTTCTTTTTCTTGGTTTCCTTTTTGTCGGAGACGAGACCGCCTCTCCTCACGTTGGAACAAGGAGGGGAAAGAAAAAACGAGAAAGAAGAGAATCACGGAGGCGATGAGGAAGGGAGAGGGAAAAGGGAAACAGGGGCGGACTCTCTTTGGAATTTCTCGTCTTTTGTTTTTTCTTACTTTATCTTACGCGCGCCCCCTTGTAGCAACAACACGGCATATTCGCATTTGGGGGGCTTTTGTTGACCGTCTTTTTTTGTCTTTTTTATTCCCGGGCGGATTCGCACGCGCTGCAGCAGGACTTGAGAATAAAAAACGAGGGCTCGTTGTCATGGAGAGCAGGCCTTGAGGCAAACGAGAAACGATTTGGTCCCCCTCATCCCTAAAAGCTGCCATGTGTGGGCTTCCTTTTGGAAACACGAGAACGACAAAGACACAAGCACAAAAAAACGAGTCCCTTTCCTTTGCCATTTGTTTGCCTTTCCCTGCCACACACACACACCCCCGTTTTCCCGGGCCGCCAGCCTCACCCCCCCCCGTTCCTCATCTTTCTTTGCAGAGAGGGAGACGAGAAGAAGGGCAGGGCGACTGACTCTCTGGTTGTCTCTCTGGATCGGAAGAAGCCAAGAGGGGGGGGGGGAGATTAAAAAAAAAGCCAGCAGCCGGAGCCAAAAACGATACCAATACGAACGGACGCCCCCTCCTTTCCTCCACATCCTCCCCCCCTCCCAAGCAAGACGCTGGATGCTGGGCGGCGGGACGGCCGCGCTAGACGGCGCTGTTCACCGCGACGGGGGCGTTGTCCAGGTCGGCGTAGTTGAGCGTGATCTCGCGGGGTGTCTGGGAGGAAGCCAAGGGGTTAGCACACGCGCTGCTGCTTGTCCAGGCAGGGGGGCAATGCGCCCACTCACCCGTTCTTTGCGCCAGCTCGCCGTGTCCCACACAATGTAGTACCCCCGCTCGTGGTTCATGCTGAGCACCTGCGGCATCATCAGGTCGTCCTTGGTCAGCCACACCTGCTGCCGCTTGTGCCAGCGCCAGTTGCGGTTGTTTCTGGGGAAGGGGGGGTGGTTGTCAGCCGTCTTGCGTTCGTCCAGTTCGTCTCTTGTCTCTCTCTCGCCTCCACATACAGCTCAATGGCCGCCAGCTGCTGCTTGATGTCGTTTGGGCACGAGTAAAAGATCCACATGAGCGTCTCCTCGTTGAAGCTCGAGATCTTGTTCTCGATCGGCCCCACGTTGGACACCTTGTAGCAATCAGGCAGCCGGAACTTGGGTATCGCGGGCCGCGGCGCGGCGCCGTCAAACAGCGAGTACGTCTGCGTGGACAGAAGCCTGGCAGGTTAGTCTGGCGGTCCTTTTTGGTACGAGGGGGACCCGAAACTTTCCCTCCCACGTACTCGTTTGCGCCCAGATCCACGCCCAGCGTGTTCAGGTCCAGCCCGAACCCCGAAATCAGCGCGCTGTACTCCGGGTTGCTCATCAGCGTGCGCAGCCCCTTCATCCCCCACTTGTCGATCGGCGCCATGCCCGCCAGAGGGTCCTGCACGGCGTTGGCCGCCTCGCTCTCCTCGCGCAGCTTGGCCGCGGCCGCAGACGACGACGCTGCACCGCCGTCGCCGCCGCCGCCGCCGCCGATTGTGCCCGCGCCGTTGTTGGGGTGGTTGCCGCGTGAGGACGGCCCAGCCTCGCCTCCTATTGGTGGCTGGGCAGCACCTTTCGCACCGGCGGCGCCGTCGGCCTTTTGCCGCGCGTCGCTGTCGTCGCCGGCGCCGGTGGCCCTCGACAGCTCCTGCGGCGGGCGCGTGCCCGCGGATGGCCGCACATCGCTGGCAGACCCGCCACCACCGCCGCCGCTGCCGCCGCCGCGCGCGTTTGCCGACAGGGCATTCAGCAGGCCGTTGCCCATGGAGCGACCCATGCCGCCCGCCGGCGGCGCAGGGGACGTGGCCGAGGAGGCCTGGGAGCCGTAGCCGAGGCTGGACATGAGGCCGGCGCCGCGATCTTGACCGATGTCGCCGGCCGCGTTGGCCACCCGGTTGTTGAGTGGTGGGAAGTCATCGACGGCTCCCGGCTGCTGCTGCTGCTGTTGCTGCTGCTGCTGCTGCTGCTGCTGTTGTTGTTGTTGTTGAGGCTGCCCGCCGAGGTTACCAAAGCGGAAGGCAACGTTCTGGTTCGACGGCAGCCGCGCTGTTGCGCCAAAGAGGTCGTCCTGCTGCGCATTCGCGCCCCTTTGTATCGCCTGGCCGCTGACGTTTCGTGACCCGGCCGTCGACCAGAGCGACGTCTGGCCGGCGTTGGCTAGTTGCGCAGTGTTGGACAAGGACGGAAATTCCCTGCAACACGGCAGCGTTAGTGAATGAATGCGTGCGTGGGCCCGAGAGGCGACGATGCGACGACGTGGCAAAAGGGAGGGAGGCTGCCTGGGGAAGAGGAGGAAGAGCGACAACGAAGACAACAAGACGGGACGAGATACCGCTTGACGGCGGCTGCGTAGGCCATGTTGATCATGGTCGACGAGCTTGCCACGCGCTGGGCGGCGGCTGCGCGGCAAGGCCGCCGAAGTTTGACTCGGCCGGAGAAAGACTCTGGGTCCAAGATGGGCATGGCTTGGGCACGGAGACAGGCAAGGAGAGGCAAGGAGAAGTGAGAGGCTGGGTGCTGCGGGTACCAGAGAAAGCGGTGCAGGGGTGGAAAGCGGGGAAGAAAAAGAAGAAAAGCAAGGAGAAGAAGAAAAAAGACGGAGCGGAAAAAGGTAGGAAGGGCGGCGAGGTGAGGGTGCAGGACGTGGCGTCGAGGTGAGAAGAAGGTGACGTGAAGGTGAGCGGCAGCAGCTCGGCGGGCACGAGGCAAGGAAAACGACGGGAAACGCAAACGCAGAGCACAAACACGACGTACGACAGGTCGAGGGGCGTGGCCGGCTGGGAGCCGCCGAGGCTCTGGGCAAAGCTGATGTTGCCGCCGCCCATCAGCGGCTGGCGCGAGGGGTTCTGCAGCGCGGCGGCGGCGGCGGCGGCGCCCGCGAGCGGCACGCCGGAGCCCAGCGCCCACCCAGACGCGTTGTTTGCTGGCCGGTGGTTAGCGTGCGCGTCCGGGACAAGATCGGCCGGCCGGCCAGCCAGCTTCGTTGTCGTCCTGTCCGTACCTAGCTTGCCGTTGGGCAGGCGGCTCGACACCGAGCGCGGCTGCTGTGGCGGCGGCTGCTGCTGGGAAGCGTAGCCGTTTGGTAGGCCACGCAGCGACTGCGGAACGCCTCCTGCACGCGAGAGACGCGGCCGTTAGCAAAAGACGGTCCCCGAAACGTCGGTGTGGACTGGGACGGAGGTTCGCGAGCACGGCGGCTGCTGGGCACCCGTCTGGGCCGGCTCTGTCCTTTCGGCCGCCCCAAGACAACCGAACTGCAGTGCCGGCTCAAACACGCGCACAATCGCAGCCGTCGTGCTCTCTCTCGCCCCCCTTGTTGCCTGCTGTAGCCTGCCGCCCCCTTCGTACCTGGTCGACTCATGTTGACCAACGTGTGCGCACTCCTGGACGGCGCAGAGATTGGTGGATGCTTCTGCTGAGCAAAGACGGCGCACGCTGCCACGCGACGGCAGCGAAGACGATGCAGAAAGCCCGCGCTCTGGACAGGGCGGGCGGCCGCGAACGCAAGGCGAGGCGGAGCGAGGGCGAAAGCGCGCGGGCGCGGGCGCGGGCGGGCGACAGGGCGGCGGGGAGAGAAAGAGGGCCTGGCGGCGCGGAGAGCACAGACGGTCTTGGTCAGCGAGAGGCGCGGGGCACAGATGAGGGCCGTGTCGCGGGTGCGGGTGCGGATGGCGATGCGTTGCGTGGGCGGCGCGCGGGCTGGGGCGACGGACAGACACTGCAAGGGCGTCTGGGGACGAACGGCGACGACGTTCAAGTTGGCCCAGGCGAGAAAAGCGCCAGCCAACAAAGAGATCGCACGTGGACCCACACGCGCCCGCATTGCTGACTAGCGCGGGCGGCATAATTGCAGTAGGCGCGGCGCTCCACCGCTATGCAACAAAGCGAACAGCGGCTGAACGTCTGGCACACCGGCGCAAGCAGAAGCATATCTTACACGATGCTGCTCTTCCCTCGTATTCTCATACAGGTATCTAAACTAGTTGACGAGCGAGAGAGCGAGCGGGCAGCTAGCTGGCGGCCTGCAGGCTGGCGCGGAGGCTCTCGGCAAACGCGTAGCGCTCGAGCCGGCGGCCGATGAGGACGAGCTTGCTGGACGTGGGCTCTTCAACCTCGACGGTGCCGGCGACGGCAGCGGCGGCGGCGCCCTCAGCGGGCGAGGGCGCCGCGGGCGCGTCGGCAATGTCAAAGAGCTCGCGCACGCCCTGCACGACCTTGCGGGAGCCGTCGGCGAGCACGAGCAGGCCCTTGGTGCGGTGGATCTCAAAGGCGTCCGGGGCGCTGCGTCCGCCGCGCGGCGGCCCGCCGTCGGGGTCGGGCAGCTGGCTCTCCCAGAGCACCGACCGCAGCCAGGCGTCGACGGCGGCGACCTGCGCCGGCTGCAGGACGCCGAGATCGAGGGCCTGCGTGGAGATGGTCTGGCTGTTAGCGGGCCCCCCCCCCCCTCGCCTTTGAATTCACTTCTTTCACTGCAGCAACCCACCGGATCCAGATGGCTGTGCCCCTGGCGCCCGGCGCGCTGCACGGCGTCGGCGGTCTCGTAGGCGTGCAGGTCGAGCAGGACGCCCTCGAGCTGGGGCACGGCGCTCTGCGTAGTGACGTGGACGGCGGCCAGGCCGTTGATGGCGGCGATGCGGGCGCGCACGCGCGCCAGCTCGTCCGCGTCGACGAGGTCGGCCTTGTTCACGACGACGACGTCGGCGTGCGAGATCTGCAGGTGCGCCGTGGTCAGCAGCGGGCCGTGCTCGTCGTGGCCATCGTGGCCGTCGTGACTATCCGCAGGGGCGGCCTCGCCCTCGCCCTCGTCCAGGCTGCGGAGAATGTTCTTGGCGTCGACCAGCGTGACGATGCCGTCGAGGAAGATGCTGCTGCCGAGCCCGTCGTCCATCCAGAACAGCGGCGCCAGGTTGCCCGGGTCGGCCAGGCCCGTGGTCTCGAGCAGGATGTAGTCAAACGCGCCCTTCTTGGCCATGAGCGACTCGATGGCGTTGACGCCCGTGTCTCTGCGGCGCGTTAGACGAGGAGACAGGCCCCCTCACCCACCCGAAAAAGGGACAGGCCTACTTGACCGAGCAGCAGATGCAGCCGTTGCCGACGTCCAGCCACTCCTCGACGGCCTCGCCGTTCCGGTTGACCGTCAGCGACTTTTCCACGTCCAGAGCTGTTGTCCCGTCAGCCTCAACGCCCGGTCCGCGCAGGAGGAGGAGGACCACAACAACGCACAGTCGCCAAACTCTGCGAAGCCGTGTTAGCACAGGCCGACACAGAGCTGAGGTCCCCAGAATACATGCCGTTCATGATCACGGCAATCTTCTTGCCGTGCTCGGCCGTCAGGATGTAGTTGAGCAGCGTCGTCTTCCCGGCGCCCAGGTACCCTGTCCGCGTCAGCTGTGGGCGCCCGGACGGCCGCCCCGTGCGCACAGCAAGCATCTGAGCTCACCGGTCACAATCGTCAGCGGCACCTTGGGCCGGCTCTCGGGCTCGTCGTCGTCCACTGCCTCCGAGGCGGCCGGCGCGGCGGCGGCGGCGGCGTCCACCAGCACCGGCGGCAGGTCGTCGTTGTCCGGATCCATGGCGCCCGCTGTCGAACTGGCTTTGCCTGGCTTGCCTGGCCCACGAAAAGCTTGCAGATGGGCGGCGATCCGGCCTTTTTGCTTCTTTTGCCACAAGTATGCTTATAGGTCGTGGCAGCGGCTCCGCGCCCGCGCCCGCGCTGTCTGCTTAGTCATCTTTTCAGGGCGGCGCGAGCTTAGCTGCGTGGCCAATCAGCGGACGGCGCCGGGCAGCGCATCCATCCCCAGGCCGAAAAACATCGCCAAGCGCTGGCCAGCTCGCCCAACGGCCTCCTGGCGCGTATTCCGCCTCCTGACACGGCACACACGCGGCGACCGTCGGACCATCCACACGTTCTGGGCAAGGAGGGCGAACAGAACGACGAACGGGATTACGCGAGACGACAAGCTTGAGACAGAGGACAAACAGACGACAAACGACCTCGACGACCCGACGACCCGACGACCCGACGACCCGACGACCACACGACCACACGACCACGAGCCCAACGCCCCACGAGACCTCCCCCCCTTCTCGCTATGGCGCTTCCGCCGAGCTCGCCGCGTCTGCCGAGCCCGCCGCCGCCGGCCGAGATCCAGATCGGGCCCAAGTCGCCGGCGGCGGCGGGCGCGAGCCTGGCACAGCAGCAGATGGAGCAGCGGATGGAGCAGACGATCCTGGACGCCAACGCCAAGCGCCGCATCCACCCGGGCACGCGCGCGGCCGACTTTGCCGCGGGGCCGCCGCTGGTGCCGCTGAGCGAGGTGTGTCTCTTTTGCTTGGTATTTTGTGACTCGTGTTCAAGTGCTCACCAACAGCTCGACTCGGCCTTCCAGCTCCAGGAGCACCTGGCGGCGCTGCACTACCACCACACGGACAGCCGGCGGCAGCCGCTGGACCGGGCGACGGCGCGGACGCTGGCGCAGGCGCCGGCGGGGACGGACCGGACGCTGTGGCTGTACGAGCTGTGCCGGTTCCTGGTCGCGCAGTGCAACAGCCTGATCGTGGGCTTCTTGTTCGACACGCCGCCGTGCAGCGCGGCGACGTGTCCGGAGATGCGGGCGTCCGAGTGGCAGTTTCTGTGCGCGGTGCACGAGCAGCCGCGGTCCTGCTGCGCCATCGACTACTGCTGCCACACGCTGGACTGGGCGGCCAACGTGGTGACGAACCCGCAGATCTTCCCCAGCCGCTTCGTCTTTGCCGACGCCCACGACAAGAGCGCCGCCGTCAAGAACCTCATCAACGTCTTCCGCCGCCTGCACCGCATCTTTGCCCACGCCTGGTTCCAGCACCGCAGCGTCTTCTGGTCCGTCGAGAGCCAGACCGGCCTCTACCTCTTCTTCAAGACCGTCTGCGACATGTACGACCTGCTGCCCGCCGAGAACTACAAGCTGCCGCCCGAGGCCGAGGGGCTCGCCAACCTGAGCGTGGCCGCGGCGGAGGTGGCGGCGGCGGGTGCGGGTGCGGGTGCGGGTGCGGGTGCGGGTGCCGGCGCCGCCGCCACCACCACCACGGTGGAGCGGACGCCCGGGCTGATCTCCATGGCCTCGATTGCCAGGCAGAAAGCGCCGCTCGGTGCTGCCGCCGCCAGCAGCCGTGCGGGCGCAAACGCGGGCGCGGGCGCGGGGGCAACCCCCGCCAGCAACAGCGCCGGCACCGGCCTGGCGGCGGAGCTGCTGGGCGCGGAAGACGCGCAGCACGTGCACTCCATTGGCCGCACGAACACGCGGCGGCACATCCGCAGCAGCCCGTCCACGGGCAGCGCGGTGACGACCGTGCTGGAGCAGGACGAGGACGCGGCTGTGGCGGTGGCTGGGACGGCGGGCAGCGTGCCGGCGACCGCGGAGACGACGACGACGACGACGACGACGACGACGACGACGAGGACAACAATGGCGTCCCCAGGCGAGGAGCCGGAAAGCTTCAACGTGGCAGCTGACGTGCCCCTTCTTGTGCTGTCGGACCAGCAGGACTGGGCACCGTCTGCCGCCGCCCCGAGCGCAGCAGCGGAGGCGGGGGCGGAGGCGGGGGCGGAGGCGGTGGCGGCGGCGGCAGCGGAAGCAGAAGACGTCGTGCCTGAAACCGCGGCGGCGGACGCCGGCACGGCCGTGGCCGAGGCTGCGCCGGCTGCACCAGAGGAGGCTGCTGCTGCCGTGGCGTCGGCGGACGCGTCGGCGGACGCGGCGACGCTCGCGGAGCCGGCAGAGGCAGACGAAGGGGCCAGCAAGCAAGCGGAGGACACGGGCGCGGCGAGCACGGCAGAGGAGGAGGCGGCGGGCGAAGAAGCGAAGGCGGGCGAGGAGGCAGAGGCGGAGACGACGACGGCGACCAGCACGGACGAGGAGGCAGCGACGACGACGACGACGACAACGACGACGACGGCGGCTCCCGCTTCCAAACCACCGACCGAGCCGTCCGACAGCGAGTCTCTGGCCTGAGCCGGCGCGTCGTCCATTTGTCTCTTGGTGGTGGATCGTGTCTGATTTTTGTACCTCGGCCGGCCAAACAAACATGCTATCCTTCTATCCCAGCTTCCTTGACCTGGATTCCATATCTATGCTCATACCGCCTTTTTCTATCCTATTCTCCCTTTTCGTAGCACGTCAGCGGCTTGGCAGCGCCGAGCTGCCGCCGGGATCGTCGGCTGCCGTGCCACCACCACCGCCGCTGCCGCCGCCGCCGTCCTCGCCGATCTGCAGCTTGGCAAAGACGTGGCGGACAACGCGCAGGTTCTCCATCTGGGCGGGGACGGCGGTGGCGTTGCGCTCGTCGGCAAAGGCGCGCACGCTCTGCAGGACGGGGCGGAAGCCCTCGTCGTCGGGCAGCCACCAGCGGGCGCACGACGGGTCGCCAAAGAGCTCGGCCATGCGCGTGCGCATGGTCCGGGGGAAGATGTAGCTGTTTGTCAGCGGGGGGGGGGAGGGTTCTCTATCGCTGCCAACTTCGCCTGCGTACTCACCCCAGACCCTCGATGAGCGCAAACTTGCGGCGAATCCACATGTGGTGGCGGCGGTCGCGCGGCAGAAACAGCGCGGCGATGGCGATCATGGCCTGCGCGACCACGAGGCTGCCCGGCGGGCTCCCCGGCCAGCGCGCGAGCGTCTCAAAGATCTGGCAGATGGCGTACGCCCGCGCCGCCAGGCCGGGATGTTCCGCGGATGCTGCTGTGGTCGTGGCCGCTGTGGTCGTGGCCGTCGTCGTCGTTGTCGTTGTCGTCGTC
The DNA here is from genome assembly GCA_019925495.1 of Ophiostoma fasciatum. Lineage (NCBI taxonomy): Eukaryota > Fungi > Ascomycota > Sordariomycetes > Ophiostomatales > Ophiostomataceae > Ophiostoma > Ophiostoma fasciatum. Next base: position 845,111 of record JADHKM010000004.1, on the reverse strand, counting down.
GTCGGGCCCGCCGCGTCCTCCGAGGATCCCCCCCCCGGCCTGCCCACCATGCGGGCCAGCTGGGCGGCCTGCATCTCGTGCATGACCACAATGGACTGCCACTGGCACGTCAGGATGGTCAGGCCCAGCAGCGGCTCGTGGTACAGCAGGCCCGGCTGGTACGGGTCGACAATGTCGTCCTCACCCAGCGGCTGTGCGTGGCTGAAGTCGGTCACCAGCAGGGGGTGCTGCCGGTCGTCGTCGTCCGGGTCCCCGTCCCCGTCGTCGTCTCTGCCGCCGCCGCTGCCGCCGACCGCCACGATGGCGTCCAGCCCGGCCTTCCACGTGTGCAGCGCGCCCAGGATGCGCGCGTGCTCGCGCAGAAAGGCCTCGTCGGGGGCAAACGACGGGAACCGCGCGAGGTCGTTCTCGCCGGCGGCGGCAGCGGCGGCGGCCGGCCTGCCTCTCGCCCGGCGGCCGCCGTCGTAGTCGTAGTCGTAGTCGTCGTCTTTGTCGTTGTTGTCGTCTTTGTCGTCGTTGTCGTTGTCGTCGTTGTCATCGTTGTCATCGTGGTCGTTGTCGTTGTCGTTGTCGTTGTCGTTGCCGTCGTTACTGCCATCGTTACTGCCATCGTTACTGCCATCGTCGTCGTCACCCCCACCACTTCTCCCTCCCCCCCGCGCAAACAGCAGCGACATGTCGCGCGAGATGAGCCGCAGACGCGCGGAGCAGGCCTCGAGGCGCAGGGGCAGGCTGGCCGGGTCGCGGGCGGCGGCGGCGTCGTAGTAGTCGACGGCGCTGGTGAACCAGACGGGCGGCAGCGCCGTCTGGAAGCCGCCCATGATGCTGGCAAAGACGTCGAAGCGGCTGTACCAGTGCAGGACCATGCGCCCCGCGGGCGTCTGCACGGCCGTCGCCGGCGTGTACAGCGCGGTCAGCATCTCCAGCGCCGCCCGCAGGTGGCCCGTCAGGTTGACCCAGTCGCCCAGGTACTCCTCGATGGTGGCCAGCTGCAGCACCGCCAGCAGCGTGCCCAGGCTGTGCGGCTCCTTGCGCTGCAGCACGCCCAGCAGCAGCCGCACGCTCTGGTCGTAGTAGCGCAGGAAGGGCTCCATGGTGGACACGGAGGACATGGTGGGCATGGCGGACATGGTGGACATGGTGGACATGGTGGACGACGCTGCCGCTGCCGCTGCCGCCTGCTCGTCCTCCCGCAGCATGCAGTGGTAGGCCGCAAAGGCCACCACGGCGTACAGCAGCGGCTCGTGCCGCGCCGCCAGCCCCGGCAGCGTGCCCCGGATAAAGTCCTCCGGGTCCGTCGAGAGGCAGTAGTGCAGGTGCGTAAGGTTGTCGGCAAAGTAGCCCAGGAAGAACCGCAGGTCCGCCGGCAGGTGGCTCCAGTCGGCGGTGGCGGCGGCGGCGGCCGACACCGGCGACGACCCGGCCGAGAGCGTGTCCGAGTGGTGCAGTGGCAGCGGCGGCGGCGGCGGCGGCGGCGGCGGCGGATGCGGAAACTGGCCCGCTGCCGACCGCCGGAGGTGCCGCAGCGACGTCGAGCTCGCGCGGCGGCTGAGAGACAAGGAGGACGCGGACACGGACACGGACATGGACGCGGACGCAGACGCGGACGCAGACGCGTGCGGCGGATGCGAGTAGGGCGGCTGGGGGGGCCTGGCCGGCCGACCGCCGCCGCCGGCGCCGGAGCCGGCGCCGGCCTCTCCGTCCTCGTCGTCGTCGTCCTGGGACGAGGCCGGGCTGGCCTGCTGGCTCGGCAGCGAGGCCTCGCGGGACGACGACGACGGGGCGGCGGGCCGAGGGGCGTCGGGATACAAGCACTCTCGCTTTCCTTTTTTGCAGCCTGCTGGTCAGCGGAAGCGGCCCGGCAGAAGACTCGAAAGACTCGAGAGACTCACGCTCACACGTCGGCCGGGCCTCGTCGCACTTGATGCGGCGGCTGCGGCACGTGTAGCAGCCGGAGCGCGTGCGCCGGTGCTTGACGTGCTCGGCGCCCGGCGCCGACTTGCGGCGGCTGCGCGGCGCTGCTGCTGCTGCTGCCGCCGCCTTTTGCGTGCTGAACACGGGCGTCTCGCCCCCCAGGCCCGCCGCAAAGAAGCCCCCCCCGGCGCTCGGGTACGGGCCGGGGCCGTGCAGGGTCAGCGAGACGGGGGGGGCAGGCGGCGCGACGCTGGGGGGCCTTTGTGGCATGGCGGGCGGCATGGCGGAAGGCATGGCGGAAGGCATGGCGGAAGGCATGCTGGGCGGCATGCTGGGCGGCATGCTGGGCGACATGCCCGGAGGCATGCCCGGGGGCATACCCGGCGGAAGGCCAGACAGGTGGCCGGGAGCGAGGGCGGGCGCGTCGACGGCGGCCATGACCTGGGGCGGGTGCAGGTGCGGCGGCAGCGCGAGCGGCACGGCGCCGAGCGGCTGCGGCATCGAGTGGTGGTGGTGGAGGTGTTGGTGTAGCTGCTGCGGGAGTTGCTGCGGGAGCTGCTGCGGGAGCTGCTGCTGCTGCTGATGTGACTGCTGCTCCTGCTGCTGCTGCGAGGCTGCGGCCTGGCCGGACATGGAGGCCGGGAACGGGGAGTAGTAGTCGCTCATGGTGGGCACGTGCGGCCGCAGAGAGGACGAGGCGACGAGTCCGGCGGCAGCCTGGAGGCGGGCATACTCTTGCGGAGCAGAGGCGAGGAGGCGGCGCTCTTGTAGGCGGCAGGGAGAGACAGAGAGAGACAGAGACAAGACGATACGCTACCGAGGCCTTGACGACGCCATGGGGGACTTTTTTCTCGGAAGGAGGACGGTAGTGAGACAGACAGAGACGACGGCGGCCGCGTGCCAACGCTGGCTTGCGCCTGCGGGAGGGGCGGAGGAGGAGGAGGAGCAGGAACAGGAGGAGGAGGAGCAAGGCAGGAAAAAGAAAACAACAAGACGAAAAAGCAAGGGGAAATGCCAACGTTGCGAGCGGAAGCGACAGACGAGAAAGGAGGAAAAGCTGGCACCCGGAGGGGCCAAAAAAAGGACGAGGTTGCCGAAGGAAAAAGAAACGAGGAGGGGGAGAGGGGAGGAGAGAGAGGAGAGAGGAGAGAGGAGAGAGGAGAGAGGAGAGAGGAGAGAGGAGGAGAGCCAGAAACAAAAAGGCCAGAACAAACACAAGTCAGACGAAGAGAAGAAGCCCGGCCAAGCTAGCCACGAACAGGGAATGCCTGCCGCCGGTACGTGACGACGACGCAGCACGGGCAGACAGCAACGGGGCGGCGGCGTGCGGATGCAACCAGCAGCTCTGCCCAGGATCCCGGCCGATGCTCCGGTCTGATCTGCCCGCGGCTAAGAATACCGCCCTCCGCCAGCAGCAGCAGCACCACCACCACGACGACCACATCGCCACGCGTTCTCCAAGCATATACTCGGTCCTCCGTAGCTACGCCGTATCCGTCGTCGCACTCCGAGAGCTGTCGTTGCATCGGTGGCGCGCCCTGGCTAGACAAGGGCACCAGGCCGGCGGGGTGGAGCGCTGGGCAGCGCCGTCTGACAGCGGCTGCCGGAGGCTGGACTGCCGGATCGGTCAGCCGTAGTTGTAGTTGTAGTTGTATGTACAAGTACTCCGTACTCCGTACGGCTTGTACGGGGTAGCCTATACAGGACGACCACGACTCGACCCTTTGCCACGCCTTTGCCACGAGCCTGGGCACGCTCGGGCCCGTCCACATCTCACGATCGACGCAGCGCCCCGGGCGGAAGCCCTTCCGATGCGCGCCGAAGACGCTCTGGTGGGTGTTGGTGGTCGCTTGCTCAAAAGGCCTCGCCGCCGCCGCCGCCATGGCCGCCGCCTTCATCCCCCCCCTTCCCTTCCCCCTTCCCCCCTGTCGAGGCTAGCCCCGTGGCGGAGAGGGGCCCGGCGTCTGCTCGCCTACGACGCTTCTGGCATGGCCGTCACCGAACCCCGGCTGCCTCGTCGATTAAGGGGGGGTGGAGTGGCTGAATCCCGTACGATGGATTGGGACGGGCTGCCGGCATCTGTTGGGCCTCTTGTAGTTGTACAACCTGTAGTTGTACAACTATACAAATTACATCGTGTCTGCATTATAAAAGCACTTGTTTGTACATACGGAGTATACTCCGTCAACATTATAGTCGGTTGTCGCCGCTCCACCCCAACAAAGAGCAGGCGGCTACGCCGGACGCAGCCTGGCGCCGAGCCCACGCGCACTTAGCCCTGGGTAGTCTGCCGCCATGGGCCCCCGCCAGCTCGCCCAGCTCGTATCTGTGCGAGTGATCGTTGCCCGTCGCCCGCCCTGCCGGCCCGGCACAGAGGCGACTTCGGCGAGCAGCTGAGCTGAGCCCCCTCCCCCCAGCTCTTGAGCCCCATGGTCCAGCTGGTCTGGTCCAGCTGGTCCAGGTGCCAGCTGGGCCATCTCCAGCTGGTTTGGTCCGTCTGGTCAGTCCTTTCACACACCGGCCGCCGGCCGCCCACACGCCAAGCCGGCGGATGGCCCTTCCACGCTTCCGCGCCACTAATGCGCGGGCCAGGGAGACTGCGACACACCTCGAGGGCCCAGACAAAAAGGACCAGACGTCGTTGCTACTGCTGCTGCTGCTGCTCCTGCTGCGGCTCGTCGCCGCCCGCCCAATCGCATCCCGCCTCGCTCACCGCATCGTCCGCCCCGCGCGCGAGGAATGCGTCGTCACGCGGCCCCCGCGCCAGAGCACAACACACAAGTCTCACCACGGCGTAGGCCGCGACCGTGCACGCGCGCGCGCCTGCGCGCCGGCGCCGGCGCCCGCGGTGGCGGTGGCGAGATGGCTGGCCAGATGGCGGCGAGATGGCGCCGCGCGCGCGCGCGCGCGAGCGGCAGGCTATCTAAGCTAATATTTACGGAGCACACAACTCAGTGCCGGTGGCGGAAACACACGCCATTCCTTTCCATTCCGCAGCAGCCCCCCAGCCAGCCGGCAGCCAGCCAGCCGCCAGACGCCAGACGCCAGACGCCAGCGCCAGACGCCAGCGCCAGACGCCAGCGCCAGCCGGCTCCTCTCCGCGGTGTCGTCGTTGTCTCGTCTGCCGCGGTCCGTCTGCCATATGTTCCTGTTTTCGGCCCGTACTCCGTAGACCCATGCCTGCAAAGTACTGTGCATGACTACGGAGGAGAAGTACGGAGTACGGAGGAGCATGCTTACTACGGAGTAGAGTAAATATACAAGTACGGAGCATTCACAAGTACGGAGTACTCCGTACATGACAGCGGCCTCCGTCGATGGCTATAACACGCCTCGTATGACGCGGGAAATTGCCCTGCCTTGGCTGCAACCTGGGCTCCGTCGATGCTCCGTCGATGCATTCTTGTCCACCGCCAGGGGCTCATTTCCGTCTGCGCAGCTCCTTGTTCCTCCGCCGGGCTCTTGTCGCACTCCGGCCGTCCGGTCTGCAACGCTGCCGCGCAACCGCCGCCCGCCCGTGTCTCTCTCCTCCTCCCTTCCGCGCTCCCGTTTTCACGTGTCGCCGCGGCCGGCACCGCGCTGTGCTGTCGCGCTCTCCTCTCCGTAGGCCGCACTCCGTTGGCCCCCGTGTCGTGCCGTCGCCCGCATGTACTCCGTATAGTCGACTATACGGCACCGACCGCAGGCCGCCCCGTTCGTCCCATGTCCGCGCGCGGCGTCACGTGATGTCGATCCAGGCCGGTCTGGCGCGTTTCAGCCAGCACGTCCACGTGGCCAGGAGCTTGACCACGGTTGACCACGGCGTTGACGTTGACCACGGCATTGACCACGGCATTGACCACGGCATTGACCACGGCAGCTTGACCACGACATCTCTTCCCCCCCCCCCCCCCCGCACACCAATGGACCCCCTGGCGGCCCGCGCGGCCGCGATGCTGGCCGAGCCCGGCGCCCTGGTGGTGCTGGTGGCGACCATGCTCGGGTTCCTGGTGCCGCTGCTGCTCGTGTGTCCGCCGGTGGCGCCGCGGCCGAGCGACGTGCTGCGCGAGACGCACACGCGCGCGGGCGACGGCTGGCGGCGGGTGGAGGAGCAGGAGACGGCAGACACAGACACGCCCCGCATCCACAGCCTCTGGGTGTACCCCGTCAAGTCGTGCCCCGGCCTCCGCGTGCAGCGCAGCCGCGTGCTGCCGACGGGCCTCGAGTTTGACCGCCTGTTTGCCTTTGCGCGGCGGCCGGTCCCGGTCCCAGACGGGCCGGCCCCGGAAGGGCAGCACGACGCCGGCGCCGGAGGCGACCCCCCCGACGTCTGGCAGACGCTCACCCAGCGCGAGGTCCCGCGGCTGGCGGCGCTGCAGGTCGAGCTGTGGCGGCCGGACCTGGCCAAGGCGCGGCGGGTGCGGGAGGCGTCCTCGACGGGGGCGGCGCCCTCCTTTCAGCTCGGGGCCACGTATGTCGTCGTCCGCTACCCCTGGCGCGCCCCCGGCTGGGCCGGCTGCGCGGCGTGGGCGGCAGCCAAGCTGGCGCGCGGGTGGCGGGCCCAGCCCGAGGTCGAGATCGTGCTGCCGGTGGAGGACCAGCTGGGCGAGCTGGAGGGCCAGCCGGGGGGCCAGCTGGGCGACCAGCCGGGGGACCAGCCGGGGGACCACCCCACCGCCCGCCTCCGCGTCTGGTGCGACGTCGTGCGCGCCCGCGACCTCTCGGCGCTGCTGCCGCCGTCGCTGCCCGCCTTCCTCGGCCTCGCCCCCGGCCGCCACCAGCTCGGCCTCCTGCGCGTGCGCCCCGACCACCTGCGGCCCATCTTCCGCTGCGCCCCGCGCGCCGACGAGGCCGGCTACCAGGTCGTGACGGGCTTCCAGGATGCGGTGGGTTCCCCCGTCTGTCTACCTGTCTGTCTGTTTTTCAAAAGCCCCCCCCTGACATCCCCCTAACTCACAGTACCCCCTCCACCTCCTCAACCGCCGCAGCGTCCGCGCCCTCGAGGCCCTCGTGCAGACCGACGCCGCGCTGCCGCGCCTCGACGAGCGCCGCTTCCGCGCCAACATCTTGGGTGCGTTGCCCGCTGGCCTTCTCTCACTGGCCTCCCTCTAACCCCCAGTCGACGGCATCGACGCCTACGACGAGGACGCCTGGAAGCGCGTCTCCTTTCTGCCGCCGCCCGGCTCCGCCCTCGACGAGGCCTCCTTTTACGTCTGCTGCCGCACCGTCCGGTAGGTCCTGTCCAGCTCTCCTAGGAACTCACCCGCCTGACGTCTGGCCCCAGCTGCAAACTCCCCAACGTCGACCCCGACTCCGGCGTCCGCCACCGCCGCGAGCCCGACGCCGCCCTGCGCGCCCACCGCGCCATCGACGCCGGCGCCCCCCGCATGGGCTGCCTCGGCATGCAGCTGGCGCCCGACTTCCCCCCGCCCCGGCAGCCCGAGCTCATGGAGCTCACCCTCGAGGCCGGCATGGCCGTCGTCGTCCGCGAGCGCGGGCCGCACCTGTACATCAAGATATGACCCTTTTAGAACCGTATATGTACAAATACAAAGACTTAAAGACTACCCAAACACCAAACCCCTACCAACCCACCCACTCACCCTACCGAAAGTCCTTTGCCGTCAACGCCTGCACCATGCTCGTGCCGTCGCTGAAGCGCGTCCGGAAGATGCGGTTCGCGTTCTGGAACATGCCGTCCTTGAGGCTCACCACAATAAACTGCGACCCCCGGAACCGCGTCTTGATCAGCCGCCCAATGTTCTGCGTGTGCGACAGGTCCAGCGCCGCGTCCACCTCGTCCAGGATGTACATCGGCGCCGGCTTGAACTGCAGCAGCGCCATGATCAGCGACAGCGCAATCAGCGACCGCTGCCCCCCGCTCAGCTCCGTCAGGCTCTGCTTCCACACCTTGCCCAGGCACACCTTGACCTCCAGCCCCTCGCTGATCGTCTTGCCCTCCGGCGGCTCCAGCTTCGCAAAGCTGCCCCCCGGCAGCAGCTCCGAAAAGATCTGCCCAAAGTCCGCGTTGACCTTGCTCCACGTCTTGTGCAGCGCCGCCTTCTTGTAGTCGTCCAGGCTCGCAATCGTCTCCTCGATCTTGCGCTTGTCCCGGATCACCGTCTTCATCATGTGCTTCAGCCCCACCTCCTTCTTCTCCACGCTGTCGATCATGTTCATCACCTTGGGGTTGATCTTCTTCTTCATCCCCTGGAACCGCTCCCGCAGCCGCCCCAGCGTCGCCTTGCTCTCCCCAATGTTGTGGCCCCCAAAGTCGTACGCCGTCCCCGCCCGCCCAAACTTGTCCTTCTCCTCCCCGAGCCACTCGTGCTCCGCCTCCATGTCCGCCGCCAGCTTCGCCGCGCTCGCCCGCTCCTTGTGCAGCCGCTCCACCGCGTGGCCCACCCGCTGCTGCTCCAGCCCTTCCTCCGCGATCCGCGCGCTCTTGCTGCGCGCCGCCGCGTCCAGCGCCCGCAGCTCGTCGTCGTACATGTGCAGCTGCGCCCGCTCCGCCTCCAGCTGCCCCTGCGCCGCGTCGTGCCGCCCCTGCTCCGCCGCCCGCTCCGCCTCCAGCCCCGCCACCTCCGCCTCCTGCGCCGCCAGCGCCCCCGCCAGCTCCTGCAGCTGCTCCCGCGCCGCCGCTGCGTCGCTCGCCGCCTGCTCCGCGTCCAGCTGCGCCCCCTGCACCTCCTTCTGCAGCGCCTTCACCGCCGCCCTCCGCTCCCCCAGCGACGCCCGCAGGCCCGCCAGCGCCCCCTCCAGCTCCACCAGCTTCGCGTCCTTGTTGTCCGCAAAGTCCCGCATGTCCTTCTCGATCCGCTGCGCGTCCGCGCTCGCCTCCGCCTGCCGCGCCTTGGCCGCCGCCGACGCCGCCTGCAGCTGCCCAATCTCCGCCTTCATCTTCTCCACCTCCTGCAGGATCGACGACGACGCGTTGCTGCCAATCTGCTCCTCCGCCAGCTTGATCTCGTGCGCCTTGAGCTCCAGGTCCCGCGTGATGTGCCGCGCCTGCTCAAACTTGGCCCGCTCCCCCGCCAGCGTCGCCTGCCGCGCCGCCAGCCTCTCCTCCGCCTCCGCCAGCGCCCGGCTGATCGCGTTGAGCTGCTGCAGCGTCACCAGCACCCCGCTCGAGCTCGCCGCGCTGCCCCCGGACAGCGTCCCCGCCGGGTCGTACGCGTCGCCCTCCAGCGTGATGCTGCGCATCCGCACCTTGGCGTCAAACGTCACCTGCTTCGCCGTCGCCGCGTCCGCGCACACCAGAGTGTTGCCAAACACGTACTCCATTGCCGCCGACACCTCCGCGTCGTACCCCACCAGCGACAGCGCCAGGTCCACCTTGCCCGGCGCCAGCGCCTGCGCCGTCGCCACCGTCGCCGCGTGCGCCCGGAACGCCGCAATCTTGTTGAGCGGGATGATCGTCACCCGCTTGCGCAGCTGCCCGCCCTGCAGCAGCTGCGTCCCCGTCACCTCCGTGTCCACCACCACGTTGTACAGCCGCCCCCCCGCGCAGATCTCCAGCGCCGTCCCCGCCGCCGTGTGCTGCGCGTCCAGCGTGAACAGCTGCGCCACCAGGCCCTTGACCTTGCTCCGGTCAAAGTTGGGCACCGGGTCCGCGTAGTGGAAGTCGATGTTGGCCACCTTGCGCTTCAGCCCGTCCGCCTGCTGCCGCAGCCCCCGGATCGTCTGCTGCAGCGTCGCCACCTCCTGCTGCAGCGCCTCTTCCGCCCCCGGCCGCACCCCCAGCTGCGCCAGCGTCCGCTCCAGCTGCTGCGCCTGCGCCCTGAGCCCCTCCAGGTCCCGCAGCAGGCCCGCGTTCTGCTCCTTGGCCCGCCGCGCCCGCGGCTCCTCCTCCTTGATGCGCTTCTGCAGGTGGCTGATCTTGATCTTGGCCTGCTCCTGCTCCGTCACCGCCGCCGTCACCCGGTTGCGCGCCTCCTGCAGCTGGCCCTGGTAGCCGTTCTCCTGCCCCTCCTTGGACGCCACCCCCGTCTGCAGCGTCTGCAGCAGCTCCTCCTTCATCTCCGCCTCGCGCTCCTGCTTGGCCAGGTCGTCCTTGGCCGCGTCGAACCGCGCCCGGATGGCCTCGTGCGCCCGCGTCTTCTCCTCCACCGCCGCCGCCAGCTCCGCCACGCTCTTCTCGCCCGCCGCCCGCCGCTCCGCCTCCTCCGCCATGCTCGTGCGCTTGAGGTCCACCACCGTCGCCAGCCGCACGAGCTCGTTGGCGTGCTGCTTGACCGCCTCCTCCAGCGCCTGCGCCTTGGCGCCCTTTTTCATCTCGCGCTCGCGCTGCGCCCGGATGCGGCTGGCGTCCTCGTCCAGGTGCGCAATCTCGCTCTTGAGCCGCACCGCCGACTCCTCGAGCTCGCGCTGCCGCTGCTGCTTGGCCTCGAGCTCGGCCGTCGTCTGCTGCAGCTTCTCCTGGCAGCGCACGTAGTCGTGCGCCACCACCAGCCGCGTCAGCCGCTCCAGGTCGTTCTGCGTCTGCTGGAAGTCGAGGAACGCCCGCTTCTCCATGCGCAGCTTCTCGAGCTTGGGCTCGATCTCGTCCCGCAGCAGCTCCGTGATCTCCTGCAGCTTCATCTCCTTCTTGGCCATGGTCTTGAGCGCCTTGTCGCGCCGGTCCTCAAACATGCGCGTGCCGGCCGCCTCCTCGATCATCGCCAGGATCTCCACCGCCTTCATGTTGAGCACCTTGGTGATGCGGCCCTGCATGATGAGGAAGTTGGGGTTGTTGATGTTGAGCTGCACCGACTGGAACAGGTTCTGCACCGTCTGCTGCTGCGCGCGGTGCCCGTTGATCAGGTACTTGGACGTGCCGCCCAGCACGATCTGCCGCGTCACGCTGATCGTCGCGTACTCCTCGAAGCCGATGGGCGACTTTTTCTTGTCGCGGTTGTCAAACACAATCGTCACGCTGGCCTTGGTCACGCCCGCCTGCCCGCGCTTGTAGATGAGGTCCTGCACGCTGGTTAGGTTTTGCTCCAACGCCGCAACACCCCCCTCCCCCTTTTTTTTCATCCGTTTCCTCCACCCACCTGCAGATTTTGCGCGCGGACGGTCGACATGTTGGTGATGCCCAAGACGAAGCAGATGGCGTCCAGAATGTTGGACTTGCCGCTGCCATTGAGGCCGGTGATGGAGTTGAAGCTCTCGTCCCTGCACGTGTCAGTACGCGGACGGCCACGAGCAGCCCAAAACAGATGCCCAAGAAGAACGACGAACCATCCTGAGATCACCGTTCGAACGGCATACGACTTGAAGCCCTGTGACGCGCTGCATTAGATCCTCTGCTGGCCAGCCTCGAGGGGGGCCAGACGCGCAAAAAAAAGGGGCCGCACGTACGTCGATGATGACCTCTGTGACTCTCATGGTTGTGTGTGCGGTCGGTGCGACACTCGTCGTGCGTTGGGTGTCGTCGTCGGCCGCGGAGGGGGGGAGAATGGGGGATGAAAAAGGCGCCCACGCTCGTCTGCGGTCGCGGGTAAACAAGGCGTCACGTCTGGCCGGCGCGGGGAACGCGTGTTTGCAAACACGCGTGATAGTAGCTGGGGCAACTGCAAAAGCTGACATAATAGTCACGTGATATACACGGGCAGTGTGGCCAGACGGGGCTTATCGATAACGCGCGATTGCCCAAAAAAAATCTCTGCGGCGCGCAGATTGGCCTGGCCCATCGCCCAAGATCAGCCGTTTGTGCAGCATCTCTCGCTGCTGTGTCCTGCTCTCCCACAAACAACCTCCACTGGCCTTTTTTTCTCCTTCCGACACATCCGGTCTTCTTTCCTCTTCCCTTTCCGACCCGGTTTCTCGAACGTCGCGACGATGCTTCGGACCGCGGTCTTGCGTGCTGCCCAGCTGCCGCGCGCGGCGGGCGCGCTGCGGGCGTCGTCCGTGCTGGCGTCGGCGGGCGCAGTGCGGACCATGGCACGGATGGCGGGACAGGCCGTGCGGGTGCCGGCGCGCAGCGAGCCCGTCCGGTGGCCGGCGGTGGCGGCTGGGCGCAGCTACTCGTCGACATCGGCGGCGGCGGCGGCGGCGGCCGACGCAGGGACAGCTGAGGCGGCGGGCGGCGGCGGCGGCGGCGAGTCTGCACAGGGGCCGGTGACGCGGTTTGCCGACCTCGAGAAGCTGGGCGTGCACCCGCGGCTGATCCACTCGCTGACGGACCGCCTGGGCTACGAGAACATGACGCCGGTGCAGTCGATGACGATCAGCCCGGCTCTGGCCGGGAAGGATGTGTAGGTTTTTTTTCTTTTTTTTTCGTTGTTGTTCTTGTCCTGCCGTGCATCCCAGTTTTGTGCTGACACGAGACAGCGTGGCGCAGGCCAAGACGGGCACGGGCAAGACGCTGGCGTTCCTGATCCCCGTGATCCAGCGGATGATTGCGCGCAACGGGGACCTGGCGTTCCCGCGGCGGGCGCGGGCGTCGGCGGGGGACATTCTGGCGATTGTGATGTCGCCGACGCGGGAGCTGGCGGAGCAGATCGGGGCGGAGGCGCGCAAGCTGTGCGCGGGCACGAGGGTGGTGGTGCAGACGGCGGTGGGCGGGACGCAGAAGCGCAGCATGCTGCAGCGGACGCGGCGCGAGGGCTGCCACCTGCTGGTGGCGACGCCGGGGCGGCTCAACGACCTGCTGAGCTCGCCCGACAGCAGCGACATTGCGGCGCCCAACCTGGCGGCGCTGGTGCTGGACGAGGCGGACCGCATGCTGGACGTGGGCTTCGCGGACGAGCTGCGGCAGATTGTGAAGCAGCTGCCGGACCGGGCGCGCGTGCCGCGGCAGACGCTGCTCTTCTCGGCCACGGTGCCCAAGAACGTGGTCTCGCTGGCGCGCACCTACATTGACGCCAAGAACTTTGCCTTTGTGCAGACGGTCCAGGCCGACGACGCGCTCACGCACGAGAAGGTGCCGCAGCACATTGTTCCCGTGCGCGGCTACGAGAACATCTACCCGACCATTCTGGAGCTCATCCGGCGCGAGATGGACGCGGCGGCGGCGGCGACGCCGGCGCCGGCGCCGGGCAGCGACGGCAGCAGCAGCGGCAGCAAGGCGATGCCGTTCAAGGCCATGGTGTTCTTGCCGACGACGCACTACGTGGAGCTGTCGGCGGTGGTGTTCCGGGCGCTGGCGCAGCAGGAGCGCGGGCTGCTGCCGCGGGTGTACCACATCCACGCGAAGCTGACGCAGAACGCGCGCACGAGCGCGGCCGACAGCTTCCGGCGCGCCGACTCGGCGGTGCTCTTCTCGTCGGACGTGACGGCGCGCGGCATGGACTTCCCCAACGTGACGCACGTCATCCAGGTGGGCGTGCCGCCGGACCGCGAGCAGTACATCCACCGCCTCGGGCGCACGGGCCGCGCCGACAAGGGCGGCGCGGGCTGGCTGATCGTCGCCCGCGACGAGGTGAACACGGCGCGGCGCATCCTGACGGACCTGCCCATCCAGCGCGGCGAGGGCCTCGCCTGCGCCGACTACGACCTGGGCCAGCTGGCGGCGGCCAAGGACGGCGCGGAGGCGGCGGAGACCGACCCGGCGGCTTCGGCGGCTCCGGCGCCGCCGAAGGCGGTGACGCAGGTGGCGGCGGCGATGAAGCGGGTGCCGTCGGGCCTGCTGCGCGACGCGTACATGTCCTTCTTTGGCGGCGCGTCGGCCGGGCGGTCGATGCAGACGATGGTCAAGAACCTCAACGACTGGGTGACCAACGGCTGGGGCTGGTCGCAGCCGCCGGCCATCAGCCCGTCTGTGGCGGCGCGGCGCGGCCTGCTCAAGGTGCGCGGCATCAACCTGGGAACGGACGACCGGTCGTCGCACAGCGGCAGCGGGCGCTACGACGACCAGGACGGCGCCGGCGCCGAGGAGGGCGACGAGTTTGAGCGGGCGTTTGCGCAGAGCTCGCGCGACGGACGGCCGCGGCAGGGCTCGGGGCGCGGCGGCTACGGCTCGTCGGACCGGGGGCGCTATGGCTCGTCGGACCGGAGCAGCTACGGCTCGCCCTTTGGCGGCGGTCGCGGCGACCGGGGCGACCGGGGCGACCGTCGGTCGTTCCGGGGCGGCAGCGGCAGCGGTAGCGGCAGCGGCTCGCGGTACGGCCGGCCGCGGACGGACCGGGGCTACGAGCGCGAGCCGCGGTCGTCGTTCTAAAGAAGCATAGAGACAAAAAGCTGCTCAGCGGAGACAGCACGAGGCGAAAAAAACGCAACGCACGTCGGATGGCTGTACGACTAGACTTTGGCTTTTTATTTTCTGGCTCTTCTCACGATACCTCGGGTTGGATGCCGTGTTGTTTCCCTACTCCCATATCTGTAATCTAGAGCACGAAAACTGGGTTCTGAACATGCTGTGTCGCTGTGTCGTGCCGTTTTTCATTCTCGCGTTCCTGTCGCCGCCGATGCCCGGATTTTTAGACTGACTAAGCCGCCGATTTCACATGCTCGCGCGCCGATGGTCGACTGGCACGCAACTGATAAGAGACATTCGTTTTCGTCAGGACAGGGCAGGCATTCCGGCTCTGCACGACAGCCCGGTTTTGGGACGACCTTGTTTTGATTGCCGTGCTTGTGCATCGGCGGCCTGGGGTCGTCTGTTCTTGGACTGCCTGACGTCTCTCGACGCTGGGACGGCTTGGACGGCTTGGACGGCGTCTGATTTTTTCAATCAGACGTCTTGCTTCTTTTTCTTTTCTCCCCCCCCTTCCCCCCCCACTCACAGCCATGCCGTCGCTCCTGATTGCGGCGCTGCCGGCGTCGGTTCAGGCCCGCATCCCCCGGATCCCGTCGCTGCGCCGGACCGGCAGCCTGCCGAGCCTCGTGGGCCGGTCCGCGTCCACGGCCACGCTGGCGCTGTCGTCGTCGTCGTCGTCGTCGTCGTCGTCGTCGTCGTCGTCCGCCGCCCTCTCCGACACCGGCGCCTCGTCGCCGCCCTCATATTACCCGTCCACCGCCCCGTCGACCTGCTCCTCGCCGCCCTCGTCGCGGCCGTCCACCGCCGGCGACGGCTGGGGCCGCCCCGATGCCGCCTGCGACCTCGGACTCGTCCTGGCGGCGGCGGTGTCGCCGCCGCCGCCCACATCCACGTCAACGGTGGGGGCCTGGACCTCGGCCGTGGCGCTCCGGCACGGCCCCGCGGACGCCTCGGACGTGAACTGGAAATACGCCCAGAACGGTTGGTAACGGAGGTGGTCGTGGTCATGGTTGTCTGTGCATACCGCTGACCTCCAGGCGTTCGGAGTCTCCAGATGGCCCTGCGCGAGGCCAGCGATCCCAACCGGCTGCCGGCGCTCGAGCGCCAGGTCTACGTCGAGAGCGTCGCCTACCTGCTGCGCGGCCTGCCCGCCGATCTGCAGGACGCCGAGCTGAGCCAGCTGCGCGGCGCGGCGCCCGCCCGGCTGGTCAGCAGCAGCCCGGCCACAAGGTCCCCGACGGAGGCGCCGCCCCGTCTGGGCCCAACCCCGGCCTCCGGACCATCCGGCTGCCGTCGCTCGCTGCCGCACGTGGCCACGCACTGGCTGGTGACGCGGCTGTACGCGCTGGCGCTGCTGCTGATCCCGCTGGCGGCGCGCGCGGGCCGCTGGGCGCTCGAGATGGAGCGGCGGTACCACGTGCCGGAAGCGGCGCTGCGCTGGGCGGCGGCCGCGTTCCTGGCCGTCTGCCGCGCCGCCGCCGAGCTCTACGTGGCCGTCTGCAGCATGGGCGACGGCCGCGTCGGCCGCGCCGTCGACGACAGCACCGCCTACCTGGCCCACGGCGTGGCCGCCGGCTTCCGCGAGGCCGTGCTGGACGTGGCGCGCGGGCAGGTCTCGGCGTCGGTCGCAGCGTCGGTCGCAGCGTCGGTCTCCGCGCCGTCAGCGCCGTGAACTTGCGTTGTCGTGTTCTTGTGTTCTTCTCTTGTTCCTTTCTCTTGTTCTTCTCTTGTTTATTCTCTTTCGTCCTTGGTTGGACTCGGCGTTGGGACCTCGAATTCCATATACCAGACGACAGGGGCGGCTATCTCGTCTAGATCTACCACAGACGGCCAACGGTTGGCCAATGGACACAGACCGTGAAACAGGCAACGTGAATCTGCGTGTTTGCTGCTATTACTCCGTACTGCGTATGCTTAAGCTACTTTCTGCCCAGACGCGCACCGGATTTAGCAACAGCGGCGTATCCCGCTCTAAGCATAAGCATACGGGGTCCGTCCTGTCAGCAGCCCCCGCCAGCCTGGGCCTGCTGTCTGTCTGTCCTTAAGCCACACCGCGCTATAATTTGCTTTTTTTGCATTTATTTTTGCCTGGCGAGCTGCCAGCATAAGCCACACCGCGCTACGTATTTTTTGATTTATTTTTTCCTGACAAGCTCGTCTTTCGCGCACTTCCTCCTCTCCTCTTCTCTCCACCACCCGCCAGCCTCCCCCTCCCCCCCCCTCCCCTCCCCCGTTCCCTCCCCTCGCGCGCGCTCTGTCCTCCGCGATCCTTCGCTCGCTGCGCCCCGTCGCCTCGTCTCGCGGAATCCGAAGCATCCCCTAGCGACCCGTCCGGCGACCCGTCCGGCGCACCCGCCCGTCTTCGTCGCCGTCTTCGTCGCCCGTCTTCGTCGCTCGTCTTTGTCGCCCGCCCGATCTCGCCGCTCGATATCGCTTTCCTTTCCGCTCCCCGTCGTGCCGACACACCGCCGCCACCATGTCTGGAGAAGCGTGGCTCTACCTGTTCGCGGTGCTGATCAACGCCGTGAACCTGTTTCTGCAGGTGTTCTTCACCATCATGTACAGCGACCTGGAATGGTACGATGCGCCCTGCTTCCCTCGACGCGCCGCGCGCACCCTGCTGACCGCCCACAGCGACTACATTAACCCCATCGACCTCTGCAACCGGCTCAACACGTACATCATTCCCGAGGCCGCCGTCCACGGCTTCCTGACCTTCCTCTTCCTCATCAACGGCTACTGGCTGCCGCTCATTCTCAACGCCCCGCTCCTCGCGTGGAACATCAAGAAGTGCGTGCTGCCGCCCTGCTCTGCTCTCCTCTGCTGTGCTGTGCTGTGCTGTGCGGATGCTGACACCGGCCAGGATCGTCGACAACACCCACCTGCTGGACGCCACCGAGATCTTCCGGAAGCTCAACGTCCACAAAAAGGTTCGCTGCCCATGCGCCTTCCCCCCTTCCCCGTCTCCAGACTGACACGCTGCACAGGAGTCCTTTGTCAAGCTCGGCTTCCACCTGATCATGTTCTTCTTCTATCTGTACAGCATGATTGTGGCTCTGATCCGGGACGAGGTCTAGAGAACCAGCGCCGCGCCCACCCACGGCGCCTCTGTGCGCCGCCAACGGCCCCTTCTCTCTCCTTGCTTCTTGCTGTGGCCAGCGCAGCCATTCCTCTCGCCCTCTCGTCCACCCGGCGAGACGGCGACGCCTCGAACCGTCCTGGTGCTTTGGCCATCGAGAGCCAGAGACCAGGGTGCCCCCCCCCCCCTCCCCCCTGTTTTGGAGATCGATATGGGGGAACGGACCTGTTCTGCTTAATTCTAGCTTGTGCTCTTTTGTTTCCTGCTGCCTGTTCTTCCCACGTTCTCATGCTTGCGCGCCTGGGCGGGCGGGCCTTGGAGTCGCTGCTCTGGTTTCTGCTTTTCTGCCTTGTCCTTGTTCTCCAACTGTACTCGGGTGGACCGCCAACACACATAGATTTTCTCAGGGGAGCCAGCGGACGGGCACGCTTCCTCCGCGACGAGCCGGGCGACGGGCGTTTCTTCTGTGCTTCTCGTTCACGATATACATCTCTCATTGTGTGCCCGGCATCGACCCGCCGCGCCACCGCGCCGTGACCCTCTACCACGTATGCTGACTGCCCTCCCTCTTCCCCATGCCCTTTCCGCACGCTGTGCCAATGAAAAGTGCGTGCGTGACCGCGCGCGCAACGCTGCGCTGGACCGGTCGGCTTGCGCAACGTGGTCTCGCCGCCGCCTCCGCCGGCGGCTAGGTCACGTGGTTCACTCACCGCCCTAGACGGCTTTCTTTTTGCCATCGCGTCCCATAACTGCACTTTGCCGACCGGAGCTTTCCTTTTGTTTCTCGGTGTGTGTCGACTTGGCTTGCGCCTCCTCTTCGCCTTTCCTTTCTCCAACGCGTCTCAGGCACCAACGGGTGCTGACCGACCTTGCTGGCCATGGCCGACTCCCTGGGCGACTATCCGCCAAACATGGCGCCGCAGGACGCGCTGGTGGTGCGGGAGCTGGCAGAGGCGGACCACGCGGTGGTGCCGTACTCGGCAGAGGACCTGGCGCGGCCGACGCTGGGGCCGGCAAACCCGTTCCGGCGAGCGGGCGCGGACAGCCGGGCGCTGGTGGCGGCGGAGAGCACGGCGGCGGGGCAGAAGCGCAAGAACGTGCTGTCGGGCACGGCGACGGAGACGTTTCTGAGCGAGCACGCGTTCCGCAGCAAGCACCGGGCGGTGGAGCGGCGCGGGGGCGTGGCGCGGGCGGTGCCGACGGGCGCCGAGGTGAAGGCGCAGAACGCGGCGGTGCGGGCGGCCCGCGCGGACAAGGGCAGCGCGCTGGTGGCGGACGGCGACGGCGCCTACGTGGGGCCGTGGGCCAAGCACCAGCGGCGGGTGCTGTACGAGGAGGGGAGCAGGGGAGAGGGAGAGGAAGAGGAAGAGGAAGAGGACGTGGAAGAGGAGGTGGAGGAAGAGGAGGACGTGGTGGAGAGCGGGACGGTGCTGTCGGCGCCGGCGGCGGCGCTGGCGCGGCGCAAGGCGCTGGAGACGGCCGGGGACGAGACGACGGCGTTTGTGGGCAGCGAGCAGTACGACTACCTGGGGCGGACGTACATGCACGTGCCGCAGGATCTGGACGTGGACCTGCGCAAGGAGGTGGGCAGCGTGACCAACTACATCCCGCGCAAGCTGGTGCACACGTGGCGGGCGCCGGTGCCCGGGCAGGCGGTGACGGCGCTGCGGCTGTTCCCGGAGGCGGGCCACCTGCTGCTGAGCGGCGGCGCCGACAGCACGGTGCGGCTGTGGGACGTGTACCACGGGCGCGAGCTGCTGCGCACCTTCTCGGGCCACACGCGCGCCATCACGGACCTGGCCTTCAACCGCGACGGCACGCGCTTCCTGACGGGCTCGCACGACCGCTGGATGAAGCTGTGGGACACGGAGACGGGCCAGTGCATCAACCGCTTCCGCACGGGCAAGACGCCGCACTGCCTCGTCTTCAACCCGTCGGTCGAGGGCGCGCACGAGTTTTTGTCGGGCATGCACAACAACAAGATCTTGCAGTGGGACACGCGCGCGGGCGCGGGCGCGGGCGGCGGAAGCGCGGGCGACGAGACGCACAACGAGCCGGTGCAGGACTACGACCACCACCTGGCGGCGGTCAACTCGATCGTGTTCGTGGACGAGGCGCGGCGGTTCATGACGACGTCGGACGACAAGTCGGTGCGCGTGTGGGACTACAACATCCCCGTGCCCATCTCGTACACGAGCGAGCCGTGGATGTACCCGCTGACGCGCGCGGCGCTGCACCCGTCCAGCAAGTACGTGGCCTACCAGTCGGGCGACAACCAGGTGCTCGTCTACGCCGCGCGCGACAAGTACCGACAGAACCGCAAAAAGGCCTTCAAGGGCCACAACAACGCCGGCACCGCCATCGGCCTCGACATCAGCCCCGACGGCCAGTTCCTCGCCACCGGCGACACCTCGGGCTACGTCTGCTTCTTCGACTGGAAGACGTGCAAGATGTACGAGAAGCTCAAGGCCGACGCCGCCGGCGGCTCCATCACCGAGGTGCTGTGGCACCCGCAGGAGACCAGTAAGGTCGTCACCGCCGGCACCCAGGGCGACATCAAGCTGTGGGACTAGGGGGCGTGTTTGGCGTTGGGCATGGGAAGTGGCATGGAAGCCGGGTTCTTTTTGTCCGGGTTCTTTTTGTTTTTGATTTTCTCTGTAGATCGCAACCATTGGATCATCCGAACTGGCACAAGGCATGCATACATACGTCGAACATACTGGACATCCGTGTCCGAACACCAGGCGCTGAAGACAAACAAGACGGCCCAAAGGCAAACAGAAAAAAAACACACAACGAGCGCTCACGCACGCAGAAACCGCCGGTACACGTCGCTGGCGGTGCAGTCGACCCAGGGGTAGCCGATGGCGCGCAAGAAGGACTCGAGCTCGCCGACCTCGGCGTCGGGGCACTGGATGCCGGTGAGGACCTTGCCAATGTCGCTGCCCTCGTTGCGGTACTGGAAGAGGCTGATGTTGTACTTGGGCCGCAGGGTGGCCAGGAACTTGTCGAGGGCGCCCGGGCGCTCGGGGAAGTTGAACATGTAGAGGCGCTCGTCGGGGACGGCGGCGCGGCCGCCGACGAGGTAGCGGACGTGGCTCTTGGCCAGCTCGTCGCCGGAGACGTCGGTGGGCTCCATGCCGTCGAGGGCGGCGATGCGGCTCAGCAGGCTGCCGAGCTGCTGGGTGCGCTCGGCGGCGTTGCTGGCGGTCAGCGAGAGGCCGAGCAGCACGTGGGCGGCGGCCGGGTCCGAAAAGCGATAGCTGAACTCGGTGACGGCGTGCGGCATGACGGCGTCGATGAGGGCGCAGAAGCTGCCGGCGCGCTCGGGGATGCGCACCGCCAGCAGCGCCTCCTTGCCCTCGCCCAGCGTCGCGCGCTCGGCCACGAAGCGCAGCCGGTCAAAGTTCATGTTGGCGCCGCTGGTCACGGCCACGAGCGTGCGCCGCGGGTCGCTCGACGGGTGCTGCGCCACGTACTTTTTGAGCCCCGCCAGCGCCAGCGCGCCCGCCGGCTCGACAATGGACCGCGTGTCCTCAAAGACGTCCTTGATGGCGGCGCAGGCCTCGTCCGTCGACACCTCGATCACCTCGTCCACCACCTCCTGGCACACGCGGAACGTCTCCGCGCCCACCGTCTTGACCGCGGCGCCGTCGGCGAACTGGCCCACCTCGCGCAGCAGCACGCGCTCGCCGCGCGCCAGCGACTGCGCCATGGCGTTGGCGTCGTGCGTCTCCACGCCAATGACCTTGACGTGCGGCGCGATGCGCTTGATGTAGACGCCGACGCCGGCGATGAGCCCGCCGCCGCCCACGCAGCAGAAGACGGCCTCGAGGCGCTGGATGTTGGTCTGGCGCAGCAGCTCCATGCCGATGGTGCCCTGGCCGGCGATGACGTAGGGGTCGTCAAAGGGCGGGATGTCGATGAGGCCGTCCTGCTGCACGCGCCGCGCGCACTCCTGCTTGGCCGCGTCAAAGTCGGCGCCGTGCAGCACCACGTGGCCGCCCATGCGCGCCACGTTCTTGTGCTTGATGCTGGGCGTGCCCTCGGGCATGACGATCGTGGCCGGGATCTTGAGCCGCCGCGCCGAGTACGCCACGCCCTGCGCGTGGTTGCCCGCCGAGCAGCACACCACGCCGCGCCACGCGTCCGCCGGGTCCAGGTGCGCCATCTTGTTGTAGGCCCCGCGCAGCTTGAAGCTGAACACGGGCTGCTCGTCCTCGCGCTTGAGCAGCACGTTGCACTCGAGCCGGTTGCTGAGGTTGACCGCGTGGCTGAGCGTCGTCTCCTTGCACACCTCGTACACGCGCGACGTCAAGATCAGCCGGAGGTACTGCGCCCCACGTTAGCACCGTCTCCCGTCGTCTCCCGCACGCACGCACACACACACACGCAGCCGGACCAGCGGCTACGACGACGCACATCGGGACGCCCGTTGGGCAGGATGAAGGCCTCGGGCAGCAGCTTGCGGGTCTCGGCGGCGTCGGCGTGCGCGGCTGCCGCCGACAGCTTGCCCAGCGACTCGGTCCGCGCGAGCGAGTCGGGGTGGGGCGAGTGTGTCGACTTGGGCCGGCTGCACACGCCGGGCGTGTGGTCGTGGTCGTGGTCGTGGTCGTGGCCGTCAGAAGCCTCGGTGGCCGGACCGCCGTTGGCGAGACCATTGGTCCGGTCGCTGGCGGCAGCGGCACCGCCGGGGCTGTCTTCGGCAGAGGCGGGCATGGCGTGGTCTGTTTGTGAACAAGGCGGGGTGGGCGCAGAGGAGGGGAGAGAAACGAGGCCGAAGGAAAGAAAAAAAAAAGTTGGTGATAAGTCACAACCGAAGCCGCAGCGTCACCGCTAATTAATTGCTCAATCAGGCAAGCGGCAGAAAAAGCTGTCGGTGGGCCTGGCCGCCAGCCCTGGTGATATGCACGGCCGATGACCGGGTCAGGCGGGGCGCGTTAGCGGCTGGCAGCAGGGGTCCCGCGGGCAGGAGGTACAACTACCTGGGTACAAGGTACAACGGCGGACGGAAGCACACTATACAGAAGCCCCGCCATTGGCTGCGGCGGCGGCGGCGAAAATCAGACGACGGCCGCTTTGCTCAACGACACACGAGGACGGACCACCGAGGACCAACGAGGACCCGCGAGGACCCTGACGCCACGACCATTGCAACCAATTGCTACGGCTGACAAGCGACAACCTTTTGCGGACACAGACGACACGGGCCGCCACCATGTCCGACCGGCCGCTGTCCGACGGGCTGCCGTCGTCGTTTGACGAGAACGAGTGGGTGCCAACGGCGAAGGAGAGAAGATGCATGCGCGTGCAGCGCGTGCAGCGCGGACAGCGCGGACAGCGCGGACAGAACGGACCCGGCTAACCGACCGCCGCCGCCCAGGGAGTACCAGGAGACGCCGGTGCAGAAGATGGTGCGCAAGCTCAAGGCGGAGCCGCTGATCCCGCTGGGCGCGCTGCTGACCGTGGCCGCCTTCACCAACGCCGCGCGCGCCACGCGCCAGGGCGACCGCCGCAAGGCCCAGCGCATGTTCCGCGCGCGCGTGGCCGCGCAGGGCTTCACCATCCTGGCCATGGTCGCCGGCGGCTTCTACTACGGCCGCGAGCGCCAGCAGGAGCGCGAGCTGTGGAACCTGCAGCAGAAGCAGAAGGAGGAGGAGAAGCGCACCCGCTGGATCCGCGAGCTCGAGGCCCGCGACGCCGAGGAGAAGGCCCTGCAGGAGGAGATGGCCCGCCGCCGCGGCGTGCGGAGGGCCGCCGGGGCCGCCGGGGCTGGCGAGGCCGCCGCCGCCGCCGCCGACCAGCCGCCCGCAAACAGCGGCCGGTCCGCGCTCGGCTCCCTCGGCGGCTGGTTCGGCTTCGGCGGAGGGGGCAAGCCGGCCGAGGCGGCCACCGACCCCGCCAGCCAGGCACCACCAGCCTCCTCCTCCTCGCCGCCCTCGCCGACCCCCGCGGCTCCAGCAGAACCCGCGGCGGCACCAGCTGACGCGGCCGTGGCGGCCCCCGAGGCCAGGCGAAAGGCCAAGGGAACCAGCTCGCTGGGCACGCTCGGCGAGCTGTTTGGCAAGAAGTCGGGCGACAAGGGCGACAAGGACGACAAGGACGGCAAGTAAAAAAGGTACTAGTCCCTCTCTGTAACGAAAAAGACGCAACTCTACATCATGCTGCCCCCGCTCCGGTTGCCGCCGATCAGGCCGGCCATCTCCAGCAGCGCCCGGTCCGCCTCGATGTCGCCCGTGCCCAGGTTGATGCGCCGCCGCGCCTCTGCCTCCCGCGCCTCCCAGGCCCACCGCTCCGCCTGCGCCTGCGCCTCGCTGTCGCCGCCGCAGCCCCAGACCTCCAGCGCCTCGATCGAGAAGCGCTCCTGGAAGCTGAAGGCGCGCGCCGCGCTCGTCCGGAACGCGCCACCGCCGCCAACACTGCCGCCGCCGCCGCCGACGCTGCCGTGGCTGTCGTGGCCCCGGTCGTGCGTCAGCACGCCGTACTCGAGGTTGGCGTCGATCATCAGCGACAGCGGGCCCAGCGGCAAGACGCCCTCCGGCGACGCCGCCGCCTGGTGCTGCCGGCGGCTGGCCTGCGCGGCCGTCCCCGCCGGCGGCGGGCAGCCGAAGCCGATGCCGCCCGCGTGCTGGTTGGCGGCCGACGGCTTCACAAAGGCCACGTAGTCGCGGTTGAGCGCCGACGCCCCAAACACGTCGTGCACGGGGCTCAGCTGGAACAGCACCACGTCGCTGTCGCCAAAGCACTCGCGGTTCGTCAGCCGCCACGGCTGGCTCACGTACGCGCCAAAGATGAGGTCCTCGTCGTTGTCGTCGTCGTCATCGTTGCCGTTGCCAGTGCCGGTGCCGTCTCGGCTGTTGGCCGGCGTCCGTCGTCGGCCGTCCGGAAACCGCCGCGGCGGCAGCGCCGCCGCAAAGGCCGCCGCCGGGCCGCCGCGCGTCGCCTCGCGCACCCGCGTGCCCTTGACCAGCAGGATCGTCGGCGCCCGCCAGTTGAACACGCGCGACTCGAACGAGCCCATCGAGAAGCCGTCGTTGCTGCCCGAGTACAGCAGCCGCAGCCGGTGGAACAGCGATGCGCCCGGCAAGAAGAAGGACAGCTGCGCCAGCAGGTGCAGGTCCAGGATCGTGTCGTCCGCGTCGCGCACCAGCAGCGGCGGCGCCGGAGGCTCCTCCTGCTTGGCACCGCCGCCGCCGCTGCCGCCGCCGCTGCCGCCGCTGTCGCCGCCGCCGCCGACACCCGCCTTCGTCCTCGACAGGTCCAGGTTCTTGGAAAACGTAAAGCGCTCAAACAGCGTGTCGAGCCCGCCAAACAGGAACGGCACGCACGCCGGCACCAGCGCGTCAAAGTGCGCAAACGTGATCCCCGGCGACGCCTCCACGTCGAGAAACGTCGCCAGCACGCACTGCGCCGTCGCCCGCAGCCGCTCCAGCGCCGCGCCCGTGAACCGGTCCGCGTACAGCGACAACGGCTCCTGCGGCCCCAGCGGCGCCGCCAGCAGCAGCAGCATCAGCAGCTTGCGAAAGTTGTCCGCCGGAATGCGCACGCCGTGGAGCGCCGTCGCCGTCGTCGCCGTCGTCGCCGTCGCCCCCGCCGCCGCCGCCGCCACCGTCCTCTTCTGCTTCATGGCGTCGTCTGCCGGTGCGTCGACGTAGTCGAGCGCCTCAAACGCCGCCAGCACCAGCGCGTCCTCCTCGCCGTCCTCGTCGCCGTCGTCGCCGTACTCATCCTCGTCCTCTACGGCGGCGTCCACGGCAAAGCCCGCGCCCGTGCCCGCCGCCGGTGGTGCCGGTGGTGCCGTTGCCGTTCCCGTTCCGCCTGCCGCGTCGTTGTCGCCTGCCGGCGCCGGCGGCGCCTTCTTCGTCTTCTCGCCGCCCTCGCCGCCAAACAGCACCCGGTCGTGCACCGCGAGGCTGCGGAAGAGAAGCGTCTGCCGGTCGCGCGCGCCGCGTGCCAGCACGCGCCGGTAGCGGTCCGTCAGCAGCGTCACCACGATGACCAGCTGCTCGAGGCCCAGCACCGCGGGCGCCTCGCTCAGAAACGGGAACGCGCCCAGGTACGACAGCATCTGGAACACGACCGGCGACGCCCCCAGGATGTCCGGCACCGCCAGGAACCGCGCCACCGTGTCCTCCTTGAGATACCGCACCACCTGCCGGCGGGGCTGCGGCTGCGGCGCCGGCGATGCCCCGCCCTCCTCACCCCCCCCCTCGTCCTCCTCCCCGCCCGCCGGCTCCCCTCCGGAGGGGCTTTCGTTGCCGTCGCTGCTGCCGGCCTCGTCCGGGCCCCCCGCCGCTGCCGCCGCCCCCCGGATCACCGCCGGGCCGACCTCGGTGGCGTCGGCAAGGCTGCGGAAGTTGTCCTTGAGACAGTACAGCTCCAGCGGCGTGAAGCACTTTTGCGCAAAGCGGTTGGCCTGGGCGGACGGACAGACGTCAGCGGAAAAGGGTGCCCGCATGGAAATGCTGCCGCCGCGCAGTAGAAACCCACCAGCTCCTTCACCAGCTCCTCGTGCGTCCGCGGCGCGCGCGGCGCCGCCGACTGGCCCTGGCCCATGCCGCCAGCGTATTAATCTGCTGTCTGTTGTTGTTCCGCGTCTTCGGCTCCGCGCGTGTGGTTCTCGTAGGCTCCTCCGCTGGTTGCCCCGCGATCAGCTGGCGGCCGGTCAGCTGGTCGTCGTCCGCTCGTCGTCGACTTGGGTCCAATGTTTCAGGAGCGGCAGACAGCCGTCGTCGGCATGGTGCTCCGGCTGCGGGTTTTGTGTGTTTCGTTACGCCATCCTCGCAGCGGTCCGCAGGCAGGCAGCAACAGAGAGGGAGGGAGGCCTTGCTCGGTCAGGAATGTGTCTCCGGGCCGCCAGTAAGCTTGTGTGGGGTCGCCAACAGACGCCCGACCCGCCGCAATTCTGCCGCTCTTGACCGCCATCGACAGTCGGCCAACAGCTGCTCTGCACGAGGCGCCTGTGACCGAGTCTGCTTGCTGAAAAGATAATCGTCGGCTTCATTTCAGTATGGCAAAAACAAGCCCCCCATTCGCCAAGCTATGGTAACCCGCTTCTGGGCACCAGCATCGTAAGAAATGCCAAAAAAAAGAACAGGAGAACAGAAAAGGGCACAGAAGGAACAGAAGGCAGAGGAAACCAAAAAAAGGCGAGCATGGCTGCCATCCCAGCGATCGACAGCATGAACATGCATGCAAAGCAAACCAGAAAAAAAGAACCCATGCCCAGCCGGTCCTGCGGTGGTCCATCACCACACGTAGTCGCCGGCGTACTCGGTGCCGTCAAAGTCAAAGTCGTCTTCCGTGACGCCGTCAATGACAAGGCCGCCAGACAGACCCTCGATCAAGCTAGCGAGCAGAACAACAAACTCGTCATCGTAGTCCTCGTCGCAGCCGCCGTGATCGACCGGCCCCGGCTGCTGCTCCATCTCCAGCTGACCCAGGAGGTGCACGACCTCCTATGCTTCTTCCACCTCCTTCGGGACGAGACCCGCAATGAAGCTCTGGTACTGCTGGTCCTCGTCCACAATCCGCTTGACGGCCCGCGGTTGCGGCGTTGAGGCCGCCGACGACGCCGCCGTCGCCGTCGTCGTCCACAGCACGCCCTGCAGCGGCTGCGGGTGGCCCACCACGTAGCTGTCGCTGTCGCCCTCGCCCTCGCCGCTGCCGTCCGCCGCCGGCTTCGTGTCCACGTCCATCTTGTCGCCGGCGCCGCTGACCGTATCGTCCTCGTCCTTGAGCGCAGCACCGCCTCCCGCTGCCTCCGCTGCCGCTGGAAGATCCCGGCGCGGCAGCCGCATGGCCAGCAGCACGTACTCAGCGCGCGTCATGTTGTTCATAATGTTGTCCATGTAGCGCTTGACCTCGTCCACCGGCGCCACCACCCGGGCAAAGTAGTCCATCAGCTTGGCGCTCGACTGCGGCGCCGCCTGCACCCGGATCGTGATCGGCTGGTAGTAGTCCAGATCCGGGTCGCCGCCGTACTCGGAGGCGCTGCCCTTGCGCACGATGAGGAAAGACGCCACCAGCTCCGGCGGGCCTTGCGGCATCGGAATGTACTCCAGGATGCTGAACTTGGGAAACAGGAACCGGTCGCCTGTGCCGCCCGCAAATTCAAACACCACCGCCGACACGTCCAGCAGCTTCGGCGGCGGCGGCGGGCCCTTGGATCGCAGCGCCGGCTGCACGCCGTGGTGGTTGTGCCCTGCGGACGCGTCCTTGTCCTTGTGGTGGTGTCCACCGGCGGCCGCCACCGGCGGCGTGGACGACTTGGGCCCACGTCCCTTGGTCCCGGCCGCGGCGGTCCCGTTCACCCCGCCGTTGGCTTTCGCCAGGGGGCCCGGCGCAGCAGCCGCGGCCGCCGCAGCCGCCGGGCCAGGCACGCCTGCGGGCGCGAGCGGCGCTGGCCCGGCCAGCGCCGCCTGCCGCTGGCGCTCCAGCTCTTGCTCGCGAGCAACCTGTGTCTTGAGCCGGTCGAGCACGGTCTTGAGCTCGGTGGCGTCCGAGAACTGGGGCCGGTTTTCGCCGATGCGCCGCACCATGTCGCGCACGCGCGCGTCGTCGAGCGCCGTCTTGACCAGCAGCACCACGAGCGGGTCGCTGCCGACCGGCGGCCGCAGGTCGGACGACTTCTGCTTGGGATTGCTCCGCAAGACAATGTCGAGGATGATGCGCACCTCCTCGGCAAAGAACCGCACCGTCCGGCCGTCCACCAGCAGCCGGTCTGCAGACGGGCCCTGCGCGGCGCCGTTGCGCTTGTTCTCGGCGGTGATCTGGTTGATGATGGCCTGGAAGCGGTCAAGCTCTTCTTTGGGCGCCAGTCCGTTTGCCACCCGCTTCATCAGGTCCCGCAGCTCCGGGTCGCCGGACGCCCGCTCGGCCAGAGTCACGATAATCGAATCAGTGCCGGGGGGCTGCGGCGACGACGGCTGCGGCGTGCCCGAGGGGCTGGGCGAGGGCCCCGTGCGGGCCACGGATGGAGGCCGGCCTGCAAGGGCAGGAGACGGAGACAGGGCTGGCGGCAGGCCTCCACGTGGCGGCGGCGCACTGGAAGCGATGGGTGACGGCTGCGAAGGCGGCGCCCGGCTCTGGGGCTTGGGCGACGATGCTCCGTCGAACGACAGGATCGACTCCACGCCGCGCGGTGATGGTGATGGCACGGGCCGAGGCGCGACGGTGGCCAGCGCCGGCGTTGCTGGTGCCCGAGCCGCGTCTTGCTGTGCTGGCAGCAAGGCGGCCGGGGCGGCCGGGGTCGGTGTCTGTTGGGGGAGCACGCGCGGGGGCTGGAGAACCGGCTGCAGCGAAGGCGTGGGCGGCAGAGAAGCGGCCGCCGCGTTCCCAGCCGCGGGTGCCCCGCTTCCGGCCTGTGAGAGCGCCGGCGACGGCGGCTGGGCCTGGCATGGCCGTGCCGGCGACGCGGGCACGGCGACGGGCTTCTGAAGCGGGGTCCCCGGCAGAGAGGGTGCAGGCGTCTGGGCGGGGCTCTGCGACAGCCGCTTTTTGACCTTGGGCAGCGGCGGCGTGGCGGACCCAGGTGTTGGCGGCGGCGGCATGGCACCGCGCGAGGGCCCGTACATGATGACGGGGCGGTTGGCGGGCAGGACGGCGGCGGGCTTCGGGTCCCGGACGCCGTACATGGTGGCCTCAAACGAGTGCGGCTCGACAGTGATGACGACCTGGCCCAGCTTGACCATGGAGTCCTTGGGGGGGTTCTTGGGATCGTCGACAGCCACGCCGCGGCGCTTCGACGGCTTGGACCAGTACTTTTCAAAGATGCCCTCGTTGATCCACTTCTGACGCGATCGCGAGAGCGACTCGGAGAGCACGCCACTGGTTGGTCAGATTGTGGCAATATGTGAGATGATGGGAGACGGGGCCTACCTCTCCTGGACGCTCTGGTAATCGGCGGACGAGAGGTCGTCGGCCTGCGGCTGCTCGATGGTCGGCAAGGGCTTGCCGGGCTGGAGGGCGCGCGGCAGATAGCTGCGCTGCGGCGGCTCCGACGGCGGGCGGCTGTTGTCGTCGTCGTCGTCGTCGGCGCCGGCGGCGCTCAGGGCAGGCGTGGCCGAGCGCGTCGTGTTCCCGTCGCCGGCGGGCGGCGTCGAGGTCCTGCGCTTGGCGGCCTGCTCGAGACGGGCGGCGGCGCGAGCCGGGAGCTTGCGCTTGCGCTCCATGGCTTCTTGCGGAGGACGACGTCCGCGCCGTCCGTCCGACGTCCGCCGACGTTTCGCCGTGGTGGCTGGTGGTTCCGGGGCGGTTCCGGGGTGCGCGGCTCGGCGGCGGCCCCTGCTGCTTGCTGTTGCTGCGTCGTCGTCGTCGTCGTCGGCGGCGGCGGCACGGCGGCGGCGGCGGCGGCGGCGGCGTAGGTCGCGACGCAATCGTCACAAGAGACAGGGCGACAGCGACGAAACGCTCATCGGACAGTCATCGATCGGGGACGACGTGGACACAAACGGGAAGGAATGAGATGGTCCACAGCTGGCCACGGGGGTGGAGAGAAAAAGGGCGGAGAAACAAAAGAGCGAGGCGGCGCAGTGAGCCGTCGCGCGTGGGCGAGCGAGCGAGCGAGAGGAGACGTCGAGAGATACCCACTGAAAAGAAATTCGCACGCGCGCCGCAGCGTGGTGGAGGTCGTCGTAGTGGAGGAGGGGAGGAGCCCTGCGCGCGCGGGCCAATGGTAGGGCGCCCGCGTCTTAGCACGATTTGAAACAGCCAACCAGCGGGCAGTGCCTCCCCCCTGCGGTGAGGCTGCCACGGCGGGTGGTGGTGACGGGGCACCCAATCGAGTCCTTCGCGATGCTTCTTTTTCGCTTTGGGGGGGTAAGGGGAGGGACATCCTTTTTCTGCCGTTTGCTGCAGCAATTTGTGCCTAAGGCAGCGGGCTGGCTACGAACACAGACACGGCAGTCGCGAACGGGGCGTCTGGTGCTGGGCGCGCGGACGCGTACGATCCGACGCCATCCGCCGCACATTCGAGGAAGGAGCAGACGCCTCCGCGTCGCATGGGGCGTGAGCACAGAACACGGGCGCCATAAGCTGCTAGCTGCAGCTGGGCTGGAGCACCATGTGCGGCGGGCCAATCAGCGCTTCGAATTTGTGGCTCCGCGCGCTGTCTCCAGGCCCTCGCACAAATGCCAGCGTGCGCACAACGGAGCGGCCGTGAAACAGAGAAATCAAAAACGAGCGTAAGCAGAGGCCGTCTTTTTACACCGCTCACTCGGTGCCCGTTCGCGTAGACAGGCGGTCAAGGTGAATACCGCAAAACGGGCCAGCGGAACGGCGGGATGGCCCCCAAGCCATGCATCGCCGACGGGCCTTGTGGACGACTTAATCTACGGGACTCGGGCCGTCTCGGAAGATGCAAATTCAGACCAGGAGAGTCTGGATGCCGTGTGTCAACGGCAGGGACCAAGCGGTCGCTATCTGGGCCTTCTCGCCAGCCTGGGCGTCGATGTGTATCACTTTGGCTCTCTGTTCTTGTGACGACTGCGCGCCGCGGCTCACTGCTCGCCGCGCGTCCTGTGTGGCCGGCCGGCGTGTCCCTCCTGCTGCTGACCACGAACAGCGGCGTGCTGACTTCACACAGCCAGGCCTTCGGTCCGTTGGCAAGATATCTCACTTCTTCATGCGTCGCCCAGCTTCAACGCCCGCCCGCACGTGTCACGGTGGTGGAAAAGCGGGGCAGCTGAGCCGCTGGCCTCGTTGCTCGACAAGCGCTCCTTCCTACTTCATTCACGATATACGGAGCAATAGTTGTACACGGTCGCTCCTTCCCTTTCCTTATCACAACAAGGTCCCGTGACCAGGCGCACGGTCGACATCGACGCCGCGCGCGTCGCCTGCCTTGCGGATGGCCTCCCTCTACCGCCGCGCTGCTTGGGCTGTAGCTGCACCGACGCTCCTGTGGACAACGTTCATGATGCTGGCCATCAGCCCGTACATCCAGCGGCAGTGAGTAGCCGCTCCAGAGATGGACGGTCCGCACTGGATCTGGGTCCCACCGCTAACCGCGCGCGCGCGCCCAGCATTCTCTACGCCCACAAGATCTACCAGTGGTGGCAGGACACGAACCAGCCGCAGCAATGGGGCTTTGCCCGTGGGTGTGCCGCCTGCTCGCGGCCACGAGAGCTGGGCTGGGCGTGTGTGTGCTGATGGTCCGCAGGAAACCAGGTCACGTCCTTCTACCTGGACACCGAGGACGGTGAGAAGATCCACGCGTGGCATGTCCTGCCGCTGGCGGCCTATCGCCAGCACGAAGCCGTTCTCCAGCAGCAGCCCACGGGTTTCTGCCGGGATGTCAGCACCTCGCAGTCGCTGCGCATCCTCAAGGAAGACCCGACGGCAAAGCTGATTGTGTACTGTACGTGTTCCAGGGGAGGGCGAGGCGAGAGCGAGGGCGAGGGCGAGGACCGGACCCGGCTGACCATGTCAACAGTGCACGGCGTAAGGCGCACCGAGGACCAGAGCCCGTCTGCTGCTCGGCCGTCCTGCTGACCACACAGAACGCCGGCCACCTCCCCAGCGTTATGCGCGCTCCGTCGTTCCACATGTACACAGCCACCAGCAACTACCACGTGCTCGCCATCGACTACCGCGGCTTCGGCCGCTCCACGGGCTTCCCGACCGAGGACGGGCTCGTCCTCGACGCCTCGGCCGCGCTGCGCTTTGCCCTGGACACGGCCGGCCTGTCGCCCGACCGGATCCTCCTCCTCGGCCACAGCCTGGGCACGGCCGTCGCCGCGGGCGCCGCGGAGCGGTTCGCGCGTGTCCACGGCATCGACTTTGCGGGCGTCCTGCTTGTCGCCGGCTTCAGCAGCCTGCCCAACATGCTGTCGGGCTACTCCATTGGCGGCTGGGTGCCCATTTTGCGGCCCATCCGCTCGTGGCCGCGCGTGCTGCACTTCGTCCTGGGCTTCATCGTGGACCACTGGGAGACGGCCAAGCGCCTGCGCAGCATGGTGAGCATCGTGCACAACAGCAACCTCAGCGACAGCAAGAGCCAGAGCAGCGACAACGACGGCGCGCCGCGCCGCCGCCTGCGGCTGAGCCTGATCCATGCCGCCGACGACCGCGACATCCCCTGCCTCGAAGACGACAAGATCTTTGCCGCGGCCGTCCGGCCCCTCCTGCCCCGGGAGGACGGCCGCGAAATCTCGACCGACGAGCTGCAGGCCCTCAAAGACGTGCGCACGACGTACGTAGGCGAGAACGCCTTTGTGTCCGAGTGGCGCGACGGTGGCGTCACCGTCCGCCAAGAGCGGTTTCCGCACGGCGGTGAGTTGCGACGGGGGAGCCAAGGACGGGACACGATGAGCTGGGCATGCTGACCATGGCCTAGGTCACAACAACATGGTTATCTATGCCCCCGTTCTCCTCGAGATCATGAGGGCCTTTGACGAAGCCAGCCCATAGTCGCTGTATTTGTACATGCTTTACAGACGAGACAGAAAGCGCGCCGAAAAGAACTTGCTTCAGGCAACCATACAAACAAACCATGCAGCCCGCTCCTCGAAAAACCCCCCATCCTTCACGCCCGGTTCTTTGGTTTGGTGGACCACGGATGATGGAGTGTGCCAAGGCCACCCCCCTCAGCCCACTCTTCGCATTTCTCTCGGCGGGCAGCCACCCACTCTTCGCTCTCGCACGGGAAACGGTACCACTCGGTTCCGTCTTTCCGATTACGGAAAGCCTGCTCGAGCTCTGCGATAGACGCGTAGAGATTGTGCCAGCACTTGAACACGATGCGGTCGTTGGCCTTGTCGGGCGTGTCGGGGCTCCCGGGGGTCGAAGGATCGAAAGCCAGCGGCGGAAACCGCTTCTCGCGGTACATCTCTTGCAACGCCACCTTTTCGTGCTTCTTGTACAGCTCGGGACTCGGGTAGTGTCCGCGCAAGATGGCGTACCAGATGGAGCCAGCCGCAAACGTGTCGGATCGTGCGCCTGCCACGCCATAGCCTTTCAGTCCGTCCGTCGCTGCCTCCTCGGGAGTGAGCTGGCGCGCAAAGGGCTCTGTGCCGACATAGAGAGGCTCGCCGATGGGCGACATGGAGCCCAAGTCAATGATTCGAATGTTGTCGTTCTCGTCCAGCATGATGTTGTCTGGGCGAAGATCGCTGTGCGCGTATCCTTGGCGTTCGAGAAAGGCAAGGCCGCCGCAAACCTGTCCCATCCACCGGTCGGCGCGGTCTTGGGTGAAGCCGTAGTCTTCGAGGATGAGGGCCTGTCGAAGATCCCGGTACAGGCGCGGTAAAAAGATGGCCTGGCTTTCGACTTGGTGGATCAGTGGCAGAAAGTAAGGGCTCCGGTTGCGAAGGAGGCCGTATGCTCTCTGCTCACGAGCAAACTCTCTCCGAGAACAGTCAAGAGCATCTCGACAGACCTTGACGGCAAGGACCCTGTTCAGAGCAAAGATGACACCGTAACACCCAACTCCGAAAACAAAAGGTTGATCAAGAATTGGCGGTGGAGGTTCCATCGTAATCTCCACGAAGCGAGCACGGAGCACTGAAACTGGTGCGGATGGCAGGGCCACTCAACCACAGAAGAGGATGTCAGGAAGTGGCGGTGCCAGTTCGGTCAGCTGCGGCTCGTGCGGGCAGTCGTCTGCGCGGGAGCTCCCGCGTGGGGAGCGAAGGGCCGGCCTACAGGACTTCTAATCAGAGCTGCTAGGGGCCGCGGAGGCTCGCTTGTAAGACGTCGTCACAATCGCTGGGATTGGCTCTCGCCTCGTACCGTATGGCTTTGAATAAAGGGGTTGTCTGTTGTCTGCTCTCTTGCTTCCCTGCCTGTCATGGATGAGGAAAAGCCCACGGCACTTTCTGGGAGTGGGCCGTCCGTACAACTATACATAGAGCAGACCCCACGGGCCTCCTGTTCGAGACTCCTACCCCTCTTCCTCTCTTGCGCCCAGCCACAAAACCACCAAAATAGGAAGACGGCGCCCCGTCCTCCTGCACCCACGTAAGATTCTGTGCCAGTGGCATTCGAATTGCCATGCGTATTGCTCTGTGCATACGTACCGTTTTTGGTTTTGGTGGCAGTAAGACACGGGCACACGCCGGAAAGGCAAAGCGGCACCGCGACCCGGTGCTGGCGCTGGAGGAGCTGATGCGCCAGGCGGCGTACCCGAACGGGCGGCTGTGTCTGGAGGAGGTGCTGGTCTAGGGGTCACGGCGAGATAGAGCACAGGAGATGATGGACAGCGCTTGTATATATATCCCACCGACGCGCAAGAAACAGACAGGCAGCCGTGGTCTGGGCCTGGGAACGACGAGGCCATGGACGAGACCCAGTATGCCCGGAACAACGTACAAAGGAGACAAGAAGAGCATGCTCGCTACTGCTGGAAAAGCTGAAAATCAAAACAAGACAACAAAACACAAACGCCAGGGCGTCTCGGGCGTCTTGTACGGGGGCAGCTGGCTCTCGCCCTGGGCCTGGGCCTGCTGCCGGGCATATTGCTGCAGGCCGTGCTGCTGCTGCACAAACAGGTCGTTCGTGGTCGAACTGGTTCTGGTAAAAAACCCCTCAGCAGTCCGCCCCCCAGCCGAGCTGCCGGTTGACGTGGTTCATGGCGGTGATGCCGGCCTGCACAAAGCCGAGCGCGCCGTCGACCGTCGAGTTGCCCGTCGACTCAAACGTCAGCTCGGCGCCCTCGGCCCGCGCCAGGTCGTCCTGGTTGAGCTGGCCCTGGCGCCGGCCCAGGACGGCACGGTGGATGGCGCGCCCCCACAGGTTGTACCACTGGTCCTCGCTGATGGTGACGTAAACGCGGCGCCCTCTGGCGTTGAGCCGCGAGAAGGTCCAGTCGACGTCGACGACCTGGTAGCGCTTGGTGCGGAAGAAGAGGTACGGCCACGTGAACACGAGCAGCAGCGTCAGCGCGCACAGCACCTGCAGCCACCGCAGCTGCCGCCACCGGTTGAGCCAGTGGTCGCTGTAGTACACGAGGCCGGTCTCGTCGGTGGGGAAGGACACCACCAGGTGGCCCCGGTAGTTGGTGCTGCGCACCAGCGCAGTCAGCTGCCGGCGCACCTTGTCCTCGTCGAAGCCGACCACGCGCCGCCGCAGCTCAAACGACCGCAGCGGCGCCGGGTCGTCGCAGAACCGGCGGCACCACTCCAGCAGCGAGGGCCTGTCGCCGTCGTCGTCGGCCGCCGCCGCCGTCGGCCCCGTCGTCGTTGTCGGACGTGCCTCCTCGTCCGGCGGCAGCCGCGGCGGCCCGCGCACCTCGGGCGCCTGGCACGGGAAGACGGTGCCGCGGCACGTGCGCGTGCGGTTGTCGGGCGTGCGCAGCGTGCGCCACGCCGAGCGCGGGTTGCGCGCGTCCGCGTAGAGGTACGGCGTCAGGTCGACCTTGACGTCAAAGTCGGTGACCGTGCTGGTCTCCTTCTTGCTGCCGCCGCCGCTGCTGCTGCTGCTGCGCTCCACCGTCTCCGTGTGCGTGCCGCGCAGCTGTACGTACGCCCGCGGCGGGTTCTTCGCCCAGGCCTGCACGCTTCCCGCCATCCAGGTCGCCTCGCCCGGCCGGAACGGCGACATGGCGTAGCGCACCTTTTGCGGCCTGCCGTGTCCCGGTGCCACGCTCGGATCGTGGACAATAACCCGGCCGTCGTCGTCGTCGTCGTCGTCGCCTCCGATCGCGGCGGTGGCGGCGGCAGTGGCGGCGGTGGCGGCGGCAGCACTCCCGGTCTCGCCGGCCGCACCGCCCCTCCCGTCGTCGCCGACCACGTCCGAGTAGAGCGGCGGCAGGTCCTCCGTCTCGCCGACGTCCAGGAGGGGTGCATCGTCGTCCGCCTCGTCAAAGAGCCCGTGTCGGCGGTGGTCCCCAAACGACGGGCCGGCCGAGTGCAGGGACACGGCGTCGCCGTCCGGCCGCAGCAGAGGAGACGAGCCCGGCTTTCCCTTGGACGCCATGTCGGTGAGGGATGGCAGTCGACGAAACGAGAGTTGGATAGGAAAAAGCAAGTGTATACAGATTTGCAAATGCAAGCCGAACCTCCCGCCTCATAACGGAGGCGACAGGCAGAAACGGCGCTAACCTTCAGAAGTGGCGCAGCCAGTTCTAAATATATTTGGACGAGTCCTGCTATTTCCACGCACCTCAAGCTGAATTAGGCTTAACTCAGTCACGTCTGTACTTGTACAAGTACTTATCACTTAGTGTTAGTGTTTAGACATCTACCACGACGGATACACGCGCTGACGAGCGACGAGGAAGACGATAGTAAGGGTTACGGCGGTCGATAAGAAGGAGGAAATAATGCCAGGCCGACAGCGCGTGGTTAGCGGAGCGTAGGCTGTATTTTGAACAGCGGCGGTATCTTACATACGTATCTTGTATGTAGGGGCCCGGTTGGGCTGCAGCTGTGGCGCCTCCTAATTGTCACGTGATCCAACACAGGGAGCGACAAAACAACGAACATGCACCATCACGGCTGTGCGTTTGCTTTTCAGCACATAGCCATGTAGTTGTAAGCACCCAGAGAAGTTTTTTGCTTCCAGGCCACTACCGCTCTGATCTCTGTTCAGTTCCTCACATATGCTTTTGGTTCAAAAGCGGCCGGACGGTGAAGCTGGACCCATATTCACGTGACCTTGGCCTGGCGCATAAGAGCTTTGGAAGCTTTTCGCGGGGTACTCGCCGACCGCCGCTGCGCATACCTCGGCCACACAAAGCACCCAGCCTCACGCCGACCTCACGCCGACCCCACGCCAAAACGACCAGCCCCCAGCTCGTATTCCGGCGCATTTCTCTTCGACGACAGCCGACGACCCCTCGTTTTTATCGCCCATGGCCGACGACGCAAAAGCGGCCGCAGGCGCAGCCGCGGATCAGAGAGACGACGCTCCTCCTCCGCCCTCGTCCTCCGCCAAGGGGAAAGAGAAGGCGTCCGCCTCTGACAGCGAGGGCGGCGGATCTGACGACGAGCACGCCGCTGGTGGAGAAGCGGGCGCAGCAGCAGCAGCAGAAGCACCGGGGGCCGCCCCGACACCTGGCGGCAGCGGCGGCGGCAAGAAGAAGAAGTCCAAGAAGAAGAAGAGCGGCAAGGCGGCGGCCGCGGCGTCGTCGGCGGCGTCGGGAACGGCGTCGGCGGCGTCCATTGCCGAAGCCGAGTCCAAGCTGAAGAAGAGCCTAGCCAACCTGCCGCCGGCCCAGGTGGCGGAACTGCTCAAGCTCAACCCAGCCATCTCGCAGGAAATCGCGGGAGCCTCGCCGGCAGCGGCGGTGGCGAGCGGCAGCGGCAGCGGCAGCGGCGGCGGCGGCGGCAGTGGCGGCGGCGGCGGAGCCCCCACGATCACGGCCGAGCAGGCGCTGGCGGCGCTGAAGCAGCTGAGCCTGGCGGACATTATGACGGGCATGGCCACGAGCGCTAAGAACGCCAAGGACATGGCGAGCTACAAGTTCTGGCAGACGCAGCCGGTGCCCAAGTTTGGCGAGGACGAGGAGCCCGGGCGCAAGACGGTGGTGGAGGGCCCGATCCAGACGATGACGGTCGACCAGGTGGCCAAGGAGCCGCCGCCGCTGGTCGAGGGCTTCGAGTGGGTCACGGTCGACCTGACCGACGACGCGCAGCTGCAGGAGGTGTTTGACCTGCTGTCGGGGCACTTTGTCGAGGACGGCGAGGCCATGTTCCGGTTCCGGTACTCCAAGTCGATTCTGAAGTGGTGGGTTTCCTTCTTTCTTTCTTTAAATTCGTTCGTGCTTCTCTGCTAACCGCTGACCCCAGGGCCATGATGTCGCCCGGCTGGATCAAGGACTGGCACATTGGCGTGCGGGCGTCGCAGTCGCGCAAGCTGGTGGCGTTCATCTCGGCGATCCCGCTGGAGCTGCGGATCCGCGACAAGGTGCTGCACGCGTCCGAGGTGAACTTTTTGGTGATCCACAAGAAGCTGCGGGCGAAGCGGCTGGCGCCGATCCTCATCAAGGAGATCACGCGGCTGTGCAACCTCAAGGGCGTGTGGCAGGCGCTGTACACGGCGGGCGTGGTGCTGCCCAAGCCGGTCAGCACGTCGCGGTACTACCACCGCTCGCTGGACTGGCAGAAGCTGTACGAGGTGGGCTTCAGCCCGCTGCCGTCCAACAGCAAGCCGCAGTACCAGGTGCGCAAGTACGCGCTGCCGGACCGCACGCGCACGCGCGGCCTGCGCGAGATGACGGCTGGCGACGTCGACGCCGTGCAGGACCTGCTGACGCGCTACCTGCGGCGCTTCGACATGGCCATGGAGTTTACGCGCGACGAGGTCGCCCACTGGCTGCTGGACGCGACCAAGAAGACGCCGGCCCCCGGCACCGCCGCCCCCGGCACCGCCGCCGCGCCGGCGGACGAGCAGGTCGTGTACACGTACGTGGTCGAGGACGACAAGACGCACAAGATCACGGACATGTTCTCGTTCTACTGCCTGGACTCGTCGGTGATCAACAACCCGCGGCACGACGTGATCCGGGCGGCCTACCTCTTCTACTACGCGACGGAGACGGGGCTGACGACGCCCGTGGACAAGGCGGCGCTCAAGGCGCGGCTCAACGAGCTCATGGGCGACGCGCTGATCCTGGCCAAGCGCCACCGCTTCGACGTCTTCAACGCGCTGTCCATCATGGACAACGCGCTCTTCCTGGAGCAGCAAAAGTACGGCCCGGGCGACGGCCAGCTGCACTACTACCTCTTCAACTACCGCGCCAACCCCATCACCGGCGGCGTCGACCGGCACAACCAGCTGGACGAGGACGCCCTGAGCGGCATCGGCTTTGTGATGATGTAGTGCGTGGTGGCACGGGGACAGACGAGACAAAAAAAAGGATTAGAAAAATAAATAAAGCTTTCTCGCGCAGTGGCGTAGAGACCTATACCTGTCTGTATAAGACTCCGTGCGGACAAGAATCGAAACAGATGGAAAAGAAAAGCTGCGGACAAGAATCAAAACAGATGGAAAAGAAAAGCGATACATTGTCGTAATGTACATGAATTACAGCCTGCTGAGGAACCCAAAATCAAAAACATAAAGAACAAGAAGAGAGAGCCTCCCTACAAAAAGAGAGAGCCTCCCTACCTACTACGCCTACGCCTTGCCCCGCCCGGCCAGCTCTTCGCCGCGGCGGAACTGCTCGGCCAGCGTCTGGTTGTACCAGGCCCAGCGCTCGGCGAGGGGCGCGTGGCCCATGCCCTCGACAATGTGGGCGTGGGCGGGCTGGATGGCGTCGATGAGCTTGCGGCCGTGGGGCACGGAGATCATCTTGTCGGCGGTGCCGTGGAGGACGAGGATGCGCTCGCGGCCGACGGCGTCGCCGAGGGCGGCCAGCTGGGCGGGCGACTTGTGGTGCCAGCCGCAGGCGATGAGCTGCAGCAGGAAGCCCTTGGTGGTGAAGCGCGGGTCGTTGCGCTTGTGCATCTCCTGCGCGACGAAGCGCTGGTAGTTGCTGTCAAACATGCGGTACCAGTCGGAGTCGGAGTCGGAGTCGGAGCCGGCGGCGGCGGCGGCGGCGGCGGCGTCGTCCGAGCTCGCCACGCCGGCCTCGCCGGCCTCGCCGTTCCCCGGCGGAATGGACTTGTTGGGCAGGTAGCAGTGGCGCAGCGGCGGGCCGACGAGGTGGGTGCCGCGGCGGGGCAGCTGGACGTCGTCGGGCTGGCGCAAAAAGTCGGCGCTGAAGATGCGGCCGGCGGTGCCCTGGACGCTCTCCTCGACGCCCTTGGGGATGATGAGGGCGGCGCGGCTGGCCAGGTTCTCCCAGATGGTGGGCGACGTGTTCTCGATGGCGGCGGCCGTGCAGCACAGCGACAGCGAGGCCAGGTGCTGCGGCGCCAGCAGCGCCAGCTCCTGGGCGATCATGCCGCCCATGGAGATGCCGACGACGTGCACGGTGCGCGTGGAAGGAGCCGTGCTGCTGCTGCTGCTGCTGTCTCCGCCGCCGCCTGCGCCGCCTGCGCCCGTGTCGACGAAGCCGACGTGCTGCAGCACCTCGAGGGCGTCGAGGGCCATCTCCTTGGTGGAGTAGCGCATCAGCGGGCGGTCCGAGTCGCCGATGCCGCGGTTGTCGAGCAGCAGCACCGAGTACTCGCGGTAGTGCTCGTGGCCAAAGTAGAGCGTCTGGCGCTGCCAGGCCGTCTTGAAGGAGCCGAGGCCCATGATGAACTGGACAATCAACATTAGCAACGTCCGGACGCGGCGCCCACGACCCCACGACCCCACGACACCATGCATACCACCACCCGGATGGGCCCTTCGCCGTGGATCTGCCAGCCAATGTGCAGCGGCCCGCCGCGGCCCTTGGCGACCGGCAGCCGGCCGCTGCGCGTCGGCAGCAGGTTCCAGGTGGCGTCC
The DNA here is from genome assembly GCA_019925495.1 of Ophiostoma fasciatum. Taxonomy (NCBI): domain Eukaryota; kingdom Fungi; phylum Ascomycota; class Sordariomycetes; order Ophiostomatales; family Ophiostomataceae; genus Ophiostoma; species Ophiostoma fasciatum. The sequence continues at coordinate 804,639 of JADHKM010000004.1, read as the reverse complement.
GGATACGACGGGTGCTTGACCGTCTCGGCGACGGTGGTGATCTGGGCGAGGCTCATGGCGGCGGGGGTGGTGGAGGAGACCGAACCACGCGGGCAGCGGCGGCGGCGGGGGGGTGCTTTCTCGATCTCGCGATGCGGTTTCTAGGGAGACGGCGTCGTCAATGCGAGCATCGCGGGCAAGCCGGAGACGACGAGGAGGAAGAGAGGCGAAGAGGAGGAGGAAGGAAGGGAGGAAGGAAAGAAAGCAAAGGAGAGTGTTTCGGCTGTCGAGGAGGACGGGTAGGAAAGACGAGGCGTGCGCACGTTGGTTGTATGCTGCTTAATGCTTCTCCGCCCGATCAGCGCGGGTGGGTCGCGCGTCGAGGCTGGGCGCGGATTTTATATTGGTCGAGATTCGTGGTGCCTGGGAAGCTCGCGCGCTGGCGGCTGCCGGCGATCGTCATCACTAGCAGGCACAGAGACGGCTGGCTGCGCTCCAGCGGGTTGCCGAGGCATCTGCGGCAGGCAGGCGGCAGGCAGGCGGCAGGCAGGCGGGCAGAGAGAGCGCGGGCGCGCGTGCGGGAGCAGCGGCGCCCGCGCGCGCCGCTCGACAGCACGTGCTCTGCTGAAGGCAGCTGCGATTTGCAAGAAATGGGGCCTCCAAGAAATGAACGGCAAGGGGGGGCGGTCGCCTCGATCTCGGGTGTCGTCGTCGTCGCGCGCCCACGCGGGGCACGGCACATTGCACACTACCGTGCCCCCCCGGTCGCTCCTTGCCGATTGGCTCTTGCCGGGGTGCCGACCGGCCGCTCGAAGACGTGCCGTCCAGGTCCAAGCGAGCGTGGCTGCGGTCGCATTGCGCGACCGCGACGGTGGTATCACGTGACACCACTTTCGGCCGGGGCCCGCAATTCGAGCCCAAAAAATCGTGAGATGGTAATACTCCGTAGTCGCTAGAGAAGAAGACGAGCATCAATCTCCATTGCCACTCGTGCGCCGTCCGTTCCGCCCGCGCCATGTCGTTCTTCCAGATTGTGCGGCTGGTGTCGCCGGCCGCCGTGCAACGCGGTGTGTTGTCGTCGTCGTCGTCGGCCGCGCGCGCTGCGTCGTCGGCGACGTCGACCACCTCCTCCTTTTCCCTGACGACGTCCTTTGCCGCGCTCCGCCTGCAGGCCTCTCAGCAGCAGCAGCCGCAGCAGCAGCAGACGCGGGTGTTCTCCAAGATGAGCCGCGCTGCCGTCTCGTCGTCGCCGTTGGCGGTGTCGGCGACGCGGCCGATCGCCCAGCAGGTCCAGCAGCAGCGGTGCCAGCACCACGGCCACGGCCACGACCACCAGCAGACGCGCGGCATGAAGGTGCACAGCTCGGTCAAGCGGCGGTGCGAGCACTGCAAGGTGAGGCCCCCTTCTCGGGTACCGGCCGCAGAAGCGGTTTGCGCCGCAGAAACGGTTTGCTGACGCGCGCGCGCCCAGGTGGTCCGGCGGAAAGGCGGCAAGCGGCACAAGGGCTACATGTACATCATCTGCCCTGCGAACCCGCGCCACAAGCAGAGACAGGGGTAGATGGATGGGTGGGCGGGCGGCGAGGAGAGAGCACGTGGCTGGTGTACGACTAGGCATAGAACAGCGGCGGTGCTGGGTCGCAGAGACGAAGAGGCATCTCCACCATGGCATCGCCACCATGGCAAACGACGACGCCCCATAAGCATAGAGACATAGACATGAACGCTTGTTTCTTCCCCCCGCCTCTCTCTCTCTGCTTGGTTCTACAGCCCGACAATCAGGCGCTCGGTGTGCTCCCACTCCGTCGAGCCCGTGGAGATGAGGTAGCGGATGTGCGTCTGGGGCGGCGGCGGCGGGCAAGCGTCAGTAAAGTAGCGCCTGGTGACAGAAGCGGCGCGCGGCTGCTGGGGCTCACCAAGTCGGTCACGCCGCGGTGCCGCTCAAACTCGTCGCGCGCAAAGCGCCGCGTCTCGGCGCGCGTGGCCGGGTCGCTGATGTGCCGCGTGCCGCGCACGATGCGGCGGTAGAGCGCGAGCGCGCGCGCGCGCTGCAAAAAGTGCTCGAGGCTCAGCGGCGGCGGCAGCGGCCGGCGGCGGCGGCCGGCGGAGTCGGCGGCGGACGAGCCTGCGGCCGAGCCGGCGGCCGAGCCGGCGGCGCCTGTGCCGGTGCTGCCGCTGCCGCTGCGCGTCCCGTAGCACCGGACGACGGCGGGCCGCAGCAGACCGACGAGGCGCAGACGACACACGAGGCGCTGCATGGGCCGGCGGTGCGGGAGGAACGTTGTCCAGGCTTAAGGTTTGGTTTTGGATGCCTTTTCGGATTTTGGGATTTTCTCCACAGTTGCAATAAAGCATAGCTCAAATCTCACGGTGCGGAAACCGCCACGCCGCCCCAACACACCATGGCGCTCGTCAAGAAGCGGCGGCGCGCGGCCACGCATCCCATCGAGGCGGCCAACCAGAAGCCGGACGACGCGTTTGTGCAGGCGTATCTGGCGCCGGGGTACGTGGGACCTGTTTTCTGCTCACTGTGCTTACTCCGTATGGACCTAACGAACACCGACCCGGCAGAGCCCCCGGCTTGGCGCCGTGGACGACGACGTGGACGCACCCGCGCACCGGCCAGCGGTACCGGCTGAGCCTGGCGCGGTCGGCGCGCGTCGGCGCGGCGGCGCTGGAGGCGTGCTTCCGGCTGGTGGAGGCGACCAGCCGCGCGCACTACGAGGCGTCGGCGCGGGGGTGGCGGCCGGCCGACAAGCGGCGCGAGATGCGCGAGCCCGACCTGCGGTACATTCTGGTGCGGGCGGAGGGGGCTGAGGACACGCCGGGCACCTCTGACAGCCCCGACACCGACCCCGACGACCCCCCCGACCCCCCCGACGACATCCACGGCTTCGCCTCGCTCATGCCCACGTTCGAGGCCGGCGCGCCCGTCGTCTACTGCTACGAGATCCACCTGCGGCCGACGCTGCGCGGCACCGGCCTGGGCGCCGCGCTGCTGGGCTTCCTGGCCACCGTGGCGCACAACCTGCCGCCCGTCGCCAAGGTCATGCTGACGTGCTTCCTCGCCAACGCGCACGCGCTCGCCTTCTACCGCCGCCAGGGCTTCGCCACCGACGCCTCCGCGCCCCAGCCCCGCCGCCTGCGCGGCGGCCGCACCTCTGTGCCCGACTACACCATCCTCAGCCGGCCGGTCGCGCGGGTGGCCGAGGGGGGGGACGCAGACGGGGACGGGGACGGGGACGCGGACGGGGACGCGAACGGAGACGCGAACGGAGACGCGGACGGAGACGCAGAACGGGGCCCGGCAGAGACGGACGCGCGCTCGGTCACGTGATATACTCTGCCGCCCCGAGCCCCGAGCCCGAGCCCCGAACCCTTCGGGCTGAGCCCTGCAACGCCGCAAATAGCAGCATGCCTCTACTCCGTACGGAGTAGCGCCGCGCCTTATATCCCGACAAGGTTAAAACGGCATCCAGCGCGCCATGCTTATCCGGTCGTATGCAATTTGCACCGGTGGAGGTGCGGAGTACGGAGCAGGGAGCAAGCCATGGAGTATGACGGAGTATGCTTATTCCTTGTAGAGATACCGCGTTTTGCTGGCGGTGGCGCGTGCTTAAGCATACTGATATGCATATCTCAAGTACCCGCTACTCCAGAATGGGGGCTTGGCTGGGCCCACCGCGGACTTGCTGTGTGCTCATACGAGAGCGCTTCAGCCGCAAGGCTGTTTTTGCCTGACGGCGGCCCTCCTCCTCCTCGGCTGTGCGGGCTTGTGCCAGGCGCTGGGCAGCCAGAGCGCGCTCTGTGCGCGAGAAAAAGACACGATCGCGCCTCCTTTTCTGTGCGTCGTGCTGTTTTGCTCACGTCGTCACCACGCCCTCCGTCTTCTTTCCTCTTTGTCGTTGTCTGCTCATCTGTTGTCTGCTGTTCTTCTGTTCTTCTGTCTGTTCTCTATTTCTCTTCTGTTCTCTAGTTCTCTGTCCATCCGCCTCCCTCCACCATGGACTACAAGGCGCCGCCGCAGTACTCCTCGCCGCAGCCGCAGTACGCGGCGCCCGCGCAGCAGCTGCAGCCGCAGCAGCAGCACTATGCGCAGCCGGCCCCGGCCGCCGCCTACGGCGCGCCGCCCCAGCAGATCCAGCCGGTGCACCCGGCGCACCCGGCCGCCGCCGCCGCGCCGTACGGCAGCCCGGCCCAGCAGCCGCAGCAGTACTATGCTCCGCAGCAGTACCCGCCGCAGCAGCCGCAGTACCCCCAGCAGCAGCACCCGCAGTACCCTCCGCAGCAGCCGCAGCCGCAGGCCCATCCCCAGCCCCAGCCCCAGCCCCAGCCAGTGGTCGCCGCCGCCGCTGCGCCCAACTCGACCGGCTGGAGCCACGGCCTCTTTGACTGCACGCCGTTCGAGTCCTGCTGTCTGGGCACCTTTTTGCCGTGCATCTGTAGGCGCCTCCCTCCCCCCGTTCACTCTGCTCGCCTGCCTGCTGACTCCTCCCAGTGCTCGGCCAGACGGCCGACCGCATGCGCGACCCCACGATGGCGACGGCCGACGCCATGAACTCGGACTGCCTCGTGTTTACGGGCATCCAGTGCGTGACGGGCTGCGGCTGGATGTACGTGCTATCCTGTCGTCTCTCTTCTCCTTGTCGTGCACACAGCTAACATCCCAGCTACATCATGATGAAGCGCAGCGAGATCCGCGAGCGCTTCGGCATCCAGGGCGACGGCACCAGCGACTGCTGCGTGACCTACTGGTGCCCGTGCTGCGCGCTCATCCAGCAGGACAACGAGGTCAAGATCCGCACCGGCGCCGTCGCGCCCGTCACCCAGGGCTACCAGGCCCCGCAGGGCATGCAGATGCCGCAGAAGTAGGGGGGGCGCTTGTGCTGTGCGAGGAGAAGGAGAAGGAGGAGGAGGAAGCTTAATACCCTTTGCTGGGAGATGTGGCGTCGCTTTGCGGGTTCTCGTTTTGTTCTGCTCTTCCATCACACGGCTCTTTCTTTTGTCGAATGCACGCTTTTTCGTTTCCTGCCGCCGCCGACGCTCCACCGCCCGAGAACAATACGATGCGTCTGTTGGCGCCATGGCGCGGACCGTGGGCCGTGGCCCGCGTCGTCGTGGAACAATACGAAGCGCAGGCCCGCATGGCCACCTTGTGCTGCCATTGTCTGCCAGCAACAGACAGCGCGGGCCATGGCATTCTCACGGCGTCGATGCCGGCCGTCTTGCACGATATTTTCTTCTGTTTCTCGCACCTGCGTTTCTCCATCTCTTCATCACGTCTTGTCTTCGCCTCTTGTCTTGCCGTCTTGCAACAGCAGCCATCTTCAAACTCTCACCATGATCCTCCCAACGGCGCCGGCCCACGCCTCGGCCGCGGCCACCGCCGCCGACGACGCCTCCGGCGGCATGGACGCCCTCGCCCTCTTCCTCTTCTGGTTCTTCCTCTGCAGCACCGCCGGCCTCGTCGCCGGGTCGCTTGTCGCCCTGCGCCGGCTGAAGCGCCGCGACCGCGAGCGCGAGCGCGAGCACAACAAGGCTGCCGCGGCCAAGGACACGGCGGGCGACGACGGCGACGCCGGGGAGCTCAAGGCAGGCGGACAGGCCGAACGTGTCTAGGGTTGGGCGCGCGCGGGGCCCTCTGGAGCACGAGGCAGCGTGGAGGACAGGGAACACAAGGAACGGCAGCGAAAGGGAACACAAGGAACGGCAGCGAAAGAAGGGGTCACCAGATCGATACGGGGGGTGATTCAGTTCGTGAGCATAAGCAAACAAAGAATCCTTTTCGCCGTCTCAACTCACGAGCACTATCCTCCAAACGGCTCTCATAGCAGGCAATGGGCGTCCGAACGGGATGCCTGAGACGTGCTACGAGTGGGAGCGTCTCTCTTGCGCGGTGACATACCTCGAGGCCAACTATAGATCGTCGCTGCAGATATCCGGCCCGTGTGCTTTCATGGGGTGCCCGTGCTTGGTCCCTTCTTTCGGGTGGCATCAGAAGCTTTGCCATGCGGACGCTACGTGGCTTGGGCTGACTCAAGCCAATCATGACTCTTTTTCACTGAGACAAAAGAACTCGCATTGACTGTGCGTTTATGCTTACTTTCTACTTCTCGATCCACTTGTGCCTTTTCTAGTATTTTCGAGACTCATTCTGCCCAGCCCTTGTACGGAGTAATGTCCCCATTCCTTCGTACGGAGTAAATACGGAGGAAAACGATCTATTCCGATACTCCGATGTTCCAGACCATGACGAAATCCGGGGAGCGTCTGGGGTGGACACCATTCTGTGGACAGGCGCCGACCGGATATCCCATAGCGCCGGCTGCTGCCTGGCTATCGCCGCTCGGAGGTCGCCGACGCCCTGTCGTGCCCGTCCTTTAGCGGCTAGCCTCTGCACCCCGCCTCCCTTTCCAGGCCTTTCGACGCCCGCCAAGCCCCTGCAAGCCAAGCTGAGCCGCTGCCGAGTGAGGTCATGTTCACTGAAAAGTTAGCAGGCAGGAAAAAAAAAGAAAAAAAAAAGACGAAAAAAAAACGAAAAAACTGCGCCATCGTCACAAGGCCTCCGTTAGCGGACGTCGGCCAAGACTGGGCCGCTGGATATAAAGGCAGCGGCCCTCCTCCCCTCCTCGCCGCCGTCTGCACTCTCATCGCAAACGACGCACACGACTACATAGATATACCTACGGCTGGAAAGCAAGGAATCTAGGAACCCAAACGAGCGAGGCAAGACAAAAAACAAAAGAAAAAGAAAAAAACACAAGGGCGGGCTTCATATAACCCAGATATCAAATAAGACGAGACAGCCTCTATTTTTCTCTTTTCTTTTCTCTCATCGCGAATGACCGTTTCATCTTCTCATGCAGAGGACACCTGCCTAAATAACCAAACCTCGGCGGCGGCGTCGTCGTCGTCGTCGCCGCCGTCGCCGCCGCCCGCGGCGCCGACGACGACGACGACGACCACGACGACCACCACCACCACCGCGCGGCCCCCGAACCGGCGCCGCGCCACGACCGGCTCGCGCACGGGCGGCGCCAAGTCCGCGCCGACCACGCCGGGCGGCACGCGGGCGAATGCCGCCGACTACTTCACGCTCGGCGCCGGCATTGCCAGCGGCCACTACCATGCCTACCTCCCGGACCCCTGGACGCCGCGGGTCGCCTCCCCGGGCGTCAGCGGCAGCGGCAGCGGCAGCGGCAGCGGCAACGGCAACGGCAGCGACAACGGCAATGGCGAGAAAAAGGACGACCCGGATGGCCCGGCCGCGGGGCTGATGTCGGGCGCCGCCCGGTTCGGCCGCGACACCAAGAGCCGGCGTGCGCAGACGGCGGCGGCGGCGGCGGCAGCAGCAGCGGCGGCCAAGGCCGGCTCTCCGTCGTCGGCCTCGGCCGCGTCGTCTGTCTCCGCCGTCGGCTCCGTGGCGGCCGCCCTGGAGCCGGTGAACCCGGCGGAGAGCAGCGACTACGAACAGCAGCAGCAGCAACAGCAGCAGCAACAGCAGCGCCTCCCGGCTGCCGTGCGCCTCGTCCGGGCTCGAACCTACGGGGGCACCTACGCAATCAACCGGCGTGGCGCCGCCGGCACCGTCAGCGGGTCCAGTGCGGCCTCGCCGTCGGCGTCGGCGTACGAGGAGGCGCAGGAGCGGCCGGCGTCGGTCTACTCGACGGCGTCGGACGGCGGCTCGTCGCTGTCGTCGTCGTCGTCTTCGGTGGCGGAGGTGACGGCGGGAGAAGGAAGAGTGACTGGCGGCGGCGCTGGCGCCGACACAGCGTCCGTGGCCGGCTCGGACGCAACGGTGGACCACACGCCGCCGCGGGTGACGTTCCCCGAGGGCGGGCTGCAGGCGTGGCTGGTGGTGGCCGGGTCGTTCTGCGCCATGGTGTCGGTGTTTGGGGTGATCAACACGGCGGCCGTGTTCGAGTCGTGGTTCGCGACGCACCAGCTGGCGGCGTACACGGCGTCGGAGATCGGCTGGATCTTCAGCCTGTACCTCTTCTTTGTCTTCTTCGTCGGCATCCAGGTCGGCCCGCTCTTTGACCGCTACGGCCCGCGCTGGCTGGTGGCGCTGGGCAGCGCGCTGGTCGTGGCCAGCGTGCTGCTGCTCGGCCTCTGCACGCAGTACTACCAGATCCTGCTGTGCTACTCGGTGCTCGGCGGCCTCGGCGGCGCCCTGCTCAACACGCCCGCCTACGCCTGCATCGCCCACTTCTTCAACGCCCGCCGCGGCCTCGCCACCGGCATCGCCACCACCTCGGGCGGCGTCGGCGGCATCGCCTTCCCCATCCTGCTGCAGCAGCTGCTGCCCCGCCTCGGCTTCGCCTGGAGCACCCGCATCCTCGGCTTCATCCTGCTCGCCCTGTCCGTGCCCGCCAACCTCTGGCTGCGCACCCGCCTGCCGCTGCCGGGCGTCAACAGCGGAAACGACGACGAGGAGGAGGGCGGCAGCAGCGGCGCCCCGTCTGTCCGCACCGCCCGCTCGCGCCGCCTGCCCTCGATATGGCCCGACTTCAGCATCTTCCGCGACCGCTGCTACGCCGTGGCGGCCGCCGGCATCTTCTTCATGGAGTGGGGCATCTTTGTGCCGCTGACCTTTATCGTCTCCTACGCCAGCGCCCACCACCAGGACACCAACCACGCCTACACGCTGCTGGCGCTGCTCAACGCCGGCTCCGTGCTCGGCCGCTTCCTGCCGGGCCTGCTGGCCGACCGCTTCGGCCGCTTCAACGTCATCATCGTCACCATTGCCCTCTCGTCCGCCGTCGTGCTCGGCGTCTGGCTGCCCGCCGGTGACTCCGCCGCCGTGCTGGCCGCCTTTGCCGTGCTCTTCGGCTTCGCCAGCGGCAGCAACCTCGGCCTCATCGCCGTCTGCCTCGGCCAGCTGTGCGAGCCCAGCCAGTACGGCCGCTACTTCTCCACCGCCATGATGGTCGCCAGCTTCGGCACCCTCAGCAGCGTGCCCATCGGCGGCGCCATCCTCGGCGACGGCCTGTCCGAGGCCGGCTGGAAGGGCCTCATCGCCTTCTCCGGCGTCTCCTACGCCGTCGCCCTCGCCTGCTACGTCACCGCGCGCGTCATGGCCGTGGGATGGAGCCCCAAGGTGCGGTTCTAAGTATAGGTGGCTGCAGACAGAGAGGGGCAGCTCACAGGATGCCCATGAATACACGAGGAATCAGGGAATATGGAAGGAACCCATACACGGAAAGGTTCATCTACAGAACACAGCGTTTGTATTTAGAATATGAAAAAGAAAATAAAACCTATAAGAACAACGGCTGTGACCTTGCGTCTCGTGTTTGGCCGACGTCGTGGAGGTCGGCGCTCGATGTTTGAACTTACAGCACGAACTTCCCAAACAGGGAAGGTGTGGTGTGCCAGCCAGTTGGTCTAACAGAAGGACGTGCCGCAGCCAATGAGCAGCCGCACATTCCATCCTGACTAATACGCGACCCACTATGATGGTGGGAAAAAACAGAAAAGTCACGATGGTGACGAACGTCGACACGACCGTATCGGCTACTCCGTACCTTTCTCTCTCGAGATCCCTCTGCGCGCGCCATGGCGGAACTCAAGGCGGCGCCCGTGCTGTCGACGCCGGCCGAGAACCTGCTCGAGCGAGCGGCGGAGCTGGCGGCGGGCGACGGCGACGAGGAGGACGACGTCAGCCAGGCGCCGCGCCGCAGCGACGACGAGCTGCGCGACGTCTACGAGGTGGCGCGGACGGCGCGCGCGATCCGGGCGGGCGGGCGGCGGCGCGTGGCGCTGCAGTTCCCAGACGCCATGCTGGGCGACAGCCCGCGCGTGGCGCAGCTGCTGCAGGACGAGCTGGCGGGGGGGGGGCCCGCGGGGGGGCCGGCGGCGGGGGGGCCGGCGGCGGAGGGGACAGACGACGGTGCGACACCCGCCAAGGTGTACATCCTGGCCGACACGTCGTACGGCGCGTGCTGCGTGGACGAGATCGCGGCGGAGCACGCCGACGCGGACGTGGTCGTGCACTACGGGCGGGCGTGCCTGTCGCCGACGTCGCGGCTGCCGGTGGAGTACGTGTTCACGCGGCACGCGCTGGACGTGGACGCCGCCGTGGCCGCCTTTGTGCGCGAGCGGCCGGACGCGGCGGCCACGCGCGCCGTCGTCATGGCCGACGTCACCTACCAGGACCACGTGGCCGCCGTGGCCGCCCGCCTGCGCGCCCGCGGCTACGAGCACGTGCTGGCGACGTCCGTGGTCCACCGCCCGCGCGGCGCCATCCCGAACCGGGCGCTCGTGCGGGTGGACGCCGAGGGGCGGGTGACGGAGACTTTGGAGGGCGGCGAGGGCGAGGGCGAGGGCGAGGGCGAGGGGGAGGGGCCCGCGGCGGAGGTCGACCTTCACACGTACGCCGTGTTCCACATTGCGCAGCCGCCGACGGCGCTCCTGCTGGCGCTGGCGGCGCGCGTGCAGGCGTTCTACGTGTACCCGACGCGGGGCAAGGACGCCGGCGCGGGCCGCCTGCTGGCGCCGCGCACGCTGGGCCTGCTGGGGCGGCGGTACGCCAAGGTGCTGACGATGGCGACGGCGGGCGTGATCGGGATCCTGGTCAACACGCTGTCGGTGCGGCACTACCGCGCGGCCGTGGACGCGCTGCGGCGGCGCATCGCGGCCGCCGGCAAGAAGAGCTACGTGCTGGTGGTGGGCAAGCTGACGCCGGCCAAGCTGGCCAACTTTGGCGAGATCGACGGCTGGGTCGTCGTCGGCTGCTGGGAGAGCAGCCTCGTCGAGGACGACGCCGGCTTCTACCGGCCCGTGGTCACGCCCTTTGAGCTCGACATGGCCCTCCTGCGCGACGACGAGCGCGTCTGGGGCCACAAGTGGTGGGGCGGCCTGGAGGCGCTGGTCAGCGAGGGGGGGGAGGCAGCTGTGGAGGCGCGCACAAACGACAGCGAGGCCCGCGGCGACGACGACGACGACATCTCCGACGAGGAGGACTCGGAGGTGCCGCAGTTCGACCTGCGCACGGGCCGCCTCGTCACCACCAGCCGGCCCATGCGCATCCGCGGCCACCAGGCCGAGAGCGCGGCCGCCGGCCGGCCGTCGTCGTCGACAGCAGCCGGCGGCGGCGGCCAGCTGTCTCTGCGGCCCAAGGCCGAGCTGGCCACGGTCAACGGCGTGGTGAGCCCCGGCGCCGAGTTCCTGCGGTCGCAGCGCACGTGGCAGGGGCTGGGCAGCGACTTCCACGGCGATGCCGGCGATGCCGGCGATGCCGACGACGCCGTGGTGGCCAGCACGGCCCTCGAGGAGGGCCGCAGCGGCATCGCGCGGGGCTACACCGTCGGCGACGACACGCAGCGGACGTGAGGGGGGGCCTGGATGTTTCACCACCCCGCGTCCGCGTCCTACTGGGCGGCGTCGTGCCGCTCAACGCCGCGCTGCTCATTGGTGGCGTTGCGGCGGACGGGAGCATCAGTCGTCGGCCTACACAATCGCCGTCACAGCTGGCCCATAGCACGGCGACACGACCAGCAGTGGCGTGACAGCAACGGGGAACGGGTCGGCCGAGCTGTGTGGAACGAGTGCCATCACTCAGGCTGCTCCTCATTTTGCGCTACGAAGCTCATCCGACACACGGACGTCGTTCTCCGATAAGGTGCCATACGCGTGGTTGGCTATTCTGTCTTGTTTGCCAACAGACCAACGCTCTCGACACCCGAGGGGACCTCCTGATTTGGTAGACGCTTCCGGGGCGCCTGCCGCCTTCCGTTTGAATGATAAACGTGGAGAGCAGAGAGCCAGTCAAAAAAAAAATGAATCGAGATCTCGAGTTCTGAATGATAAACATGGAGAGCAGAGAGCCAGTCAAAAAAAAACGCATCGAGATCTCGAACTCTGCCCAAAAAGTGCACTTTTGGGGGATTGACGGCTATATATAAGAGGATGGCCTTTGGGTTCTTGCGTTTTCTCTTCCCTTTTTCAAAGCAAACAATTCCAAAAACCTAAGCATCGAAGAAACCACATCGAAGAAGCCACATCAAAGAAGCCACGCGCCTCAGCCAAGAGTACGTGTGAATGGATTTTATCGCCTGGCCTCATTGAGCTAATCTAACTCTCTCCAAGTGACCAGTTTCACCATCTTCATTGGGACTGCATGCAATGCACCGGTGATGGAATCGGCGTCTGCATGCCATGCACCGGTGATGGAAGGGGCGTCTGGAAGCAATGCACCGTTGATGAAAGGGGCGTCTGGAAGCAATGCACCGCTGATGGAGTCGGCCTGAGTGCTCACGAAATGTGGAACGCAGAATGGAGAAGACGGTGTTCACGCTCCATACGGGGGTCTTGACATTGGATCGATACGTCGTATCTTTTGTATGGAGTACAGGTTCATAGCAAATTGACACCGTACACCGTGTCTTCTGCTGATTCCAAGGCGCCGAGTCTCATGAATCCACAGCCAAAATTTTTGAGTTTGGCCGACGCTTTGAGCCACCCGAGCTCAACATGCGGCGGGACTGGACCGGAGAGGAGGCGAACGCGTATTCAGACTGGACGGATGTGGAGGACTGGCGGCTTGAAGATGTCATGATGGCAAGGCATAGGGAGGGCGGCTTTGGAAGGCGGCGCCGTCTCGGTGAATTGGAGAGGGACTGCGAGAACAGGCAAGCATCTATAAGAGGTAATGTAATAGCTCACTAACGAGAAGAGCTTCTTAGGCAACGCCTTGATACTATAGTCTTTCCAAATCCGCTCTTCACGGGTATCTGTGCCATTTTTTATTCTCGTGAGAATAAGGCCTCTTCTTGTAAGGATAGAGGTAGTTGTAGGGAGCTCGTTGTAGTTCTCAATGGTGACGCTTTTTACACACAAGTCCATGAGTCATGTGACTGAACAGTCCACATGTGGCTTAGCTGCTGTTTGCGTAGCAATTTTTGGCTGTGGATTTAGCAGGACTCCAGGGCGCCCCATAAGCATATGCTAAACGCCTGTTAGCCGTTGAGTGGGCCGTTGCGCTGCGGGCGCTAGGCTGGGCTCCGTAAAATACTTGTACTCCATACTCCGTACTCGTACAAATTCGTTTCATCTCTTACACCGTCAGGCAACCGTCGTCATATCTATTACGGAGTAGGTACAAGTACAAGATACATCCCCGCCTCCACATCGCATTTCTCGCAGCTGGTCCACCGCTTTTTCTGTCTCTCAGTTTACTCACTGCGAAGTCAACAGCGGAACGGCACTCATCACCGCCACCATGGCTTCGACCACCCCGGACCTGACGGCGCTCAACTGGACAAAGGTGGTGTGCGGCTCTGACGCATCCATGGACCAGGCGATGCAGAAGACGGACTGGCCGGCGCTCTGCCGGCTGGCCTCGGAGCTGCGCGACGGCGTGCCCTGCGAGCCGCTGGACTACGCGACCAACGGGTACAACAACATGGCCCGCCTGCTGCGCTTTGCGGATGGCGTGCTGTGGGTTGCGCGCATTGCCATGCGGCGGTCGGCCCCGGCCCTGGCGAGGCTGCGCGGCGAGGTGGACACGATGCACTGGATCCGCGCGCAGTCGCCAGGCCTGCCCGTGCCCACCGTCTTTGCGAGCGCGGTCGACGAGCACAACGCCGTGGGCGTGCCCTACGTGCTCATGTCGTTTGCGCCGGGCAACACGGCCATGGACGCCTGCGGCGGCTTCGACGTGCACCACGGCGTCATCCCGGTGGCCCAGCGGCAGCGCTTCTACCGCGCCGTGGCGGCGTGCCACGTGGGTCTCCTCTACCTCTGTGTCCTCGTGGCTCGCTGCTGCTCACCCGCAGGTGAAAATGACGGCCTTGCGGCTCCCCCAGATCGGCACCGTTCGCCGCACGCCCGACGGCGCTTTCGAGGCCGGCCCCATCCCCGGCATCGGCGGCCCCTTTGACACGGCGTCGGCCTTTTTCGCAGCCTGGGCCGACCACGCGCGCTTCCCTCGGCAGCACGACGAAATGGTCAAACTCATGGGCGGCGCCCCGGAGACGGAGCAGGTCGTGCGCTCCGTGGCCGCGTTTCCGGACCGCTTTCGCGCCGTGGCGCCGCGGCTCGCCCGCCGCGTGCGCTGGGACGGCCGCTGCCACGACCGCGGGCCGTTTCCGCTGTGCCACTCTGACTTTTTCCACAGCAACATCATTGTGGCCGGCGACGACGACTTTGACGTGCTCGCCGTCATCGACTGGGAGGGCGCCTGCACGCTGCCGCTGGAGCTTGTCCACTTCCCCCGCTTCCTCGACGACATGCCGCGCCGCTTCGGCCCCGCCAAAGACTTGGACCCCGACGACGGCCTGCCCGTGGACGCCGACGATCGCCAGCGCTGGCTCGAGCGCCGCGAATACGTGCAGACGGTCGCGGCGCTCGAGGTGCAGCAGGCGCAGGCGCAAGAGCAGGAGCAGCGCAAGGGGCAGGGCGTCTGCCGCAGCGTCGACCGCACGCTGTCCGAGTGCCTGTTTGACGAAGCCGCCCAAGGCCTGGCCTACGCCATGAGAAGCTTTGACGACGGCAAGTTGGGCTTCTACGACCAGGTGCTGGACGACCTGGAGGAGGGGCTGCCGCCGGACGGTGCGGTGGAGGGTTGCGGCGAGGAGGACTTGGAAAGGACGGAGAATGGTGAGAAGGGCCCTCACAAGGATGGACCATAGCGAGGAGGGCCTTGACGGAGCATAGCGAGGCGGGCTGTGCAGACGTATTCCTCCGATGGTGTCTGCTTAATGTCACGTGATGCAACTTACACCGTGCCCCACTACGGGAGTAATTGGAGAGAGCATCGCGACGTGGCGCGTTCTCACCTCCATTGACTTAATTTCACCGCGTCCATCGCCGCCACACACTGCCATGGCGGACACCACGACGAGGCCAGCCGATTCTGGGCCGAACAGTGCAGACCGCACGGCCACCGCGGCCGCTGCGGCTGCCCCGGCTGCCCCGTCTGCGGTGCGCGGCGCCTCGCTGCTGATCGTGCTGCAGGTTGCCTCGCGGGCGGCGACGTTTGTGGCGAACCAGCTGCTGCTGCGCTTCCTGACGGCGCAGCTGCTGGGCGTGGCCACCCAGCTCGAGGTGTACTACCTCAGCGTGCTCTTCTTTGCGCGGGAGAGCCTGCGCGTGGCCATCCAGCGGCAGGGCGGGCGGCGGCGGCCGACGACGACGGCGACGACGGCGACGACGGCGACGACGACGACGGCCGGTTCGGATTCGGACGACCGGACGGACGACCGGACGGACGACCGGACGGACGACCGCACCTCCTCCCAGGCGGCCGTCAACCTGGCCTACGTGGCCGTGCTGCTGGGCGGCGCCGTCGCGCTGCTGCTGGGCGGGCTGTACCTGGCGTCCGTGCGGGCGAGCGGCGGCGACGCCGCGGCGGCGCTGGCGGCCACGCCCTACCTGGTGCCGAGCCTCTACCTCTACGGCGCGGCGGCGGCCGTGGAGCTGCTGGCGGAGCCGGCGTTTGTGGTGCTGCAGCTGCGCCTGCGCTTCGGCGCCCGCGCCGCCGCCGAGTCCGCCGCCACGGTGCTGCGCTGCGCCGCCACCCTCGCCGTGGCCGTGCTGGCGGCGCGCGCCGGCCGCGACCTCGGCGTGCTGCCCCTCGCGCTGGGCCAGCTGGCCTACGGCGCCGGCCTGCTGGCCGTCTACGCGTGGCACGGCGCCGCGCTGGCGCGCCGCGACGGCTTCTCTCTGCTTCCGCGGCGGCTGGACGGGGGCGACGAAGGTAGGGGGGGCAAAGGCACGGGGGGCGGCGCCGCCCGCCCCCGCGAGGACTACTCCCTCGGCCTCTTCGACACGCAGACGCTGCACCTGGCGGGCAGCATGGCGGCGCAGAGCGTGGTCAAGCACCTGCTGACGCAGGGCGACACCTTTCTCGTCAGCATCCTGTCGACGCCCACGGCCCAGGGCGTCTACGCGCTGGCCAACAACTACGGCGGCCTGGCGGCGCGCCTGCTGTTCCAGCCCGTCGAGGAGAGCAGCCGCAGCTACTTTAGCCGGCTGCTGGCGGGGGGGCAGACAGACGAGGCGGACAAGACGGGCGACACGGGCAAGACAGACAGGACGCCTCCGCCCCCACCCCCCCCAGCCGCTGTCCGGGCGGCCCGCGACCTGCGCACGCTGCTCAAGCTCTACCTGCTCCTGTCCATGGTGGCGGTGACGCTGGGCCCGGCGGCGGCGGCGCCGTTCCTGGCCCTGGTCACGGGCCCGCGCTGGGCGGCCACGGGCGCGGCGGCGGCGGCCACGCTGGCGGCCTACGTGTGGTACCTGCCGCTGCTGGCCGTCAACGGCGTGGCCGAGGCGTTTGTGGCGTCCGTGGCCCGCGAGGCCGACGTGCACCGCCAGTCCGCCTGGATGGGCGCCTTCTCGCTCGTCTTCGCCGGCGCCGGCTACGTGTGCCTGCGCGTGCGCGACGGCGGCGCCGTCGGCCTCGTCGCCGCCAACGCCGTCAACATGGCCTGCCGCATCGTCTGGTGCCTCGCCTTTATCCAGCGCTACTTTGCCGCCCGCGGCGTCGTGTTTCTCGGGGGCGCCTCCGCCTCCGCCACCGCCGCTGACGACGCCTCCACCAGCCTCGTCCCCCACTGGCTCGCCGTCCTCGCCGCCGCCGTCGCCCGCGCCGCCGTCCGCCGCCTCGTCACCCCCCTCGCCGCCGGCGCCGGCGCCCTGGCCCAGATCACCCAGCTCGCCCAGATCGCCGCCATCGGCGTGCCGTTTGTGCTCGTCGTGTACGTGAAATGCTGCATTCCTACGGAGGAAGAGAAGATACACAGGCATATATATGCTGACCCTGGCCTCCCAGTGCCGTTGCAGAGCGGCAGTTCTTGCGCCAGTGCCTCGGCTTTGTCCACCGGGGCCGCAAGGACCAATAGATCCAGAAGAACCACGAGATCCAGAAACAAAACAACCCAAAAATACGACGCACGCCCACCGTCTAGTCAAACGTGATCTTCTTGCCCTTCTGGCTCATGTCGACGTCCTTGAAGAAGGCGCCGTACGTGCTGTGCGCCTTCTTCTTGACCGTCGTGCCAAACTTCATCAGGTCCTCGGGGACCTCCTGGTTGGCGCCCTTGAGCACGTTGATGAGCCTGTTCCGTTAGCACGCTGACATAATTTGTCAAGCTTTTTTCTGCACGTACGATCCAGAGTGCGCCTTGTCGAGCTCCGTGAAAAAGGTAATGGCCCGGCCTTCCTTGCCGGCACGACCCGTCCGGCCGATGCGGTGGACGTAGTCCTCGATGGTGAGGGGGAACTGTCGGTCAGCAGGTGGCCAGTGGCAGGTGGCAGGTGGCAGGTGGCCAGAACGATCGTTTGCCCTCGCTCGACGTACCGTCACATTGATCACCAGCTTGACCTCGGGAATGTCGAGGCCGCGCGCCGCCACGTCCGTGGCCACCAGCACGGGCGTGGTGCCCGTCTTGAAGGCGTCGAGGCTGCGCGTGCGCTGGTCCTGGCGCAGGTTGCCGTGGATGCTGCACACGCGGATGCCCTGGCCCTGCAAGAAGTTCTCCACGCGCACCGCCTCCTTCTTGTACAGGCAGAAGACGAGGATGCGGTCGTCGCGCGCCTTGCCGCGCTGCTCCTGCTTGAGGATGGCCAGCAGCCGCCGCTCCTTGTCGCGCTGGTCCAGCACCTCGACCGTCTGCGTGATGCGCGCGTTGGCCTGCAGCTCCACGGCGCCCGTGTTGCTGCGCCGGCTCGCCGCCGAGTCCGCGCCGTCGCCGGCGGCGGCGGCGGCGCCGCCGCCCTCGCCCGCGCGCGTCTGCCCGCCCACCGTCACCTTGACCGGGTCCACCATGAAGCCCTCGGCGAGGCCGCGCACGCTCGTCGGCCACGTGGCCGTGAACATGAGCGTCTGGCGCTGCGTGCGGTCCGGGCACTGGCCCAGGATCAGGCGGATGTCGTCCTCGAAGCCCGTGTCCAGCATGCGGTCCGCCTCGTCCAGCACGGCGAAGCGCGCGTGCGCCAGCGACACGGCCTCGTCCGCCAGAAAGTCCTTGAGCCGCCCCGGCGTCGCCACCAGAATGTCCACGCCCCCGGCCTGCCGCAGCTGCACGCGCTGGTCGTCCTTGCTGGCGCCGCCGTACACGCACACCGCCGTCAGGCCCACGCGCGCCGCCAGCGGCGCCAGCGCCGCGTGCGTCTGCATGGCCAGCTCGCGCGTCGGCGACACGATCACCGCCCGCGCCTGCGCCAGCTGCCCGCCGCCCGCCCGCGCCTCGTGCTTGACGTTGACCCGCGACCGGTGCGGCAGCTTCTCCCGGGCCGCCACCGCCGCCGGCCGCGGCGCCGCGCACAGCGCCTCCACGCACGGCAGCGCAAACGCCATCGTCTTGCCCGACCCCGTCTCCGCGATGCCCACCAGGTCCCGGCCCCCCAGCGTGTACGGCCACGACGCCGCCTGGATCGGCGTCGGCGCCGCGTACGCCGCAAACGGCGCCTGCTTGGTCAGCGCCGTCGCCGGCAGCTGCGCAAAGTCCAGGATCGGCCGCAGCTGCGAAGCCGCCGCCCCGTCTGTCGCCCGCGGGTCGTGGATCGCCACCTGCTCCTTCTTGAGGAACGCCTGCACCACCGCCTCCGGTACCGCCGTCAGCGCCTCTGTCTGCGTGTAGGCACCCGATGCCGGCGCTGCGCTGGTCTTGGGTGTCTTGGCCTCCTTGGCTTCCTTGGTCGCCTTGGCCTCCTTGGCTTCCTTGGTCGCCTTGGCCTCCTTGGCCTCCTTGACCGGCTTGGCCGTCTCCGCCGCCACCTCCGCCTCGGACTCCGATTCCGACTCGGATGCCGACTCCGCCTCCGCCTCCGCCTCGGACGCCGACTCCGCCTCCGCCTTGGCGGCCCCCTTGGCGGCCTGCTCGGCCTGCTTCTTGGCGGCCTTGTCGGCCTTCTTCTTCTCCTTCTTCTCGCGCTTCTTGCGCTGCTCGGGCGTCTCGGCGAGGTCGCCGCGCTTGGCCATGCGCAGCTCCTTCTGCGCCCGGTACTTGTTCTCGCGCTTTTCCGTCTTGACCTTTTGCAGCTTCTTCTCGCGCTTCTCGCGCTTCTCCTGCTTCTTGCGCTCCTTCTTCTCCCGCTTCTCCCGCTTCCACGCCGGCTCGTCCACCTCGGTCCCGTCCGCCAGCCGCACCTTCTTGGCCGCCGGCGCCGCCGCCGGCGCCGCCTGGCCCTCGTCCTCGTCCACGGGGCGGTGCTTCTTGATCGACATGGTGTGTGGTGGCAGGTGTAAGGAGGAGTTGTTGGTGTGCCTGGGACTGACCAAAGGGCTGCGCCGACTTTTCACGCCAAAACGAAAAAAAAAAGGCGGAGAAAAAAATTCTGCCATGGCCTCGATAGCGATAAGAAAAGTGGGCCCATGTATTCTCACAGCCAGCCGCAACGACATGGACGACATTACATTCATTAACTATGGAGTATATATTTACAATTTTTATCCGTATCTCTTTTTTCTTCTTTTTTCCTTTACCGGCTTTTACGCCTGGCCGGCCTCGACGTGGTCGACGGTGCTCTTCTGCTCCTTGTAGTTCCGGAGGACGTCCTCGTTCATGCGGCGGCTGAAGACGTCGACCTGGGTGGTCTGGAACTTGCGGGCGCTGACTTTCTGCTCAAAGAGGACGTCGAGCTCGGCAAAGGAGCGGCCGGTGGGCTCGGGGACGCGGAAGTAGGTGTAGATGATGCAGCAGAAGCAGATGGCGCCCCAGAAGAAGCCGGCGTAGTTCTGCCAGTTCCAGGCGCCCGGGTTGAGCATGTAGGGGGTGAGGACGCCGCAGACGATGCCGACGACAATGTAGAGGGCGCGGCCGAGGACGACGGTCTTGATCTGCAGGCGGCGGGTGGAGATCTCGGCGACGAGGGAGTAGCAGACGGTGCCGACGGTGAGCTGGTAGCAGAGGGCCCAGCAGAGCATGATGCTGCCGGTGGCGATGGAGGCCTGGTCGCGGTGGCGGTCGGGGACGAGGCCGAGGAAGCCCATGACGAAGAGCAGGACGCAGAGGCCGCAGAGGCCGCCGATGTAGAGGGCGCGGCGGCCGGCGCCGCGCGACATGAGGAACCAGGCGCCGGCGACGCCGACAATGTTGAAGGCGTACTGGCCGAGGGCGAAGCCGTACGACTTGCGCTGGCTGAGGCCGGCCTGCTCGAGGAAGTAGGTCGAGTAGTTGCTAAAGGAGTTGCCGCTGAGGTTCTGGATGGCCCAGACCATGCAGACGATCTCGGTGCGGCGCAGGTCGGTGCCGCGGAAGCAGTCGAGGTAGCTGGCGCCGGCGGTGGCGTCGGCCTCGAGCGCGGTGGTGTGCACCATCATGGCGATGGTGGCGTCGGCGTCAAAGGCGTCGCGGCTGTGTCCGCGGCCGCGGCTGGTGAGGCGCAGCAGGGCCCGCTTGGCGTCGGCGACGCGGCCGCGGCGGACGAGCCACCAGGGCGACTCCGGGGCGAACCAGATGGCGAGGGCGAGGGGCAGGGGCCAGATCCACTGCAGGGCGTAGGGCAGGCGGTAGGCCCACTGGTCGGTGCGGTCGAGCATGCCCATGATGACGCCGATGCCGATGAGCTGGCCGATGCCCCAGCAGGCGTTGACGTAGGTGGTGAGGTGGCCGCGCAGGGCGACGGGGCAGACCTCGGAGGCGTAGGTGATGGTGAGGGTCTGGAAGACGCCCCAGGGGATGCCGCAGAGGATCTCGCCGGCCAGCAGGGTGGCCGTGTTCTGCGCGGTGAAGAAGAGCGAGATCCAGGCGGTGACGAGGGCGAGGCAGCCGATGACGGTGTAGCGGTAGCCGAAGCGCTCCGAGATCCAGCCGTTGAGCAGCAGGCCGATGAACTCGCCGCAGTTGGCGCCGTTGCTCAGGCCGCTCTGCCAGGGCGCGGGCACCTGCCACTCGCCGCTGGGCAGCTGCTGGCCGTACTTGCGGTTGAACTGGTCGAAGGCGTAAAAGTTGTTGATCAGGCACACGTCGTAGCCCTCCATGACGATGCACGTGCTGATCAGCATGCTCCACGCGATCGCCTTGGGGTACAGCCGCACGCCCTCGAGCAGCGTCATGGCCTGCTCCGTGGCCGCCGCCTCGCGCGCAAAGCCCACCACCTGCGCCGCCGCCGCCTCCTTTTCGTCCACGTCGGGGTCGAGCCTGGGGGCGGCTGGGGCGGCTGGGGCGGCTGGGCCAGCTGGGGCATCTGGGACGTCCGGGAGGACGTCCTCGAGGGAGCCCGTACTGCGTTTGAATTTCATGGTGAGCTGGAGGGGGGGGAGAAAGAAGAGGCTGGCTGGCGCGGGCTGGCGCGGGCTGGCGGCGACGAAAAAAGGGCCAACCACGCCGCTTAAGTAGCAGGACGGCCGCACGCGACCCGCAGTCGAGACCGAGGGACCGACCGACCGACCGGCCGCCGTCCGTTCTGCAGCGCGACGTCACCGGTCACTGTCCCCGCAAAGACGATCGGCGTTGTGCGAGGGAGCGGGAAGCACGCGCGCGTGACTGGTTGTTTGTCCGTGGTGGGAAGGAATGCGGAGAAAAAGGAGGCTCGGCGGTGGCCAGGCCAAGCCATTGGACCGGTCGTTTTGCCGTGCGTTCGTTCGATAGTCTGGCCGGCCGTGGTGGGCATGGAGTGTTGTCCGCGTCTTGTTCCCGGAGCCGGTCATGTGAGCCGGCCCGCGAGGCAGCTAGCGCCGGTTTGTGATTGGTGGCCGCCAAGGGCAGCGCTTGGCGCGCGGAAGTTCTGTCCAAGCCCAACGAGGGCGGGCAGCCGCGGCTGCGGCTGCGGTGTAGTCAGCGGTGAGCACATCATCTTGGGGCCTTCCAGGCACCGCTGCGATGGCCGGCGTTCCGTCTGCCTGAACCACCGTCTGTTCGCAACCGCGCTGCCCCTCCGTCGCCGGCCGGCGGCACCCGGATCGATGGCCGCGGCCGATGGCGCGCCTGGATCTCGATCCCGCGCGCTGTTTGGGTGGTGAGCCGCTCCGCCGACGGTTGATTTAGTCGTGCGCGCCTTGTGGGCACCTGGCAGGCAAGCCGACCCGGCTGCTGACACGTGACCTGCCTCAGCCAGAGCTGCCGCGACCAGCATCTCAAGTGTACGAAACGAGCATCATGGGCTGAGCTCGCCTCCGGCTGCTGACCGCCTGCTCCGTAGGTGACCGCGTTATTCCCACGTGCGGCCGCTGCCGGGCCGCGCACAAGGCCTGCATCCGGGGCTACAAGTTCCGGGTGACGGCGGGTGGGTTCCCGAGATCGAGATGCCTCCTTTTTGACAGCGGCTGACACGAGCGACACGAACGAGCAGGGCCGTTTTCCCCGCAGCAGCCATGGGTCAAGGCGCCGCGGCGAGGTGTGCCCTCTCCCCTGTCCCTGCCCTAAGGCTCGTGAGCCCGGCTGACCGCCAGTGTCCTTTGTCGAGCACGACGGCCTCGACCCGGACGCGGAGGAGGAGGAGAAGGGGGGGGACGACGACGACGGTGAGGCGTCGGAGCACGTCCGGCCGCCGCCGCCGCCGCCGCCGCCGCTGCATCCGCCGCCGCCAAGGCCGCCGCTTCTGCCGCCGCCGCCGCCGCCGCCGCCGGCTGCGCACCCCGCGACCATCTACGCGGCGCAGTCGGCGTTCCCGCTGCAGGACCGACAGGAGGCGGTGCTGCTGCGGCACTACGTGCAGCACATTGCCATCTGGCTGGACCTGTGCGAGCCGGCGCAGCCGTTTGCGACGGTGGTGCCGCAGCGCGCGGCCACGTGCAGCGTGCTGCGCAACGCCATCCTGGCGCTGGCGGCCAAGCACCGGGCGCATCTCGAGGGCGGCGGCCAGGGCGGCGGCCAGGGCGGCCACGGCGGCGGCAGCAGCAGCAGCAGCGCGGCCGGCCGCTACGCGTCGGACCACTACCACCAGGCGTGCCTGGACGTGCTGATCCCGCTGCTGAGCCACGAGGCGACGGCGGCCGACGAGAACCTGTTTGCGGCGACCATCATCCTGCGCGTGTGGGAGGAGATGGAGTGTGCGTGCCGGCCTGTCGTTGTGATCTTGAGAGTGTCGGCCTGTCGGCTAACCCCCAGTTAAACACACCGGCTTCGACTCGCAGGGCTACCTGCTGGGCATCCACGCGTTTGTGCACGGCCACGGCCCGGCCCTGGCGCGGCCCAACTCGCTCAGCGCCGCCAGCTTCTGGGTCGGCCTGCGCCAGGAGATCTACACGGCCGTGGCCAACCGGCAGCCCGTGATGGCTGCCGTGACGGCGCCGCTGGTGGCCGGCCTCGTCGACGGCGTCGGCGGCGTCGGCGATGACGAAAACGACAACGACAACGACAACGACAACGACGGCGGGGGCCTCGGCCCGGCCGCCGACCACGAGTGGGCGAACCGCGCCGTCGTGCACTGCGCCGACGTGCTCAACCTGTGCTTTGGCGCCGCGCCGCCGCGCCGCTCGTGGGCCGCCCTCGCCGCCGCCCACCGCCAGTGGGCCGCGCGCCGCCCGGCCTCCTTCACGCCGACGCTGGACCGCCCGCGCCGGCCGGGCGACGCCTTTCCCGAGATCTGGTACCAGACGACGTGGCATGGTGAGGGACCAACGGCATTATTCAGAGCATACCGGAACGAACAACAGCTAACAACGCCCGCAGTCACCGGCGTCCAGCACCACCTCCTGGCCGAGCTGTTCCTCATCGACACCGACCCCTCGATCCCCCGCGCGGTGCGCCCGCGTGACCCGGCGGTCCAGCAGGCCGACGTAAGTGGACCGGACCCCCGTCGACCGCCCTCGTCGACCGTCACCCCCGCTCACCGCCAGGACCGCATCCGCGAGCTCACGCGCCAGGTCTGCGGTATCGGCCTCGGCAACCAATGGACGCCGCCCGCCCTGTTCACGGCCTGCATGGCGATTACGGCGTGTACGTCCGCGGTTCCCCCACTGACCCCCCCTCTCGCTGCAGCATGTCCTTGCTGACCGCCAGTCGGCGACCGCTTCGCCAGCCGGAGCGACCAGGACGCCCTTCTGGACCTGATGCGCCGCACAGAAACGGACCACGCGCGCCCCACGGAGGCCGTGCAGCGGCAGCTGATGCGGTCATGGGGTCGGGCCGGCTAGGTCCGGCGTCTGCAGGGTCTTGGGGGGTTCAGCCTGAATGGAATTCAGGGTCTCAGGGTCTTTGCACAGATCGTCGTCACCTGACCCACGCCCACCCACCGTTCGCGGATTTTCACCTCGAAGCGCGCCAAACAGGCAACTGCCCAGATCCCTTTGTCCCGCCAGGGCAATAATCCCCGGGGCGGCGCCCAATTCGGCAAAAATGGCCGGGGCGCTGCCCGGTGTGCGACGGTGTGCGACGCTGTGCGCGGACTGTGTTGTTGGGGTCCGGATTGCCAAATCGGGACGCTTCTCACACTGGCTTGCTCGTCAGCGCCGCACCGCAGATGCAGAGCAACAGACAGGGAACTGTAAAAAGGCCCTCCCTGTGGGCAGCGAGGGGGGGGGCAGTGGGAGGCGTGTCGACATATTTAAGGCCTCCCTCCCGCTTGCCCTCTGCCGTTCACCATCCTCAGCATTTACTCGAATCCGATCGTCCAGAACCGCCCTCCACACAACACCATCAACACACCAGCATGGCTCCTGCGGCTGTCGACGACCAGGCCGTCTGCCTGCCGCCGGCCAAGTCGGGGCGGGCGCTCGAGGAGGCCTCGGACGCGGTGGACGCGGTCAACGAGCGGCGCGACGAGGCCAAGGCGCTGATGGCGGGCGGCGGCGGCACGTTTGGCGCAGACAAGGACCAGGCGCAGTTCCGGCAGTTTGACGCGGCGTGCGCGCGGGTGCGGGCGCTGTACGCGGAGCAGCACGCGAAGCAGACGGTGGCGTTCAACCTGGCGGCGCGGGCGCGCTTCCACTCGGCATCGCGGGCGCGGCCGGGCATGTCGGTGTGGGAGGCGATGGAGGCGCTGGACCGGCTGGTGGACGCGTCGGACCCGGACACGGAGCTGAGCCAGATCCAGCACCTGGTGCAGAGCGCCGAGGCCATGCGGCGCGACGGGCGGCCGCGCTGGATGCAGGCCACGGGGCTGGTGCACGACCTGGGCAAGCTGCTGTGCGTGCTGGGGCTGGGCGGGGGGGAGGACAGCACCGGAGACGGCGGCGGCGGCGGCCAGTGGGCCGTCGTGGGCGACACGTTCCCCGTGGGCTGCCGCTTCGACACGGACGCCATCGTGTGCCCCGAGTCCCTGGCGGCCAACCCGGACGCCGGCCACCCCGTCTACGCCACCGAGTGCGGCATCTACCCGCGCCACTGCGGCCTCGACAACGTGATGCTCTCCTGGGGCCACGACGAGTACCTCTACCTCGTGCTCCGCGACCAGAGCCGCCTGCCCCCCGAGGGCCTCGCCATGATCCGCTACCACTCCTTCTACCCCTGGCACCGCGAGGGCGCCTACCGCCACCTCATGGCCGACAAGGACCACGCCCTGCTCGCCGCCGTCCAGGCCTTCAACCCCTACGACCTCTACAGCAAGTCCGACGACGTCCCGGACATTGCCGCCCTCAAGCCCTACTACCTCGACCTCATCGCCGAGTTCTTTCCGCCGGTGATCTACTGGTGAGGTGGTGGCAGGGTGGAATGAAAAGCAAACGCTCAAACGATCAGATAGAAGGCAATCTACAAACGCTCAAAAATACAAGTACCGTACAGTCCACCAGTCACCGCCCGGGCATCATGCGGCGCAGCCAGCCACACAGGCCTCTGCGCCGCCGCCTTCGGCTAAAAAAGACGCCTTGGCCGCCGTGCCGTCCTTGTCCGCCGCCGTCCGCGCCGTCGCCGGAATCGACAGCGCGCGCGCGCGCTTGCTGCCGGCAGCGTCGCCGCCGCCGCCGCCGCCGCCCACGCCGCCCACCGATCCGGCGCCCGGCCGCGCCGCGTGCATCTCGCGCTGCGCCTGCGCCGCCTGCGCCTTGGTCACCACCAGGCCCTGCGTGATCGGCTGCGGCTCGCCGTTCTCCACCACCGCCATGCTGGGCCACACCACCAGCAGAATGTCGCCGGGGTCCAGCTCGGCGTCGTCGTCGTTGTCATCGTCGTTGTCGTCCTCGATGGCCGTGT
Source organism: Ophiostoma fasciatum (assembly GCA_019925495.1). NCBI lineage: Eukaryota > Fungi > Ascomycota > Sordariomycetes > Ophiostomatales > Ophiostomataceae > Ophiostoma > Ophiostoma fasciatum. Next base: position 778,639 of record JADHKM010000004.1, on the reverse strand, counting down.
CGTCGTCGGCGCCGTCGGCGTCGGCTGTCGGCGCCTCTTCTGGCGCATCCGCCGCCGCCGCCGCATCCCGCGCATCTGCCGCCGCCGCCGCATCCCGACTCCCGGCACGGCCGCGGCGGCCAAACTCGGGCAGCGGCAGGGCCTGCCAGTCAAACTCGTCGTAGGGGGGCCCAAAGTAGGGCTCGATCTTCATGCGGGCGGCCTGGATCTTCTGCCACTCGGCGCAGGCGAGGGCGCAGGCGTCGCTGAGGCCGCGGCAGAAGGCGGCGTAGGGCAGGGCGCCGAGCAGGTGCTGGACGACCCAGGTGACCTCGCGCACGACGCGCTGGACGCGGGCCTGGGCGCTGGCGCGCTGCACGTCGGGCAGCGTGGCCAGCAGCGACGCGCGCAGCGTGGCCTCGCGCGCGGGGCTGGCAAACTCGACGCCGTGCAGCAGGCGCGTCAGCTCGGCGTCGTCGTCGACGAGGTAAAAGGGCCGGAACACGTGCCGGTGCAGCGTGCGCGACACCACCGCCAGCACCGCCGCCACGCGCATGGCCTTGGCCGCCGCCGAGTTGGACGCCGGCAGCGGGATCTGCGTCGGGCCCTTGAGCGCCTCCGCCCCGCGCAGGTTGCGCCAGCACGACCCGTCCCGCAGCACCTGGTCGTCCAGGTCTGCCCGGAAGTGCTCCTCCACCAGGTGGAAGAGGCGCGTCCAGATGGTGTCCAAGATGGCGACGCTGGGGGTTAGGGGGTTAGCGGGCGGGAACGAAATAGGGGATGGATGCGATCGAACATGGACAGGGAAAAAGCACTCACTACACATCCTCCGGATCGTCGCGCAGGACCACGCGGTAGCTGTCGAGCTCGGCCAGGCGCGCCGTGCGGGCGGCCAGGGCGGCCTCGGCCTCGGCCAGGGCCGCGCGCAGGCGGTCGCGCTCGGCGGCCGTCTCCTGCAGGCCGGCCTCGGCGGCGGCGAGGCCGTCGCGGGCGGCGTCGCGCTCGGCCGCGCACTGGGCGAGCTCGGCGGCGTGCTGGGCGGCGCGCGCCTCGGCGGCGGCGGCGGCGGCGGCGGCCTGCTCGTCCAGCTGGGCCGCCAGCTGCGCGCGCTCGGCGGCCAGCGCCTGCTGCGCCGCCTGCAGCGCGTCGCGCTCGGCGCGGGCGGCGGCGAGCTCGGCGGCGCGCGCGTCGCGCTGGGCGGCGGTGTCGGCCAGGTCCTGGGCGGTGCGGGCGAGGTCGGCCTCGACGGCGCGCTGGGCGGCCTCGACGCGCGCCTGGGCGGCCTCGAGCTCGCGCCGGAACTCCCAGTACTGCTCAAACACGTTGCGGTTCGTGCTCACCAGCTCCGCGTTCTTGGCCCGCAGGTGCAGCACCTCGCTGAAGATGTTGGCCAGCAGGTTGTAGTTGGGGTCCGCCGCGATGGTCTTGATGGCGCCCACCAGCCCGTCCACCACCTGCGTCGGGTCGGCGCCGCCCGTTTCGACGGCCATGTTGAGCAGGGGAGCAGGGGAGCAGTGGAAGCAGAGAAGGTTGGGAAGAGAGAATGGCCTCTGGGATGACCTCTGGTGGTCTTTTCTGCTCTCTGCTCCTGTCTCCCTCTTATACTCGTCGCTGCGGCCGTCAGGCAGCGAGGATGCCGTGGCCCCGCGTGCCCTGTGCCATCGGCAGCATGTCTGGGCTGTCAGGCGGGCGGTTGCGCATGATGCTGCTTGGCTGCTTATCTGTGACAGCGTGGTTCGAGCGGACCGCGCGACGTCGCCTCGTTTCTGTCCGCCGCCGCCGCGTTTCCGTGGTCCAACGTGGCACACGGGAGAGGAGAGGAGAGAGCGCGCGCTGTTGCCCAACACGGCAGCGACCCACCCAGCTGCGCCCGCCGCGCGCGGTCGTGTGGCCGCTCCTGCCCAGTCGCGGACGTCCCTGCGCCCTTCCTTCCTCTTCTGTCTTGTTCGACGTGCTTTTTCCACTGTCTGAGTCACCGTCACCACATCACCACATCACCACATCGCCACACATCGCCACGAGGAGGCGGCGCGTTGGGCAGCGGATACGGGGTCACGTGGTAGGTCACGTTACTACTACGACGACGACGACGACGACGGTTGGCAAACGATATTTGCAAACGGAAAAGTATACGCCCAACAGCTACAAATGCGACTCGCGCTTGATGGCCTCGTCAATGTCGATGACGCCGCTCCAGTCGACGGCGTGGCGCTCGGTGACGGTGCCGCTCTTGTTGAGCAGGTGGAGGCGGCCGCGGGTGGAGAGGGGGGGCCCGTCGTCGGCCTCGCGGACGTAGTAGGCCCAGTCGGCGGAGTGGTCGACCTCGGTCTGGGAGAAGCCGTTGCCGAGCCAGGCAAAGCGGTTGCCGGTGTAGGTGACGTCAAAGTCGTCGAGGCGCAGCTCGCGGACGGCCTCGATGTAGTGGAGGGTGCTGCCGGGCCAGAGGGCGAGGACGGGCCCGTCAGGGCGGCTCTTGTACCAGGAGCGGCAGGGGTCCTGCCAGACGGTGCGGCGCATGTAGTGGTCCTTGAAGGCGACAAAGTCGCGCACGGCGGCGGCGGTGGGCGCAAAGGTGGCCATGTTGGTGGTCTGGAAGCGGTCGATGAGCTGGCACATCCAGTCGGCCTGGGCCTCGATGGCGGACAGCACGGGCCCGTTGCCGATGGGGCAGTTGGGGCCGAGGAAGACGAGGTAGTTGGGCACGCCGGCGGCGGCCACGCCCAGGTAGGCGGCCGGGTCGGCGGCCCACTGGTCCTGCAGGTTGGTGCCGGCGGGCGTGACGACGGGGAAGCGCGGGCGGAACGACGTGTCGAAGCCGGTGGCGCAGATGAGCACGTCGACGGGGTGCTCGCGGCCGTCGGCGGCGCTGCGCGGCCCGCGCTCGGTGACGGCGGCGATCTCGCCGTACACGACCTCGACGTTGGGCGCCGTCAGGGCCTCGAGGTAGCCGACGCCGGGCGTCAGGCGGCGGCAGCCGACGGACCAGTCGGGGATCAGCAGGGCGGCCAGGTCGGGGCGGCCGATCTTGGCGCGCATCTGCTGCGCCATGTAGGCGCGCGTGCTCTCGCTGACGCGGGAGCCCTTGAGGAAGATCTGGAACTGGCCGTTGAGGCCCGTCTCGATGTTCTTGCGGTACCGCAGCAGCGCGCCCGGCTCGCGGGCAAACTCGGCGCGCTCCGCCGCCGTGTACGTGTGCTGCTCCAGGCCGCGCACCGGCGACACCCACGTGGGCTCGCGCACAAACGTCGTCACCTTGCGGCAGCGCGCGCGGATGGCCGGCAGCACCTGGATGCCCGACGAGCCGTTGCCGATGAGGCCCACGTGCTTGCCGTCCAGCTCCGCCGCCGGGTCCCAGCTGGCCGTGTGCAGCAGCGTGCCCTTGAACGTGTCCAGGCCCGGGATGGCCGGCCAGCGCCAGTGGTTGAGGATGCCCGACGCGTTGATCAGGATGTCGCAGTGGTCGCGCAGGCTGCCGCCGCCGCTGCCCGGCGTCTTGTCCTGCACCTCCACGTCGTACCCGCCCTGCGCGTGGTTCCAGTACGCCCCGACGACCTGGTGCTGCAGGCGCACGTACTTGCGCAGGTCGTACTTGGTGGCAAACGACTCAAAGTAGTCAAAGATGTCCTTGGCCGGCGGGTACACGGCCGGCCAGTCCGGCTTGGGCTCGAAGCTCCACGTGTAGTTGTGCGACGGGACATCGCACGCGCATCTGGTGGTCAGCCTCTGCTTTCTTCCCCCTTTTGTCTCGTTCTCGTCCCCTCCCTACCCCGGATAGCGGTTCTCGAACCAGGTGCCCGACACGGCCGGGTTCTTCTCGTAGACGACCAGGGTGAAGTTGCGGAAGTGCTTCTGCATCTTGTAGGCAAACAGCAGGCCGGACGCGCCGGCGCCCACGCAGATGATGCGCACGTGGCGCTCCGCGTGGATGGGCTGCTCCAGCCGCTGGGCGGCATCCCGGATCTGCGGCGAGTCGCCGGGCGGGATCAGCTTGTCGGCCATGGGTGGGGATTGAGGGCAAGACGCTCGCAAGAAAGACAGTGCAGAAGAGAGGCTACAGCAGCGCAATGGCCAGACGGAGAATGCTGGCGTGGGCAGGCAGGCCTTCTATACCCGCGGACAGCAGCATGTCGTCTGGGGGCAGGATGACCTCGGTTTTCGAGCCGGACGGGCGACGGGAGGCTTGCAGATACTCCTTTGAATGTTACCATGAGGGCGCATCCCCCGCGGGTGAGAGGCCGGGCGGGACCGCGGACGATTGCAGGGCAAGCAGAGGCCAACGAGTCAGGATCAGAGGAGGCGGGCGGACGGATCACGGCTGACGGCTGCCTGCTGGTCTGAAGACGCAGTCTGTCGGTGGCTACGGCAGTGCCAGCAAGACACGGTCTGCTCGCTCGTCGACAGCAGCCGTGGGCCTGACTCGTTGGCGCGTCTCTACATACCCTCGGATATGCCCTGACTCAGGGGTCTGTTTAGCGAGTGCGGGGTAGAACGTTTTTGCCTGTGCCTATGTGCCTACAGTGCTAGTAGGTCAGGTTGACCATGACGGTCTTGGGCTCGGTGTACATGCGCAGGGCGTGGATGGCGTTCTCGCGGCCGAGGCCGCTCTCCTTGGAGCCGCCAAAGGGGGCGCTGAGGAAGCAGAGGGAAACGCAGTTGACGCCGACCATGCCGCTGTCGATGTCGGCGGCGAGGCGCAGGGCGCGGTTGATGTCCTGGGTGAAGACGCCGGCCATGAGGCCGTAGGCGGTGTCGTTGGCCTTGGCGACGACCTCGTCCTCGGTGGCGAACCGGTTGAGCACGGCGACGGGGCCGAAGATCTCGTTGCGGCAGATCTCGGCGTCCTCGGCCACGCCCTCGAACACGGTGGGCTGTATATAGTAGCCGCGGGCGTCGGCGTCGGGCCCGGCGTCGCCGCCGCGGCCGCCGCCGACGAGTACAGAACCCTGGGCCCGGCCGCGGTCGAGGAAGCCGGCGACGCGGTCATACTGCAGGCGGTCGACGAGGGGCCCGAGCAGGGTGCCGGGGGCGTCGGGGTCGCCGACGCCGGCGGCCTTGGCCTGCATGGCGGCCTTGTAGGCGGCGGCGAAGCGGTCGTAGATGCCGGCCTGGACGTAGACGCGCGAGGCGGCGAAGCAGACCTGGCCCGAGTTGGCGGTGATGGCGTCGGCGCACCATTTGACGGCGTTGTCGAGGTCGGCGTCGTCGAACACGACGGCCGGGCTCTTGCCGCCCAGCTCGAGCGTCACGCGCTTGAGGTTGGACTGCGCGGCGGCCTCCTGGATGCGGCGGCCGGTGGCGGTGGAGCCGGTGAAGCTGATCTTGCGCACGCCCATGTGGCGGGCCAGCAGGGCGCCGGTGGAGCCGTCGCCGGGCAGGACCTGGAAGACGCCCGGGGGGAAGCCGGCCTCGCGGGCGAGCTCGCCGAGGGCGACGGCGGCAAAGGGCGTCTTCTCCGAGGGCTTGAGGATGAAGGTGTTGCCCGTGGCCAGCGCGGGCGCCGCCTTGAGCCCGGCGGTGCCCAGGGGCCCGTTCCAGGGCACGATGCCGACGGCGACGCCGAGCGGCTCGTTGCGCACAATCTTGAGGAAGCCGTCGTCCTGCTGCGGGTAGGCCTCGCCGGCGAACTTGTCGACCCAGCCGGCGTAGTAGCGCAGGGCCTCGGCGAACAGGTCGACCTCAAAGGCGCCAAACGTGCCGTACGGCGCGCCCAGCGTCAGCCGCGACAGCGCCGCCAGCGCCGGCCCGTTGGCGGCCACCAGGTCGGCAAAGCGCAGCATCATGTCGCGCCGCGCCCGCGCGCCCACCCGCCGCCACGCCCCAAAGGCCGCCTGCCCGGCCGCCACGGCCGCGTCCACGTCGGCGGCGCCCGCCAGCGCCACGTCGTCGGCCACGAGCGTGCCGTCCTTGGGGTTGTGCACCGCGAGCGTCTGCGCGTTTGTCGACGCGACATACTCGTTGTTGACAAACAGCTTCTTGGGCAGGTTGTCCTTGCTGAAGGAGATTTGGAAAGCCATGGTGGGGGAGGAGGAGAAATGGATAGGGCTGGTGCGGAGGCACGATCTGGACCGCACAGAAGATGTGCAGAAGATGGCAGAGGATGGCAGAAGATGGCAGAGGATGGCACAAGATGGCACAAGATGGCAGAGGATGGACAGAAGAAATACAAATACAGACGTGAGAGCTCCTCGGCAAAGAATCAACGATCTCTCCTCGGCAACCGTGTACGTATCTCTTTAAGGCGGCTACGTGTTAGTGGCCAGCTGGCTGGCTGCTATGCGGGGAAGCTCTGTATAAACTCCCTGTGCCTAGATAGAGAACCCCCCGTCGGCGACGAGGGCGGCGCCCTGCATGAAGCTGCTCATGGGCGAGGCCAGGAAGGCGATGGCGTCGGCGATCTCCTCGGGCTGGGCCATGCGCTGCAGCGGCGTGCGCTGGATGTCCTGCCACAGCGGCGAGCCCTCGGAGTCGGCGCGGCGGACGGCCAGCAGCGGCGTCTCCACGTAGCCGGGGCAGATGGCGTTGATGCGGATGCCGTGGGGGCCGTACGTCGTGGCGTCGCCGCGCGTGAGGCCGACGACGCCTGCGGGTCAGCTGCCTGTTCGATTTGCGACGTGACCCCCGACCCCCCCCCGGACCCCGACCCCGACCTACCGTGCTTGGCCGCCGCGTAGGCCGTGTGCGAGTGGTGGCTGCCGGGCACCGTGAGGCCGAACATGGACGCCATGTTGATGATGCGGCCGCGGCCCTCGCGGGGGCCTCGGTTTCTGGGGGGCTGGTTAGCTGGCTGCTGCTGGCTGGCTGCTGCTGGCTGGCTGCTGCTGGCTGGCTACTGGCTGCCGCTGCCATCTGCTTGCTACCTGGACAGACATACTCCTGCTTCAGCAGCACCTTAATCTCCTCGCTCTGGCACCGCCACACGCCGTCGAGGTCGACGTTGACGATGCGGCGCCACTCGGCCTCGTCGACCTCGTGCGTGGGCTTGCCGGAGCCGCTGATGCCGGCGTTGTTGACGGCCACGTCCAGCCGGCCGAACCGCGCCGCCGCCGCCGCCACCGCCGCCTGCACCTCGCTGCTGCGCTCCACGTCCATCTGCAGCTGCAGCACGGTCACGTGCGGGTAGTCCGCCTGCAGCTCCGCCACCGCCGTCGCCAGCGCCTCGCGGTTGCGGTCCGCCAGCGCCAGGTTCTGGATGCCGAGCCGCGCAAACGCCAGCGCCGTGCTGCGGCCGATGCCCGACGCCGCGCCCGTGATGAAGGCCGTGCCTTTGAGGAGGGACATGGTGGGTATTGGTGTTGTTGTTGTGAGGGGAAGGGGAGACGACTACGGTCTACGACAGACGACAGACGACACGACAGGATCTTTTATCTGCGGAACTCATCGTTCCGAGCGGCACACCGCGGAGAGCGCGAGCTAGTGCAGCAGCAGTCGAGGTCGACGTCGTCGGCGCATTTCCTCGGCAATGGGTGGTCGTGGGCGCCGACAGGAGGAAGACATAACGCCGACCCCAGGCTACCCCGGATTTTTCTCCACCCCCGCTCGGAACGGGCTCGGAATCTGCTCTTTCCTGTCTCTCCTTCTGTCTCTCTTTATCCTCTTTTACCTCTTCCACCATGGCCCGCAGCTTCAAGGCCCGCGCCGGCGGCTCCAACCCGCAGACCCCCCCCAACTGGACGGACCTCGTGGCGCACAAGTACTGCGGCGCCGTGGGCCCCGGGCGCGCCGGCAAGAGCAACAAGGCGCAGAAGTGCGCCGCCTGTCTGCAGGTCAAGGCGCAGCGCGAGGGCGCCGTCGAGCGCGAGACGCGCCGCCGCCGCGCGGAGAAGATGAGCCTTGTGACGTCATGGGGGGAAGGCGCGGTGATGGATGATGGAGACAGATGATGGACTGCTGGAGACGACATCAACATCGTCGACTCGGACAACGACCTCGACTCGAACACGGCCGTTGGAAGGCTCCCTTTCTCGTCGCCCTCGGATTGGCTCCTGACTCCGCGACGCCTCGCCGCGCTGCTCGCCACGATGGATCCTCCCTGCCGAGCTGACTCGTCGGCGATTCGTCGGCGAGGAAGCGGCCTCGACGGCGGCCACGTCTATACGGCACATCCACGCAGGGCGCAGGGCACGCCACGCAGGGCTCAGGGCCCATGGTGCAGGGCACGCATCGTCTGTCGCATCGTCTGTCGCATCGTCTGTCGCTCGTCTGTCGCTCGTCTGTCGCTCGTCTGTCGCTCGTCTGTCGCCAGCTTTCTTGTGCACCCAGCCGCCGATGTCGACGCAGCGACCTCCCTGCTGCCTCTCGCCGCTCCCTCGCTGGCGGCTTACCGGCTGTTGTGCGCGCCCTTCCATCGTGGCCGCGTGACCGACGACGTGTTGGTGCTTTCGATGAGCTGTCCTTTGGTATATAAGGGGGTGCTGCTGGTGCTGCGGCTTCCATATTCGACTTTGATTTTCTTTTTTTTTTCCTACATCTCTCCTTCTTTCACTCCACCACACAACCGCCACTTCTACTACGCATGCTCTGGAAGAGACCCGCGGAGCCCGGCCGGTCGTGGCCGGCGGTGGCCATCGGGCTGTTTGTGGCGCTGGGCGGCGTGCTGTTTGGCTACGACACGGGCACCATCGGCGGCATCCTGGCCATGGACTACTGGGAGCGGCTCTTCTCGACGGGCTACACGGACAGCAGGGGCCGGCCGACGGTGTCGCCGGCGCAGGCGTCGGCCGTGGTGAGCATGCTGTCGGCGGGCACCTTCTTCGGCGCCCTGGGCTCGCCCCTGCTGGCCGACCGCCTGGGCCGCCGCCGCGCCCTCGTCGCCGCCGCCGCCGTCTTCGTCCTCGGCGTCGCCCAGCAGACGGCCGCCACCGCGCTGCCGCTCTTCCTGGCCGGCCGCTTCTTTGCCGGCCTGGGCGTGGGGCTGATTTCGGCGCTGAGTGGGTGCTCTCCCAGGCTTGTTGTTATTCCAAGTCTCCCCTCTGACCCCCAGTCCCCCTCTACCAGGCCGAGACGGCGCCGCGCTGGATCCGCGGCGCCATCATCGGCACGTACCAGTTCGCCATCACGGTGGGCCTGCTGCTGGCGGCGGTGCTGGACAACGCCACGCACGCCCGCGCCGACACCGGCTCCTACCGCATCCCCGTCGCCGTGCAGCTGGCCTGGACGCTCGTCCTCGTCGCCGGCCTGCTGCTGCTGCCCGAGACCCCGCGCTACCTCGTCCGCTGCGGCCAGCCCGACCGCGCCGCCCGCGCCCTCGCCCGCCTGCGCCGCCTGCCCCCCGCCCACCCGGCCGTGGCCGCCGAGCTGGCGGCCATCGTGGCCAGCTACCGCCAGGAGGAGGGCAACCACGGCGCCGACGACGGCGCCGACGACGGCGCCGACGACGGCGCAAACACCGTGCTCGACAGCCTGCTGGACGCCGCCCGCGCGCTGCTGGCCTGCTTCCGGCCGCCGCTGCGCCGGCGGCAGCTGACGGGCATGGCGCTGCAGGCGCTGCAGCAGCTGACGGGCATCAACTTCATCTTCTACTACGGCACGCAGTACTTCCGGCACGCGGGCGTGGCGGACGCCTTTGCCGTGCAGATGATCACGTCGGCCATCAACGTGGCCTCGACGCTGCCGGGCCTCTGGGCCGTCGAGCGCTGGGGCCGCCGCCCGCTGCTGCTCTGGGGCGCCGTCGGCATGGCCGCCGCGCAGCTCGCCGTCGCCCTGCTCGGCTCCCTGTCCGCCGGCCAGGACCCCGTCGACGGCACCGCGCTCGTGCGCAGCGTCGCCGCCCAAAAGGCCGGCATCGCCTTTGTCTGCGCCTACATCTTCTTCTTTGCCGCCACCTGGGGGCCCCTCGGCTGGGTCGTCACCGGCGAGATCTTTCCCCTGCAGCACCGCGCCCGCGCCCTCTCCCTGACGACGGCCACGAATGTGGGTTCTCTGTCTGACTCTTTGTTTTTTTGCCTCCGCTCACCCCCAGTGGCTCCTCAACTGGGCCATCGCCTACGCCACGCCGTACCTCGTCAACTTTGGCCCCGGCTGCGCCAACCTGCAGGCCAACATCTTCTTCGTCTGGGCCGGCTGCTGCCTCGTCTGCGTCGCCTTTGTCTACTTTTTCGTCTACGAGACCAAGGGCCTCACCCTCGAGCAGATCGACTGCATGTACACCACCGTCTCCTCTGCCCGCCACTCTGTCGGCTGGGTGCCCGACGCGGATGTGCCGCTGGCCAGCGTGCCGGTGGCCAGCGTGCCGGAGGCTAAGAGCAGCGGGAGGGGGAGGGAGAGTGGGAGTGGGAGTGGAAGTGGGAGTGGAAGTGGGAGTGGGAGTGGGAGTGGGAGCGTGGTATGAGGTACATGTAGATCCTAGAGAAACACATTCACAGTCCCGACAAAGCCCTCACCCCCGCGAGCGCGCCCCGATGGCGTCCAGCAGGGGCTGCAGGCGCGCGTGCTCGCGCTCGACGCGGGCGGCGGCGGCGGCGCTGCGCGGCACCAGGCGCACGGCAAAGGGGCGCGGCGAGAGGGTGAGGCCGGCGTGGTAGCCCGTGCGCACGCTGAGGTCGAGCGGCGGCTGCTGCGGCGCGCCGGGGTGCGGCCCGGCCGGCGGCCGCAGGTCCAGGGCCGCGAGCACGCGCGCCGCCGCCAGCAGCATCGACGTGGTCGCGTAGCGCTCGCCGGGGCACCCGCGGCGGCCGGCCCCGAACGTGTAGAGGGCGCGGCGGCCGACGTTGTCGGCCTCGGCGGCCCCCTCCCCCCCGTCCGTGCCCGGCCGCACGCCCAGCGGGTGCGCCAGGAAGCGCTCCGGGCGGAACGCGGCCGGCTCGTCGTAGGCGCGCGGGTCCGTCTGCAGGCCGAGCGCGTTGGCCAGCACGATGGTGCCCTTGGGCAGCCGGAAGCCCGCGTACTCGTCGTCCGCGTCCAGCCGGTGCGGCAGCGCCAGCGGGCCCGGCGGCCGCAGCCGCAGCACCTCGTACAGGCACGCCCGCAGGTACGGCACGCCGTCCAGCACCGCCTTGGGGGGGGGCCAGCCGCTGCTGTCGCTGCTGCCGCTGCTGCCGCTGCTGCCGCTGCTGTCATTGTCGCCGTCGTTGCCGCCGGCATCACGCAGCAGCCAGTCCAGCTCCGCCTGCACGCGCCGCAGCGCCGCCGGGTGCGCCGCCAGGAACAGCACGAGGCTCAGCACGGCCGCCGTCGTCGTGTCGATGCTCGCGTCCACCAGCCCGCTCGCCATGTACGCCAGGTCCAAGTCGGAGAAGCGGTAGCCTTCGTCGTCCTCGCCGTCCTCCCCCTCTTGCCCCCCCCGGCCCTCCTCCTCAGCCGCCACCTCCTCCGCCACCTCCTCCGCCACCTCCTCCAGCACGCCGGCCAAAAAGGACGGGGCGGGCGGCGGCCCCGGCTTCCCCCGCGCACGCCGCGCCGCCGCCAGCAGCAGGGCCGAGTAGTCCGCCATGGCCTCGCGCACGAGGCGCGCCTTGCGCTTCCAGGGCGCCAGCCACTCGGGCAGGTAGCGCAGCAGCGGCACGACCGTGGCCGGCGACAGCGGCGCCACCACGTCGAGCCACAGCGCCTGCACGGCAAACAGGCGCGCCGCGAACGCGTCGCCGCCGCAGTCTGCCAGCCGCGCGCCCGCCACCGTCGTCAGCGACGTGCCCAGCGCCCAGCGCCGCACCAGGCGGGCGGGGTCGACGTCCGCCCCCCCGTGCGGCCCCCCGGCCTCCCTCAGCAGGTCGTGCGCCAGCTCCGCCGCCGCCGCGTCCAGCACCGGCAGCAGGCCGTCGACGGCGGCCGCGCTGGTCAGGTGGCGCGCGATGGCGGCCCGCCAGCGGCGCAGGCACGCCCCGTTCTGCAAGAAGATGATCTGCTTGCGCCCGCCGCGCAGCACGTACTCCTCGGCGCCCACGCTGCGCGCCCGCCCGCCGTACAGCGCGCCGCGCCGCTCCCACAGCGCGTGCACGTCGCGCGCGTGGCTCAGCACCACCACGTTGGCCGCCCCGGCCTTGAGCCCCACCACGTCGCCGTGCGCCCGCGCCCACGCCGCCAGCCGCCCGTACAGCGCCTCGCCGCCCCCCTCGCCCACCGACGCCAGCTGGTGCAGGTTGCCCAGCCCCAGCACCGTCGGTGGACCCGGAGGGAACCCCGGCGGCCGCCGCGTCGACAGCAGCCACGCCACCGCCCGCTGGCCGCAGTAGACGAGAGCGAGCACGAGCAGGGGCAGGACGTAGGCCATGTTCCGATGTGGGAGATGGGAGATGGCTTGTCTACTACTCTCCGGAAGGGCTACGACGGATGGGCCTACGGACGGGCCTACGGACGGGCCTATATATGCTACTGTCTGTCAGGACGAGAGGATGGCATCAGAGAAGAGGCCGGTCTGTCAGAACGAGAGGGTGGTATCGGAGAAGAGGCCGGTCTGTCTGTTGGCTGCACAGACAACGCCACAGTCCTCCGCCAGCGAATCACAGGCATGCATCCGCCGCCGCCAACCGCCGCCGAGCGTCAGCAGCGGCACAACGACCAGCGGTCTGTCTGGCCCTAGCCTCCCTTCTCCCTTGCGTCGGGCGTCCGTCGTCGTCTTCGCTTGCACTCGGTCCTCGGCAAGGAGGGGCGGAAGAAGGACAAGAAAAAGTCGGTTGGGCGCGCGGAATTTCAAAAAGAAAGCACAATCAAAGCGCAAGCGGTGCTGGTCCGCAAAGAAAAGGTACTGCATTCCGGCCGCAGCGCAATCTCGCGTCCGGTGCACGGGACCGAGGCGGTGGACACCGTCATTTCGAAAAGAACGAGACAAAAGAAACGTGAGTCGTCCATCTACATGTACATCCTGGTCACGTGCCTGTGGGCAACGACGACAATAAGCATAGAGTGACAATATGGCAAGGCGTCTGTCCGTCCTGGCTGTATGGAACGGTCAGTCGAACATAAACTGTAGTAGATCTCATTCTGTATTGTGTGGTTTTTCTGTAGAATTTGTACTGTCGTAGTTTGTATTTTATTTTGTATCATTTATGATTGAAAATAAATTATTATGATAATTATATTTTATTTTGATTTATTTTCAGTCATTTTATTGTTCGTAGCAAATATTTGACAATAAACACGACAGGACAATAAACACGACAGAGTGCATTGGATATACAAGGCATGTTTATTTATCAAAACTGTCCTCTATTTTCAGCGCCGTCCTCCATCCCAGTGATTTGTTTATTCTCTGTCAACACGGCTCTCTGAATATACACGCGACAACCACTCGTGATTGATTTTTAGAATAAAAGAAAACGCTGCCCTGTATTACTGTTGCACGCTCGTACATGAAATAGAGATGACACATGTCCTTCCTGTGGCAGCCCATTCAGTCACCAGAGATTCACATCTACCCATTTAGTCAGAGATTCACATCTACAACGTCAAAGGATCACGAGAATTTTGAATAAATTGAACAGTCCGCGTGTGTTGGTAGTCATCATGAACACAGACAGAAGAAAAAATTATGAACCACAAGCCCAATGCCACATCAAAACAGCCTTCAGAATTCCCTAGCCGAGACAGCAGACAACAGAAAAACCTCACAGCCAGAAAACACCAGCCAGAAACAGGAGCGAGCCGAAGCCGACCGACGCCGCCGTCTTCATGCCCGAGCTCACGACCACCGCTGTCGGCTTCGTCTTGTTGCCCGTGTAGTTTCCTGCCGACGAGCCAGAGCCGGAGCCGGAGCCAGAGCCCGAGCCAGAGCCGGAGCCCGCACCGGCGCCAGCAGCAGCGCCCGCGTTGGCCGAAGCGCCCGAGCCAGAGCTGCCGGCGTTGGCGCCAGCAGCCGCGCCGGCGTTGGCCGAAGCACCCGAACCCGACGAGCCGGCAGCGGCACCGGCAGCGGCGCCCGCGTTGGCCGACGCGCCCGCGCCCGAAGAGCCAGAGCCGGCGCCCGCAGCAGCGCCGGCGGCGGCGCCAGCATTGGCCGAAGCACCCGAACCAGAGCTGCCGGCGTTGGCGCCAGCCGCCGCACCGGCGTTGGCCGAAGCACCGGCACCCGAAGAACCAGCGCCGGCACCGGCGGCGGCACCGGCAGCAGCACCGGCACCAGCAGCGGCGCCGGCACCCGAGCCGCCGGCGTAGGCGCCGGCGGAGGCGTAGGCGGTGGCGTAGGCCCAGGCGTGGGCCTCGTCGGGGACGGTGAGGGTGGCGACGATGGGCGCCTTGCCCTTGCCGGACTGGGTGCAGACGGTGACGGTAAAGTCGGCGGGGATCTCGTCGGCGGTGCAGGTGCAGGGGGCGGCGGAGCAGGTCTTGGTGATGGTGTACGTCTTCTCCTGGAGGCCGGTCTCGCAGAGCGTCTCGTAGACGGTGGTGTAGACGTACTTGGTGGGCTCCGGGCAGGCCGTGGACGTGGCCGTGGTCCCGTGGTTGTACGTGAGCGTGATGGGCGGCAGCGTCGTGGTCAGCACGCAGTCCTCGGGGATGCCGCGGACCTCGACGCTGGCGGACGCCGCCGCCGCGAGCAGAGAAAGGAGCGTGATCTCGGCCGTCTTCATGTTGGAAGGAGTGATGAGGAAGAGAGAGAGAGTGAGAGAGAGAAAGACAAGAGTAAGGAGTGACAAGAAAAAGAACAAGGCCAATAAAAAGAGTGTAAGTCGAATCGACAAAGACAAACCGGTCGTCTCACTTGAGGCGAGGAAACCAATGCAATGGGCGGCCGTGTGGATGAATGCGGAAGAGAGAGAAGACGAAGACGCCCGGAAACAGCGTCGCCGGATTCTATATATACAACCGGCGCCGCCAGCAACGCGGTGCGCGCATCTGGGGCCGGCGTCGTGTCCGCGGTGCCCCCCCCCCCCCCAGCCAAGGGCGGTTGACGGAGCGAGAGGCGGTTCATTCCGCAGGCTTCCCCCCCCCCTGGCCTGTGCTCGCTGCCGGCTGGACAAACAAACACAGAGCCCCGGGCGGGAGCAGCGACGGCCGGAGGGGGGAAAGGACGGGCCGCGGCAGACATGCGCAAAAAGAAACACTAATCTAAACTTTGTTTCCAGGCGGCGGCCGCAGCGAGGTAGGGCAAGCTGCCAAGAGGCTCTGGATTGCTGGACCAATACGCGGCGAAGAAGACGCAAACGGTGCCGTGGACAGGGAGGCAGAGGGGCGGAGGGGACAGACAGGGGCGACGACGAGCCGAAGGGGGCGTAGGCTTACACGACGGTGAGGGATGGGAAAACAAAACAGACAGACAGCAAGCACCATGGCGGGATGGACAAGGAATGAGGCAGAGTAAGCTTACGGGGCATGGGTGCACGAGAAAAGAAAAGAAAGGTAAACACGCGCTGGGCAGACACAGGGAAACGGGACGTGAAGAATGGGCATTCTCGTGAGAGCAGGAGGGCCTACGAGCACGACACAAGGCATCGTGGGAAAGCCGTGGAAAACAAAGGCCGCTGGAATGGCCAGTAGGAGGATCTTTTTGGAAAAAGCACAGACAAGGGACGGTCACAACAATAGGGGTGCTGCTGAAGAACAGAGGGGGGTAGGCAAAAGCAAGTCGATGGTTTCGTGAAGAATGTGCGTTCTCGAGCGGGCGGAAGAAGAAAGCACAGCACACGCCGGAAGCGTTGAGACGCGGTCCGTCACGGGGAAAAAGAAAGCAGTGCGCGGACGCGGACATGCGAAAAAGCAAGCAGGACGAAAACAAACAACGTCGACATGGGGAAAAAGAAGCGGAAAAAGAAACGACGGGGTGCCCCGAGAGTCGACGGCGAGGAATGGTGCGGGGGAAGGGCGCCAGAAAAAGAAACGACAGGGCATCGAGGGCGGTGGCAGCGGAGCTGGCGATCCCAAAAGCAAGTTCACCGCAGAAGACTGTTTCCGCGGGAGGCAGTTCCCCAAAAAACAGTACGAGGAAGACGGCAGAGGACAGCCAGCCGCAGGGTCGTCTTCGCAGGGTCTTGCAGCATCGTTGGTCTGCTGTCGTCCCGGCATGCCATTGTTCTTCCACGGCTTCTGATCGCCCTAGGGCTGGCGGCCGTCCATCTGAGTAGCCGATCCCGCTGGGGACCAGCCCTTGCGCCCCCGCAGCCGACAGACAAGCGAGCGGCTAGCCCCTGCCGGGACAAGGGCGGCGTCCTCTGTAAGTGCATGCTTAGGCGCCGGCGTCCATTCCGGTGGAGAGCAAGGTTTGCTGGATCGCGCGGCACCTGGGGTTTCAGATGGAGCTGGCGCGCGGCGATCGAGCCGGGACGAGAGACACGGGAGGAATGCGCGGCCGCTTGCGGCGGACGACATGCGAGCAACGGCTGGCCTGGCTGGCTGGCTGGCCAAGACGGAAAACAGCGAGACCGGGCGTGCTCCAAAAGAAAGCAGAGGGCGACGGAACGAACAATGCCCCAAAAGAAAGCAGCCAGGGGAATTACGCGATTCGGCAAAGAGCGGCGGAACGCAAGGGGCTAGCCAGCCATAAATAAACATACGGAGTACGGAGTATGGAGTACTTGTGCAGAAAAGAAAGCACAGGCGAGGGCTGCGGGAGATGAGAGAGGCCGCCGACGAGAATGGAAAAGAAGGAAGACGACCAGCGCGCACACGACGCGTTTACAAAGACACAACAAGCACACAGGGTGCTCCCAGTCGGGCCAGACCTTCCGGGGCAGCACGGCGGCCAGCCAGCCACAACCCAGAGGGCACGGGGCACGCGAGCGCTGAAGGCCTGATCGACGCGGGAAGACGTTGCCTCAGCGCTCATCAGCGCGCATCAGTGCTCATCGGAGCGCATCAGCGCATATCAATTGATGAGCGAGGAGTCTAGAAGTCGATGCCCATCGATGCACTGTAAACTCTCTTTCAATGTCTGCCGGTTCGTCCTCGTCCCTCCAACCCAGCTGCCGCCAGCCCGTACAAGTAAGATACACCCTTGTCCTGCCATTTCCCTTTCCCGTCCGTTCGCCGCTGGAATTCGGTCGCGGGAATCGTAAGATATCATACGATGCGTGCTGGACCGCGGCGGTGTTGTCGGTCGCTCTTGCCGGCGGCACGCGCGTTGTCAACGCGCCGAGTTGTCGAGGCCAAAGCATGTCTCTGATTGGCTCACATTAAGCGAGGCCCAGACCGCAACTGGCGCGCCATCGTGACGTTGCCCTCGTTTCTTTTCTTTTTCCGCGCCCTCGTCTGCGCGTTCATTCGGCGTCCTCCTCTCGCTTTTGGGCGTCCTTGGCCAGCTCCTTGGCCAGCGCCCTTGGCCCAGCCGCCATTCCGCCCTGGAGCCCCTGCCCAGCCGCTCGTCGTCGCCGCCGCCGCCGTCGCCGCCGCCGTCGTCGGCCTCTGCTTCCTTCTCGCCAGCAAACGCCGCCCTGCCAGCCTTGGCGCATTGCTGCGGCCGTCCAGGCTTGGCAGCGGCCGGACCCCCCCTCTTCCCCTTGATCGTGTTTTCTCGCCGGCTGGGAATGGCATTCCGCGGTCCATGGCCCATTCTTCAGAACATTGTCGTCGTTTCTTTTTTCCCATTGTGATTGCGCCTCTGGCCCTTGCCGTGCGCCCTATGGCGGCTCGAAACAGACAAGCTCGTGCCCCGGCGCCCCCCCTCTGGCGGCCTCGTATACCGTATATGCCCCTGCCCCCCTCAGGAAACTCTCTCGCCCGTAGTCTGTCTCAACCGAAAAAGAAAGCACAGGCACTCGCTCGCCCGCAGGCGCCGCCGCAGCAACACGCAGTTTGTTGATCAGGTCAAGACAGGTCGAGGCATGGAGAGCAATTTGGACGGGGAACGCCCGTCCCCGCTCCCCCCCCCTCTCTTTCCCCCCCCTCCCCCCCTCCCCCCTTTGCGAGGCAACGCCACCAGCCATCACGACGATCGCCGGCGCCGCTGCCCTGGCCTCCTCTGTTCGAGCTCTGGGCTGCCCTTGGACTGGGCGAGCCCTCGCACGCGCACACGCGACAGACGCGGCCCCCCCCCGGCGCGGCTGGGCGCCGGCGGCCAGCGATATATAATTCCAGGTCTGGCCGTCGGTCCTCTGGCTCTCTCTCCTCGAAGAACCACACCCAACACCCAGCTCTCCGGACGACCTCGAACGAACAGACCTCGTTCCTTGTTCGTCTTTCCTTCTTTCGTTGGCTTCAGTCGTTCCTTTCTTTGTGTTTTGATCTTTTCATCCTCTTCTTGTCTTCTCGTCGTCTCTTCTCCTCTCCTCTTCTGCCCCCTCTCTCAACATGCGTGTTGGAGAGATGTTGCGGGGCGGCCTCGTCACCGCGGGCCTGCTGGTCGGCCAGGCGCTGGCCAACCCGTACCCGCAGATCTTTGCCGTCGACGACGAGTGCCCGGCCCCCGTGGTCGTGCAGCCCGTCAAGTTTGTCAACTACTACCCCGTCGTCTACGACATCTACTTTGCCGTCAACACCGTCTTCGTCGTCAACGAGGTCACCGTCCAGATCACCAACGCCCCCACCCAGTTTGGCACCACCGTCACCGAGACCGAGATCGTCGTCAGCACCGTCCCCAGGTACGTTGTCTCTGTGTTCCCTCTGCCCTGTCCTCCTCCTGTCTTGGACGGCATCGCTGACGTCCAGCTCCGCGTTTACCGGCCCCTTCTCCACCATCACCGGCCACTGGTCAGGCAGCACGCCTTACACGGTCACGATTCCGCCCAAGAGCGGCGATGCCACCGGCACCCTCGTCGTCAACTACCCGACGAGCGCCTTCACGGGTCCCTTCTCGACCGTGACTGGCTCGTGGTCGGGCACCACGACGCGCTACTTCACCCTGCCGCCTGCCGACGGCGACTCCACGGGCACGATTGTCGTGGATCTCCCGGCGACGTAGGTGCCCTCCGTTTGCCGCCGGACTTGCACACCGCTGACCTTGCTCGCAGTGGCACCAGCACGTTCACCGGGCCGTTTACGACCATTAGTGGCTCGTGGACGGGCACGACGACGCTGACTGTCACCCTGCCGCCCGCCAATGGGGAGGGCACGGGTACCATCATGATCGACCAGCCGGCCACGCCCGCCTTCACCGGCCCGTACTCGACCATTACGGGCTCGTGGACCGGCACCACCACTCGCTACGTCACGCTGCCGCCTGCTAACGGCGACTCGACGGGCACGATTGTCGTCGACCTGCCCACGTTCACCGGCCCGTTCTCTACGGTGACGGGCTCCTGGACCGGCACCACCACCCGCTACATCACGCTGCCGCCTGCTAACGGTGATTCGACGGGTACCATCCTCGTCGACCTGCCCACTTTCACCGGCCCGTTCTCCACTGTCACGGGCTCTTGGACCGGCACGACTACCCGCTATATCACGCTGCCGCCTGCCAACGGTGACGCGACGGGCACGATCGTCGTCGACCTCCCCACTTTCACCGGCCCCTACTCCACGGTCACGGGCTCGTGGTCGGGCACGACGACCCGCTACTTCACGCTGCCGCCTGCGAACGGTGACTCGACCGGTACCATCGTTGTCGACGTCCCCGCGACGTACGTGTCTTCCCTCCTTTTGGTTCTGAACAACACCGGCTGACCTTCTAGTGGTGCCAGCACCTTTACCGGGCCGTTCACGACTATCACCGGCTCGTGGACCGGCACGTCGACGCTGACCGTTACTCTGCCGCCCACGAACGGTGAGGGCACGGGCACGATCATGGTCGACCTCCCGGCCACGCCCGCGAGCACCTTCACTGGTCCGTTCTCCACGGTTACTCAGTCTTGGACGGGCACGACCACTCGGTACATCACCCTGCCGCCTGCCAGCGGTGACTCCACGGGCACCATCGTCGTCGATGTGCCTGCTTTCACCGGACCCTACTCCACGGTCACGGGCTCCTGGTCTGGCACCACCACCCGGTATATCACGCTGCCTCCTGCCGACGGCGACCCGACGGGCACCATCCTTGTTGATGTCCCGGCCACGTATGTGTTCCTTCTCCCCGTCTTGTCGCCCGCGCCGCTGACCGCCCTAGCACTTTCACTGGTCCCTTCACCACCATCACCGGCTCGTGGACCGGCCAATCGACCCTCACCGTCACGCTCCCGCCCAAGAGCGGCGATACGACCGGCACGATCGTTGTTGACGTCCCGATTAATAGTAAGTCTGGATCTGGTTCCGCGAACCCGTCCGGCGTCTCGAGCAGCCCATCTGGTTCTGGCAGCGGCTCGTCCGCCTCCGCCACCAACCCCTCAGGGGGTGCTTCTTCTTCTGCCAGTGGCAGCCCATCCGGCGCCTCCTCGGGTGCCTCCGGGTCTGGTTCGAGTGCCACCCGTTCTGGCTCCGGCGGTGCGTCCGGCTCTGCTTCGGTTTCTGGCTCTAGCGCGTCTGGCTCGGCCGGTTCCGCTTCGAGCTCGGGTGCAGCTGGTGCGTCTAGTTCGGGCGCTGCTGGTTCCTCGAGCTCGGGTGCGGCTGGTGCCTCCAGCTCTGGTGCTGGTGCCTCCAGCTCTGGTGCGGCCGGTGCCTCCAGCTCTGGTGCTGCCGGTGCCTCCAGCTCTGGTGCTGCTGGTGCGTCCAGCTCTGGAGCGGCTGGTGCTTCGAGCTCGGGTGCTGCCGGTGCTTCGAGCTCGGGTGCTGCCGGTGCCTCTAGCTCTGGTGCTGCCGGTGCTTCGAGCTCTGGCGCGGCTGGTGCCTCGAGCTCGGGTGCTGCTGGTGCCTCGAGCTCGGGTGCTGCTGGTGCCTCGAGCTCTGGCGCGGCCGGTGCCTCGAGCTCTGGCGCGGCTGGCGCTTCGAGCTCGGGTGCTGCTGGTGCCTCGAGCTCTGGCGCGGCCGGTGCCTCGAGCTCTGGCGCGGCTGGCGCTTCGAGCTCGGGTGCCGCCGGTGCTTCGAGCTCGGGTGCTGCTGGTGCTTCGAGCTCTGGCGCTGCGGGTGCTTCGAGCTCCGGGGCGGGTGGCGCGTCGAGCTCGGGTTCCGGGGCTTCGTCTACCATCTCTAGCTCTGGGTCTAACAGTCCCACAGGCGCGTCGAGCTCTGGTGCTGGTGGTGCGTCGAGCTCTGGTGCTGGTGGTGCGTCGAGCTCTGGTGCCGGTGGCGCGTCGTCGTCGAGCGCTGGCTCCGGCGTGTCGTCGAGTGCTGGCGCTGGTGTCTCGTCGAGCGCTGGCTCTGGTGTCTCGTCGAGCGCTGGCGCTGGTGTCTCGTCTAGCGCTGGCTCTGGTGTCTCGTCGAGCGCTGGCTCCGGCGTGTCGTCGAGTGCTGGCGCTGGTGTCTCGTCAAGCGCTGGTTCCGGCGTGTCGTCGAGCGCCGGCGCTGGTGTCTCGTCAAGCGCTGGTTCCGGCGTGTCGTCGAGCGCCGCCGCTGGTGTTTCGTCGAGCGCTGGCTCTGGTGTCTCGTCGAGCGCAGGCGCTGGTGTCTCGTCTAGCGCTGGCTCTGGTGTCTCGTCGAGCGCTGGCTCCGGCGTGTCGTCGAGCGCCGCCGCTGGTGTTTCGTCGAGCGCTGGCTCTGGTGTCTCGTCGAGCGCGGGCGCTGGTGTTTCGTCGAGCGCTGGCTCTGGTGTCTCGTCTAGCGCTGGCGCTGGTGTCTCCTCAAGCGCTGGCGCAGGTGTCTCCTCGAGCGCTGGCTCCGGCGTGTCGTCGAGCGCTGGCTCCGGCGTGTCGTCGAGCGCTGGCTCCGGCGTGTCGTCGAGCGCTGGCGCTGGTGTCTCCTCGAGCGCTGGCTCCGGCGTTTCGTCGAGCGCTGGCTCCGGCGTGTCGTCGAGCGCTGGCGCTGGTGTCTCATCGAGCGCTGGCTCCGGCGTGTCGTCGAGCGCTGGCTCCGGCGTGTCGTCGAGCGCTGGCTCCGGGGTGTTATCGAGTGCCGGCTCCGGCGTGTCGTCGAGTGCCGGCTCCGGATCTTCGTCGAGCTCTGGCCCTATTGCCTCGTCTTCCATCATGAGCTCCAGCAGCCATCCATCGAGCTCGTCCAGTCCCAGCTCTAACAGTGCGTCAGGTGTGTCTAGCGCCAACGGTGCGTCCAGCAGCAGCAAGCCGTCTAGCTCGAGCACGAGTGCGCCGAGCTCCCCGTCTTCGGCTGGCATGTCCAGCAGCTCTCAAGGTTCCCCAAGCAGCAGCTCCGGCGCTGGTTCCCCGAGCAGCAGCTCTGGCGCTGGTTCTCCGAGCAGCAGCTCCGGCGCTGGTTCCCCGAGCAGCAGCTCTGGCGCTGGTTCCCCGAGCAGCAGCTCCGGTGCCGGCACTCCGAGCAGCAGCTCGGGCGCTGGTTCTCCGAGCAGCAGCTCTGGCGCCGGCTCTCCCAGCAGCAGCTCGGGCGCTGGTTCTCCCAGCAGCAGCTCGGGCGCCGGCTCTCCCAGCAGCAGCTCTGGCGCCGGCTCTCCCAGCAGCAGCTCGGGCGCTGGTTCTCCGAGCAGCAGCTCGGGCGCTGGTTCTCCGAGCAGCAGCTCTGGCGCCGGCACTCCGAGCAGCAGCTCGGGCGCCGGCTCTCCCAGCAGCAGCTCCGGTGCTGGTTCTCCGAGCAGCAGCTCGGGTGCTGGCTCGTCGAGCAAGTCGACGTCCAGCACGAGCGCTAGTGGTGCGTCCAGCTCCGGTTCCGGCGGCTCCAGCTCCGGCTCCGGCTCCTCTGCATCGTCTTCCTCCGCCTCTCCTACCTCCGCATCGTCTGCCTCCTCTTCCTCTGGATCGTCCACGTCCGCCCAGTCCGCTTCGTCTGCCTCGTCCACCTCTGCCAACTCTGCCTCATCCGTGTCGAGCTCTGGAACCACTTCCCGCTCTGGTGCAAGCGCGTCGAGCACTTCTTCCAGCGGTCCGAGCAGTTCGGGCTCTGGCTCCAGCACTACCAGTGCCCGCAGCTCCTCCAGCTCCGACGTCGGCTCTTCCAGCTCGGGCTCGAGTGGCTCCAGCTCCAGCCCTGTTCCCAGTGCTTCTAGCTCGGGCGGCACATCGTCATCGAGCTCTGGTTCTAACAGTGCTTCAGGTGTCTCCAGCTCTGCACCGATCTCGAGCTCCACTGCCCCGACTGAGTCGAGCTCCAAGCCGTCCAGCTCCACTGCTCCGACCGTGTCGAGCTCCAAGCAGTCCAGCTCAGCTGCTCCGACCGAGTCGAGCTCCACGCAGTCCAGCTCCACTGCTCCGACCGAGTCCAGCTCCACCCAATCCAGCTCGACTGCCCCGACCGAGTCCAGCTCCACCCAGTCCAGCTCGACTGCCCCGACCGAGTCCAGCTCCACCCAGTCGAGCTCGACTGCTCCGACCGAATCCAGCTCCACCCAGTCCAGCTCGACTGCCCCGACCGAGTCCAGCTCTACGCAGTCGAGCTCGACCGCTCCGACGTCCAGCTCGACGCAGTCCAGCTCCACTGCTCCGACCGAGTCCAGCTCCACGCAGTCCAGCTCCACTGCTCCGACGTCGAGCTCCACGCAGTCCAGCTCGACCGCTCCGACGTCCAGCTCCACGCAGTCCAGCTCAAGTGCACCGACCGAGTCGAGCTCGAGCACGGTGAGCTCGTCGGTGTCGGGGACGTCGTCTTCGTCTTCGAGCGAGAGCTCGACGGCGACGGTGTGCTCGACGACGGT
This sequence comes from Ophiostoma fasciatum, assembly GCA_019925495.1. NCBI lineage: Eukaryota > Fungi > Ascomycota > Sordariomycetes > Ophiostomatales > Ophiostomataceae > Ophiostoma > Ophiostoma fasciatum. Next base: position 755,232 of record JADHKM010000004.1, on the reverse strand, counting down.
GGTGTCGACGGTGACGTCGACGGCGCAGGCGTGCGTGGAGTCGCTGCCGGCGGCCTGCGAGGCGATCAACTCGCTGACGGGCTCGTTCCTGATTGGGCCGGCGGCGACGCTGTGTATCGCGGCGCTGGGCCCGTACGCGGTGGGCAACGTGCTGACGTGCTTGACGGAAAACATCGACCTCTTCACTGCGGGCTCGACGGTGGTGGACTGCGTGACGTCGGCGCTGTCGGGCACGTGTATCTCGTCGCTGCCGGACGCGTGCACGTCGATTGCCAGCGAGAACGGGCTGGACATTCTGGTGGACATCCCGCTCTGCGTGACGGAGCTGGGACCGTTTGCGGTCGGCGCGGCGGCGGTGTGCTTGTCGACGGCCACCATCGGCGAAGGTACGCTGGGCACGAGCATCCTGGACTGCCTGTACACGGCGATGGGCCTCAACCCGTCGCCGACGACGACGACGACGGAGACCATCACGTTCGCGTGCCCGACGTCGAGCGCGAGCGCGAGCGCGGCGGCGTGCGACGTGTCGCTGCCGGATGCCTGCACGAGCATCTCGGAATCGGACGGCCTCGCTCTGCTGGTGACGGTGCCGCTGTGCGCGGCGGACCTGGGCATCTTCGGCGTCGGCAACGTGGCGACGTGTCTCGCGACGGACGTCATCACGACGGAGACCACGGGCGACTCCATCCTCAGCTGTCTCTTCAGCGCGCTCGAGGCCGAGTGCCCCACCAGCCTGCCGACGGCCTGCGTGCAGATCGGCGAGGATGTCGGCTCCGCCTCGCTCCTCGTCGACATCCCGCTCTGCGTCGCCGCCCTCGGACCCTTTGCCGCCGGCAATGCGCTCGTGTGCTTGTCGACGGACGGCCTCAGCGACACCACGCTCGGCTCCGGCATCCTCGACTGTCTCACGTCCGCTCTCGGCCTCTCGTAGGCGGTGGCGGACGGCCTGGCTGGAGGATAGCTGGTCTGTGGGGAGGAGAAGTGGCTGGGAAGGTTTAGGAAGTTTGGTTGCTTTGTATGTGTTCCTGTTGACCCGTTTGGAGTAGCGCCGTCCCGGCAGCCCGGGTCGGCTTTTTATCCGATTTCCTTTGTCCCCATGTCTGTGTCGCCTGGTGTGTGATGTCGCCTGGCAGATTCGACTCGGTTGGGGGGATTTGGCACAAGTAGTTTGAATCAACGCGTCTTGATATCGTGATTTCCCATTTTGTACGAAACAACGCCAAAACATGTGACCGTGACGACAACGCGCACGTGACCGTGACGACAACGCGCTCTGGTTACAGCCCGTCCGGCGTTCTACTGCTCGCATGCACGCCGTGGAAGCCGAAGCCGATGGCAAAGCCGACCTCGGCGCGCCCCGTCTCCTGCATGGTGCGGGCGTCGAGGCAGAGCAGGTAGCTGCGGGCGGCGGCGCCGTCGAGGACGACGGAAAGGAGGACGCCGTCGTCCTCGTCCTCGTCCTCGACGGCTGCCCCCGGACGGGCGACAAAGATGGCCTCGCCGGGGGTGTGGCCGCGGGGCGCGTGCCAGAAGCGGGCGGCGCGCGTGGCGGTGTCGGTCTTGCAGAGGCCGTCGGCGAGGGTGGAGCGGCCGTGGCTGCAGACGGCGTAGACGTAGCGGTGGGGGCGGGTGGCGCGGGCCGGGTGGATGGTGGGCAGCTCGCCGGCGTGGGGGCCGGGGATGGACCAGACGGGCACGGCGGTGCCGCTGCAGGTGCTGCTGCCCTCCGCGGGCAGCGGCAGACGGAAGCGCGTCAGCGAGGGGTTGACGTTGGCGGCGCGGGCGCGGTCGCGGAAGAAGGCGGCGGCGGCGCCGCGGCGGTTGACGAGGACGTCGTAGTAGAGGGCGTGCAGGATGTCCGAGGTGGGGTAGGTGACGACGTCGCAGAGGATGGAGGCGCCGCCGCCCGCCCCCTGGTCGTCGTCGTCTTGCTCAAAGGCGTTGACGCTGTGGAAGAAGAAGCCGGCGGGGCTCTCGAGCTCGGCGACGACGCCTCGCCTGCGCTCGCCGCGGTCGACGACGACCCAGCGCGTGGCGCGGGCGGGGCTGAAGGGCTCGAGGCCGTCGACGACGTTGCGCGCCCACAGCATCTGGAGGCCGTTGTGGGCGACGTGCGTGGAGGGGATGCAGAGCACGACGTAGCGGGCGGTCAGGAAGAAGGAGTGGATGTAGGCCGGGCGGACGCCGCGGCCGCCGCGGCCGCCGCAGCGGATGGTGGCGAGAATGTCGGTGTGGCCCGTGTCCGCGGCGACGCGGAAGACGCGGTAGACGGGGGCGGGCCCGAGCTCGAGGTTGAAGTTGAACAGGTCGCCGGTGGCCGGGTCGCGCTGGGCGTGGGCCGAGGACAGGGCGCCGCGCAGGTCCGGGTGCAGGGCGGTCTGGGCGGCGACGCCGATGGGCTCGAGGGTGCGCGGGTCGACGCGGCGCAGGACGTCGGCGTCGGTGGTGGCCCAGAGGGAGGCGGGCAGGGGGGGGCGGCGGCGGGGGGGGGGGCGGCGGCAGTGGCCGGCGGAAGCAGCAGCAGGAAGAGGGGCGGCCGTTTTGTCGGGCCCATCGGCGGCGGGCCCATCGGCGGCGGGCCCATCGGCGACGGACCCATCGGCGGCGGACACGTCGGCGGCGGGCGGCGCCGTCTTGTCCGGAACGGCGCGCAGCGGCAGGTCCACAAAGACGGCGACGTTGACGTCGTCGGTGTCGCGGGAGCGGCGGCCGCCGCCGCGGTTGCCGCCGCCGCGGTGGCCAGCCGCAGCCACCGCGGCGGCGGCCTGGAAGGTGGTCATGAGCTTGCCGAGCAGGCCGATGCAGGGGTCGCTGCGCTGGGCGAAGCTGAAGAGGCCGGCGGTGCCGCGGGCCTGCAGGGCGCGGACGCGGGCGGCGGACTGGCGGCGCGACGAGTAGAAGACGCGGACGCCGCTGTCCTCGCCGTCACCATCCTCCTCGCCCTCGCCGCCCGTCGCCACAATCTCAAAGCGGTGCATGTGCGCGAGGCCGTCGAACCAGTGGCTGATGTGGAGGGTGCCGGCGGGCGTGCCCTCGACCTTGGACTGGCCGGGCCCCGTGCGGTAGAGGTTGCCGGCGGCCCAGGCGGGGATGGTGCCGACGACGGGGATCTCGATGGGGCCGCGCTCCTCGCGGAGGTCGTCAAACTGTCAGTCAGTCAGGAGGCAGGCAGGCGGGCGGGCGGGCGGGCGGGCAGGCAGGCAGGCAGGCGGGCAGACTGGGCTCCACGTACGCCTGCCTCGTTGGGCCAGTCGTCAAAGGCGTTGCCCGCGAGCCGGTCGACGGCCGCGGCGCAGTCGGCGGCCTCGTCGGCGGCCGTACGGTCGTGCGGCGGCGGCCGTGCCAGCGCGGGGGGTGCGGGCACGGAAGAACCCATGGTCAGAGCTGGCGGAGGCAAGTCTGGTTGCACAAGATGCAGGCGGCGGGCGACGGCGACGACGCCGCTTTATATAGGTGGGAGGAGGAGAGGAGGGAGGAGAGGAGAAGATGAGGAGGAGATGAGGAGGAGAAGAGGAGAGGAGGAGAGGAGAGGAGGGGTGCGCCACCAACAACAGCCAGAAAGACCTGCCATGCAGCGGCGTTCCAAGAGGACCAGCTCCACCAGCGCCGACGGGCGGCATGTCCCCGAGGACCAGCTCCCGCGGCGGCAGCAAGCGAGCGCGAGCGCGAGTGCGAATGCGAATGCGAATGCGAGGAGAGGAGAGGACTTCCAGCCGCCCGCTCTCGCCTGTCTTGCCCGTTTCGAGAAAGCGAGCCTTTTCGTCCGTCTTCGTGCTCCACTCACACCAGCCAGGGTCTTGTGCAGGCCGCCGCGCTGTGTGGTTGCTCATTGGGGTACTAAGCGAGGAGGGCGGGGGTTGAGCAGAACGGGGCTGCTGGATCTAGGTGTAAGCATAGAACGGGGCTGGACCCAGGCCGCTGCCGCCGTCGTCGTCGCCCGTGAGGAAGAGGTCCCAGAACAGGAGGTCGGCGGACGCGCCCAGGTCGGCAAGGGCAAGGGGGTCGTCGTCGTCGTCGTCGGGCGGGAGCATCCAGCCGTGGTCTTCCAGCGGAGGAGGAGGAGGAGCGCCGGCGGCGCCCGTGAACGACCAGGCCGGGCCGGGGGGTGCGGGGCCGGGGGGTGCGATGAGCTCGGCCGCGGGCGCGGCTGGCCCCGGCGTCGTCGTCGTCGTCGTCCAGCGGCTGCGCACCGACCCTAGCATGGCCGCCGCGCGGCTGAAGATGCCGTAAGCGTCACTGCCGCCACCGCCGCCGCCGCCGCCGCCGCCGCCGCCGCCGCCGCCGGCTGCCCCCGACCCCGGCGCGTCGCGCAGGCGGGCGACGACGCCGTCGAGCAGGTCGGCCATGCGCAGGCGGGCGCCGACGGCGGCGCGGTCCCAGTGCGGCTCGTCGAGGACGGACAGCGTGTAGAGCAGGACGACGCAGTGGGTAAAGTGGGCAAAGAAGACAAAGGGCAGCGCCGCGTAGGAGGAGGAGGAGGACGAGGCCAGCGCCTGGAAAAAGGCCCAGAACCGGGCCACGGCCTCGACGCAGCGGTCGAGGGCGGCCACGCGGGCAAAGTCGATGCCGCTGGGGGGGAGGGGGGGCGGTTGGAGGGGGGGGGCCGCCGAGCGGACGCCGTCCGGCAGGATCGCCGCGGACACGGCGGCCAGCGGCGGCGAGGCGGGCAGGACGGCGGCGGCGTAGAGCAGCATGTCGGCGGCGTAGAGCGCTTCCAGGGCGCCGTCGGCCGCGTCCGCCGGCAGGCCGGCGCGGATCTCGTCCAGCTTGGCCTGCGCCAGGCGCACGACGTACGGCGGGAGCACAGGCGAGGCCGCCGCCGCCGCCGCCGCCGCCGCCGCCGCCGCCGCCGGGTCGTCTGCCAGCCACGCGCCCTGGTGCACGTGGTCGGCGACGCGCTGCAGGCGCACCTGCGCGGCGAGGGCGCGGTCGAGCGCGCTCGTCTCCTCCTCCTCGGCGGCGGCCGCCGCCGCCGCCGCCGCCGTCAGCGCGTGCAGGTGCGCCTCGAGGCGCGCCGTCCAGCGCAGCGGCTCCGACTGCTTGAGCACGATGGCAAACTGCGACGTCAGCACGTAGCACGCCAGCGCCGCCCGCCGCTCGTCCATGGTGGTGGTGGTGGTGGTGGTGGCGGCGGCGGCGGCGGCGGCGGCTGCGTCGGCGTCGGCCGGCGGGTCCGGGGGACCTCCACCCCCACCCCCACTGGCCCCCCCCCCGTAGTAGTCCCGCACCAGGCGCGCCATCAGCGACGGGCACGGCGCCGCGGGCTTGTGCAGCCCCAGGTCGTACACCAGCGCGACGGCCAGCTGCGCCAGCACCAGCAGCGTCGCGCGGTCGCGCCGTGCCGTGTGGTGCGCCCACGCCAGCAGCGCCAGCAGGCCCTGCAGGTGGTCCAGGCTGCTCTTGGGGGGGGTACCTGTGCCGCTGCTGCTGCCGCTGCCGCTGCCGCCGCCCTCCGCCACCAGCCGCTGCGCCAGCAGCCCAAAGAGGTGCGTGCTGCGCGCCAGCTGCACCGGCGTCGGCGTCCGCCGGCACGCCACCGCCTGGATCGCCAGCCACAGCACCGGCCGCGCGCGCCGCAGCGCCATGCTGGTGGTGGCCGTCGCCACCGTCGCCGCCGTCGCCGCCGCCGGCAGGTGCACAAATGGAAAGCACGGCAGCATGGCGTCCCGGAACGTCTGCAGGTTCTGCTCGGCCTCGGCCGCCGTCGGCTCGAGCGCCGGGTCCAGCAGGAGGCAGTCACGCCGCGGCGGCGACGGCGGCTGCTCCTCCTCCTCTATCGGCGCCTCCGCTCGCAGCTGCAGCACGTCCGTAATCCAGCCCGCGCCCCAGCGCTGGGCCGACTCGTGCGGCTGGTCGCTGACCCCGCCGCCGCCGCCAGACGCCCCAGACGAAGGCGTCGGCGGCGGCCGGTCCGGGAGGCTCGTGCGGTGGCCCGTCTGCGCGGCGGCGGCCAGCAGCGTCACGATGCTGTCCAGCTTCTGCAGCTTCTGCTCGAGCTGGGCCGTGCGCGATGTCGTCGTCGGCGAGGACGGCGGCGCGGCCTCTGCTGTCGTCGTCGTCGTCGAGGACAGCGGCGGCGCAACCTTTTTGGCCACGCCCCGCCGCACCGCCGTCGACGGCCGGCAGTCCTTGCGGAGTCGGTGGCACCTGTGGGTGGTCAGCTGCGCGGAAACGGATGGGAAAGACGAGACCGGGCGCCCGCCCCCCTCCTCCCCCTCCTCCCCCTCCTCCCTGACCTCTCGCATGCGGCGCCGTTCGCCCGCACCAGACAGCGGCACTTGGCCCGCGCGCAGTTGGCGCAGGCGCGGCCGTACCCCGCCGGGGTGCCGTCGGCGGCGGGCGGCGGGGCAAGGCTGGTGGCCGGGGCGGTGGGCATTCTGTCTGGTCTCGTGGTGGAAAAGAAGAGAGGAGAGGCGGTGCGAATGCCGACGGAGAGAGCTGGCCTCGCCGTTGCCCAACTCCGACGGGATTCGGTGATTACGTAATATAATCCGGGGTCTGGGGTCCGTGGTCCGGGGTCCGTGGTCCGGGGTCCGGGGCCCGAGACGCCGACGACCTCACCCGACCTCTGCCGTACGACCTCGATGGAATTTGTAAGCATAAAGACTGTATTTTAGAAGGCATGAACGCGAGAGAGAAGAACAAGAAGCCGATCCCGTCCTCACTCGTCCCGGCGCAGCGAGGACGGCATCTTCCCCAGGGAGGAGTAGCTCGTGCGGAACCAGCGGCGGACCTGGGCCTTGTCGCGGATGCGCTCGCGCATCATTTTCAGGGCGTAGAGGTCCTTCTCGGCGCGCGACGTGCTGTCGTCGTCGTTCTCCACCCAGCCCCTGGTGCCCTGGCAGTGGATGGGGGCGCCCACGGGCGCGCACGCCTCAAAGTCGATGAGCACCGGCTGGCCGCTGGCGCGCAGCAGCACGTTGCCCGGCTTGATGTCGTTGTGCGCCAGGCCGAGGCTGTACAGGTAGGCGACGGCGTCCTCGAGCTGCTCCAGCATCCGGTCGACGTCGAGGTCGCGGAACTCGGGCGCGTCGGCGTCGTAGTCCTCCAGCTTGCGGTCCGCCCGCTCGAGCACGATGCCCGTGATGCGCTTCCGCTTTTTGCCGGGGGGGCCCGTCGGGCTGGGCACCTCCATCACACGACAGCCGAGGTAGCGGGCAAAGTTGGGGTGCGGGTGCTTCTTGCTCAGCAGCTCGTACGCGCGCACCTCGCTCGCCCAGCGCGGCGGGCTGAGATTGAGCGGGTGGACAAAGTCCTTGATGTAGACCGTGTCTACGCGCAGGTGCTCGTGGTCGGCGGCCACCGTCAGCGCCGCGTCGTCGGCATTCGTCTCCGGGTCGTAGGGCAGGCCGAGCGTCGCCGGGTCCGTCTGCGTAATGGTCCAGCGCCAGCGCCCGGGCCGCACTTGGACGCGGCTGCCCGTGAACAGGCTGCCGTCGTGGAGGTAGTAGTATATGTTCTGGCCATCCAAGAGAGTTTCGCGCCTGGTGCGGAAAAACACCCGGAGCGGGTGACGCGCCGCCTCCGTTGCCTTGATCCGAATTTGAAGGGTCCGCCAAACCCACGATGCCCAGTCATCTTCGAAGCTGTTGCAGTTTTCGTCGTCGTCGTCGTCGTCGTCGTCGTCGTCGTCGTCGTCCCCCTCCTCACCGTTGGCGTGGGCCACCGGCTGCTTGTCGCTGTTCTCGTCCGGCAGGGCGGCATCCGGCTTGGCCGCTCCTCCGGGCGGCGTGTCGTCGGCCAGGAGTCCCACTGCAAAAAAAGGGTCAGCAGATGATCATGCCCTGCACGGGAACCCGCCGTCTGCAAAGGCCAACCTTGTTTGAGGCTCGCTGCGCGGCGCGTGATTGGGGCCATTGGGTCTTTGGGAGGCAGAGCAGGAAGGAAACCAAGACAGGAGACCAAGGCCAGAGAGGCTGGAGGGCGGGAGGACCAAGCGATCCATGGCCAGCAAGGCGGACGGACCGATTTATATACCTCTGGAACCGTTTCCGGTTGCGGCCAAAGAGCAGCCGGGGTTGGAAGTGCGCGCCGCCCTTTGCTTCCTTTCAGCTACTTTCGGTCGCTGTCCGATTTCTGTTCTTCTTTGACGGCCAAGCAAAAGCTCACTTTCCGCGCCTGCGCTGGACAAAGAAAACGACCAGCGAATACGAACAGCTCGAAATAGACATCCGCAACGGGTTTGGTCATGCGCGACGACGAAAAGGGGGTGGCTGTCCCAGACCGCCAGGCGTGATGAGAGGACGGATATCACTTTGGCCAGCGGTCACACCGCAATGCACACCGCACTGCGCGCACGCCTTCGTCTCCACCACGGCTCGTACGCATCATGCATCTCCTTCCGTCGCGGACGGGTCACCAGGCTGCCCGTCTTGTCTGTCATTTATGACAGCCAGCCGTTCCAAGCAAGCTGTCAGTGTGTCCGGCGGTGGAGGGACGGCCGGGGCGGATTTCCTCACATCGCATCTCACAGACGCAGGCATCCGGGACCTTGACCGCCCCTGCGCCACCCCATTTCGGCGTGTTTCGGCGTCCATCCGGAAAAGATGCGTGGTCAAAAGTCGGTGCGCGAGGCGGGCGAGAGCGAAAAGGGGCGCGCAGGAAAGGGGGCCGCAGCCAGGGACGATGAGAACCCCGTCGTCCCGTCTCGGCATATAAGAGGACGTCTGCCGTCCCTCGTTCTGTATGTGCATCCGGCACGCTCTCTCCCTCTCACGCACGCACCGCCGACAACGCGCTCCTCTTGTCTCTCCAGCTTGGCCCTGCCCTTCTGTTGATGCCCTCTGAACAGTCAAGATGTATGTTTCTTCCTGTGAGCCTTCTTCTCACGGCCGATCCTGACTGCACAGGTGCAAAACAGCTTGGCTCCACCTCGAGTCGAAGGCCAATGGCATGACCATGTCCGTGGCTGAGGACGAGGACGAGGCCGGTCGGCGACGCAAGGGACCAACAAGCAGCTGCCTGCCGCCACTCGGCCGAGGAGGTCAAGGTTGTCGTCTTTCCTCTGTTGCCCTCGTGAGTCTTGCACTCTTTGAATTTCAGATATACACTCCTTTTGGTCTTGCCCCCTTTTGGTCTCGCACTCGTGTCTTCCGAGCGCCTCCTCCCCCTCTACGCAAACACGTCCATCACAAAGCGGTCGCCGTGCCGCTGCATCCACGCCGCCACGTCGTCCCCGTGCTCCCGCTCCGCGACCAGCTGCCGCGCCGCGGCCGCCAGGTCGCGCGCCACGGCTCCGCGGCCGCACACGTACACCTGGGCGCCGGCGCGCCAGAGGGCCACCACGGCGTCCTGGTGGCGCAGCAGCCGCGCCGGCACGCGCCGGCAGCCCGCCGCCCGCGGGTGGTCCGGCTGCTGCGACAGCGCGTAGCGCACGTCCACGACGCCGTCGCGCGCCCACGCGTCCACCTCGTCCGCGTACAGCCGGTCGCCGTCCGCCGTGCGGCAGCCCACAAACAGCAGGGCGGGGGCCAGGGCCCTCCCCCCGTGGGCAGCCGCCGCCCGCTCCTGCAAGAAGCCCCGGAACGGCGCAAAGCCCGCGCCCGCGCAGAACAGCAGCAGTGGCGTCGCCGCCGGGTCCGGCGGCAGGCGGAACGCCGTGGCCGCGCGCACCGCCACCAGCGCCTGGTCGCCCACGCGCAGCGACCGCAGGAACGTGCTGGCCACGCCGCGGAAGAGGGGGCGTTCTGCCTCCTCCCCCACCCCCGACCACGCCACCCCCTCCACCACGCTGTAGCACAGCGCGCAGGCGTCCGGGCTCGCCAGCGGCGACGACGCGATCGAGTAGCGCCGCGGGCGCAGCGGCGGCAGCAGCGCCAGGAAGCGGCCCAGAGGCAGCGCCGCCGCCGCGCCGGGGTGCTGCTCCAGCAGGTCCAGCAGGCTCGTGCGCCGGTCCGCCGCCCAGCGCGCCAGCGCCGCCTCGTCGTCCAGCAGCGCCTGCAGGCGGGCGGCGGCGGCGGCATCCTCCCCTCTGGCTGTGACCGCCGCCTGCACGGCGGCCACGTCCCGCCGCGTCGCCGGCTGGCCCAGCTCCACGTACCCCTGGAGCAGCTCCGCCAGCGCGACGGGCGTGTCCGTGGGCAGCAGCGTGTCGGCGGCGGCGCCCGGGCCGCGGCTGGCAATCGTCACCACCGCGTCCGCCGGCAGGCCGTAGCACCGCAGCACGCGCCGCACCTGGTCGTCGGCGTTGCGCGGCAGCACCGCCAGGTAGTCGCCCGCGCGGTACACCGTGCCCGCCGGCAGCCGGAACGCAATGTGCCGCTTCTCCGGCTGGTCCTCCGCCGTCAGCCGCCGCGCCTCCGTCACCGTCGCCCACGCCAGCCCCGGCTGCTGCAGGCGCGCCGCGCGCGCGCTGCCCGTCGCCACAGCCACGTCCAGGGTGGGCAGGTCTTCTTCGTGGCTCTCCATTGTGGAGGGGTCTTCTTCTCCGTGGCTCTTCACAGCGATCGCCGGGCGGCTGTCCGCCGCCGTCAGCGACGGCTGCGCCGTCAGCGCCGGCCACAGCGCCATCTCCGCCCACCGCGCAAAGTCGCCCGCCGTGTCGCGCTGGGCGGCGTCCGCGGCGCCGCGCGCCGCCAGCCGCGTGGCCCCGTGCGCCGCCAGCAGCGCGTCCACGCGCGTCGGCACCCGCTGGTACGTCGCGGCCCAGTCGGCGTGGCCGCAGCCAAAGACGGCAAAGCGCACGCCTTTCAGGGTGGTGGTGGTGGTGGTGGTGGCTGTCGTGTCGTCCTCCCCCTCGTGGCCCCCCAGCGACTCCAGCCACGCCACAAAGCGCGCCGCATTGTCCGGCGGCTGGCCCTCGTACGAGGCCGTGAGGACGACGACGGCGGCGGCCTCGGCAGCGCCCGCGGCGCCCGGCACGCGCGCCACCGCGCTGTCGAGGTCGCCCACCGTCGCCGCGAACCCGCGCCCGCCCGCGTCGGCCGCCAGCGTCTGCGCCAGCGCCTGGCACGTGCCCGTGTTGGACCCGTAGAGGATGGCCAGGCGGGGGCGGGGGTCGTCGTTGTCGTCGTCGGAGGCGGAACCGGGGCTGGCCCCGTTGGTGGTCGGCAGCCCGGCCGACGGCCCCGGCACAGACGGGCCGCCACCACCACCACCACCCCCCAGCTGGTACAGCAGCTGCGTGGCCGTGACGTCCGGGCGCAGCCGCACGTGCACGTAGGCGTCCTTGGGCTTGATGGTCAGCATCTGCTGCAGGGCCAGGCGGTAGGCCGGGTCGTGCAGCGTCAGCTCAAAGTTCTGCAGCACCAGCGCCAGGGCCAGCAGCGCCTCCTGCCAGGCAAAGGCGCGGCCGATGCAGGCGCGCAGCCCCGTGCCAAAGGGCTTCCAGGCGTTGCGCGGCAGCTTGGCAAACGCGTCGCCCAGCATGCGCTCGGGCCGGAAGGCGTCGGCGTCGGCGCCCCAGACGGCCGGGTCGCGCTGGATCTTGCCCAGCAGGCACATGACGGGGGCGTCGCGGGGGATCTCGTAGCGCCCCTCGCAGACGGTGACGCGCGCCGCGCGGTTCTCGGGCCGCACGCCGCGCGAGAAGGCCGGCGCCGTGGGCGCCAGCCGCAGCGTCTCGCGCAGCACCGCCTCCAGGTAGGGCAGGGCGGCCAGGTGGCGCGGCGCCAGGCGGCCGCGGCGGCCGACGACGCGGTCGACCTCGGCCTGGGCGGCGGCCCAGGCGCGCGGGTGCAGCAGCAGGTAGACGACGGCAAAGGACAGCAGGCCGGACGTGGTCTCGTGGCCGGCGACCAGAAAGGTCTGCATGTTGGCGGCCACCAGCGCGTCGCGCATGCCCGCCCCCGTCACCGGGTCCCGCCCGTGGATCATGGCGTTGAGCAGGTCCCGCTTGGCCGTCGGCCGCGCCCGCCGCAGCTGCACCAGCTCGCCGCCCACGCGCGCCATGTACGCCGCGTCCGCCCGCACGCTCGCCGCGTACCCCGGCTGCAGCAGCACCCGCAGCCGGTGCCCGATCTGCCCGCTCTGGCTCTGCGCCGCCAGCGTCCGCCCCATCGCCTGCACGTACGGGTGCACCCCCTCGGCGTAGAACGAGTTGAACCGGTAGTCCATCGCGCACAGCGCAATCGTGTCCAGCGTCAGCCGCGTGAACTCGTCCGTCAGCAGCACCGGCTGCGCCGCCGCCTCCGCCGCGCTGCGCCGCGCCCACTTGAGCACCATCTGCGTCGCAATGTCGTACATTTCTGTCGTCAGCGGGGTCGGCCGTCTGTCTGTCTAGCAAGGGCACCCACCCTCAAACATGCCCTCAATGGCCAGCGGCCCAAAGGCCGGCACCAGGATGCGGTGCGCCTGCACCCAGTCCGGGTCCTTCTCCGACGCCGCCCGGAACAGCCCGCGCGGCCCCGGGCGCGTGCCGGCCGTCAGCACCGCCGGCGGGATCTTGAAGAAGCGCGTCTCGTCGCACAGCTCGTCAAACACGGCAAAGCTGCTGGCAAACAGCCGCCGCTGGCCCCCCAGCCACAGCTGCACCAGCGGGCCGTACTGGTCCGCCACCCGCTCCACCGCCTCGATCGGCACCTCGCCCTGCACGTCCAGCAGGTTGCCGATGAGCGGCCAGCCCGGCGGGCACGGAATCGGTTCCGTCATGGAGGTGATGGGCAGTCGGCAGACAGCGGCAAGCAGCAGACAAGCAATGGCAGAAAACGGCACACAGCAGCCAGGCGACAGGCCTTTGGGCAGACGATAAATATATACCAGGTCTGTCCTATGCAGCAGCCCTTTGTCGCCGCCACACTCCGTCCCCCTGGCCCCGGTGTACTCGGAGCGTGAAATGCGATTGGCTCGCTGCGGCCCTGCTGTTGAGGCGACGTTCAAGGGTCCGCCAAGTGGAACCTCTACGGAGACGGAGTTTATGCTTCGTACCCGTGCCTTATAACTGCATTACCGTTTATTAATCACCCGGCGTAAGGTCGAGGCGGAGGAGAAAAAGCTCCGTCAAACCGTGAGAGGCGTTTTCGAAGCCGCAAAGAGAGGAGGACCGGCCGATTGAATTCGTAGAGTATAAAGATGGGGCCATTGTTAGTAGAGTAGTCCTCGGTTAAAGGTAGTGGTCATAAACTCTGGGATTTGGCCAGTAGACTGGTTGGCCATTAGACTGGTTGGCCATTAGACTGGTTGGCCATTAGACCGATCAACACCACCAATTTGTGTGGGGCGACACGGGTATGCAATAAGCAGGCGTATGCTTGTAGGGGACATGCAGGTAGGCGAGTCCAGCGGGGTTGCGATGCATGGAGCCTCGCGTCAAGTAAACAAAGCACCCGTTCGACGACCTCCCTCCCCTTCCCCCCGGTCCTCCTCCGACTCCCGACGAACCGTCGCCGCCGCCGCCATCGCCATCATGGCGCCGACCACGGCTCCGGACAAGGACAAGTCCAAGGTCCACAAGCTGTCGCTCAAGGGCAGCGCGAAGCTGGTGTCGGAATTTGTGAGTCCTCGTCGTTGTCCTCCTGTCTCACTGTCTGCTGACGCCCGCCAGTTCCAATACTCCATCCACTCGATCCTGTTTGTCTCTCCTGTTGTCTGCAGCGGTGCCAACGCCTCGTACTGACACACCTCCCCCCCCCCCCCCCCCCCAGTTTCCAGCGCGGCGTCTACCCGGCCGAGGACTTTACGGCGGTCAAGAAATATGGCCTGAACATGTTGGGTGCGCACGAGCCGCGGTGGGCGTGACGAGACGGCTCTACGTCTCTACGTATGCTCTCTCTGCTGACTCCGCTGCCACCGCCAGTCTCCTCCGACGACCAGGTCCGCGCGTACATCAAGAAGATCATGGGCCAGCTCGACCGCTGGATGGCCGGCGGCCAGATCAGCAAGCTGGTCCTCGTCATCACCGACAAGGACACGGGCGAGCACGTCGAGCGCTGGCAGTTTGACGTCCAGATCCTCGCCGGCAAGAAGGCAGCATCCTCCCGGGCCAAGGCCACCAAGGGCTCTACTACTGCCGCCGCCGCCGCCCCCCCCGACAAAGAAAACGCCGACGCGCCCCCCCCCGCCGACAAGACCGAGGCCGAGATCCAGGCCGAGATCGCCGCCATCTTCCGCCAGATCACCGCCTCCGTCACCTTCTTGCCCCAGCTCGCCGGCGACTGCACCTTCAACGTGCTCGTCTACGCCGACGCCGACAGCGACGTGCCCGTCGAGTGGGGCGACAGCGACGCCAAGGAGATCGCCAACGGCGAGCGCGTGCAGCTGCGCGGCTTCAGCACCTCCAGCCACCGCGTCGACACCCTGGTCAGCTACCGGCTGGCGGACTAGGGGCGGGCCCGCGCGCCGGCGTGCGCGCATGCATGCCGGCGGTCCGGGGCATCTTTTCACGGTTGGGTCCGGCGTTGGGGCGAGAACAGACTTGAAACGGAATCTATGAATGACCCTCCTCTGGACCCTCTAAAGTCCTCCCTGGATCCCTCTGAAACCCTCCTCCCCCTGCCAGTCTACGCGTCCGTCTGCGTCCGCCGGAAAAAGTAAATGTACGCATACTTCTTCATCTCCTCCACGTCCACCACCTCCACCACCTTCTCGTCGTTGAACAGCACCCACGACACCTTGCCGCTCTCCGGCAGCTTCTTGCGCACAAAGGCAACGTAGTGCCTGCGTGGCATGGCATGTCAGCTGCTGGGAAAAAGAACACACAAGACAAGAAACGGTACATACCCCGCGTGGATGCTCGTGCCCTTGTGGCACACGATGCTCTGCAGCTGGTACTCGGCTGGCGTGTCGCTGGTGCCGGCCGGCGGCTTGTTGGCCGCTGCCGACGCCTCATCGCCGCCGCCGCCGCCGCCGCCGCCGCCACCCTCCTCGTCACCCGCCGCGTCCGGGTGGCTAAACAGCCACTCCACCGCCCGCTCGACGTCGCCGCCCGTCTCGCGCAGCGCCTGCTTGGCTTGCGGCGCGGCAAACCCCATGGCGCCGAGCATCTCCACCTTCTCGGGGTCCGCCGCCGCCCCCGCAGCGCCGCCCCCGCCGCCGCCGCCGCTGGCCTCCAGGACCAGCGGAGCGTCAATGTCCGGGTCGTCCATGTGCCCAAACAGCCACTCCATGGCCGCGTTGGCGTCGCTGTTACCCGTCGCGTGCAGCGCCTTCTCGCAGCGCACCCGCGGGAACCCCATGGCCTCGAGCTGCGCGACGGCCTCGGCGTTGGGCACAAAGGCCGGGGCAGCGGCCCCGGCCCCGGCCCCGGCCCCGGCCTCCTCCGGCAAAAGCTCCTCGCCGGGCTGCGGGCCCTTTGACAGGTACGCGTCCATCCGGAACGGCTTGTCGTCCACGAGGACGGGCACGTCCACCTTGACGGGCACCCAGTTGACCAGCGTCATCTTGCGCGCGTTGACGACAAAGACTGCCGGCAGCGTCTTGAACAGCGACTGCTTCGTGTAGCCGTCCTTGCTGCCGCACGCCGCGCACGTGAGCTCCACCGTCTCCGCCCCCGTAAAGCGCTGCAGGCACGCCTCCAGCGTCACCGGCTTGTACGCGTTGCCCGCGTTGCCCGCGTCACCCTCCTCCCCCTCGCCGGCCGGCAGCTTCTCCAGCGGCACGTCGATAAAGATGCTGTCCTGCTCGACCGTCGTGTACCGCACCTTGTGGCAGTGGAGGCACTGTAGGCGCTGCTCGAGCTCAAAGCGGAACGGCGCCGTCGGGTCGTCCGCCGGCGACGGGTGCTTGGACCGCGTGATCAGCTTGATCAGGTGCTGCAGCATCTCGAACGCGTCCTGCTGCCGCATCGTCGAGAACTCCTCGTGGCCGCGGCCGACCAGGTGCTTGAGCATGGCCGGCGCAAGCCCCCGCTGGTGCGGGACGACGTCCGCCCCGGCTGCGGCAGCAGCGACGTCCCGGTCGGGCCGCGCGTACCGCCCCGACAGCAGGCCGTCGCCCATCTTGCGCAGCTGGGTGTCGAGGTCCTCGGCCGGGTCGCGCACGCCCGGCGGCAGGTCCTGGCTGACGACGCCGTACCGCTTCTGGAAGGCCGGCAGGTCAAAGAGGCACTGCAGGATGCTGGCCAGGTAGCAGCTGTTGCCCAGGTTCTTGAGCCCCGTCAGGCCCGGCCCAAACAGCGGCCGCAGCTCCTGGCCGTCCTCGGCGGTCATGGAGAACTCCCAGCGCAGGTTCTGCTCAATCTGCAGCTCCGTCAGGCTCTTCTCCGTCTTCTGGCGCTCCGCCAGCAGGATGCCCCAGTGCGCCAGGTGCGCCCCCAGCTGGTCGTCCACGCGCTCCTCGTCGCACGCGTAGCAGTACACGTCGGCGCTGCCCTCGGGCGTGATGGAGCCCAGCTTGACGGCCACGCCGTGGCCCGACGCCGTCGCGTGCGCCAGCCCGTGCGAGTTGCCGCCCACGCCGCCAAACTGCGCCCGCCCGCAGCCCAGGTTGCCGCACTGCAGGCACAGCCACAGGTTCTCGTTGAGCGCGCACGCCGAGCAGTGGCCCAGGTCCTGCGACGCAATCGGCCGCGCCGCCTCCTGCTGCAGCGTGAGAATGTGCTCGCACGTCGTCAGCTCCTGCTCCCACGCCTTGACCTCCTCCTTGCGCGCAAACGTGTTGGCCCGCAGGATGCCGTCGACCACCGGCGCCAGCTTTGCGTCCGCGCGGTCCAGCTCCGTGCCGCACGCGAGGCACCGGACCGCCAGCGCCGTGTCGTAGCGGTCCGCCTCCGTCTCGGCCGCAATGGCCAGCTTCGACATCTTGGCCGGCGGCTCGTCGCGCACGACCGCCTTGCGCGTGCGCCGGATGTTCAGCGCCAGCGGGTGCTCCCAGAGCACGTTGTGCAGCTGGGCATGGTGCCGGTCGCCCGCGCAGCCGCCGTTGAAGCACTGGAGGCAGACGTCGAGGCCGTCGGGGTCGTCCTGGGGAGACGCGCGTCAGCAGGCTGCCGTGAACGGCGGCGGGAGAGGGGAGAGGAGGAGGAGGAGGAGGGGCCGTACGATCGAGTCAAAGCATTGCGTGCAGTCTTCGCGGTACACGGACTGTGCGGGCGTCGGCGGGCGCAGGCCTGCAGGAGTAAGAAAGCACGTCAGCATGCGCCCCGAGTCCCAAGTCGAGTTCTGGCCCGAGTCCAGGTTCGGATTTCCAGGCCCAAGGAAGCAAGGATGAGCTGTCCGTACTGATCGAGGCAAGATGCGGACAAGCCATGGCGGAAACGGCGGGGAGAATGGCGCACGTGTGGCCGGGGGCGTGCAGTCGGGAAGCGGTGCGTCGTGGGCAGACGCGAGGCTCGCGGCAATCGTGATGGTCGGGGAGAGGCGAGAGGCGAGGCAAAACTGCGCCTCGTTTTCGGGGAGCTCCAGGCAAGCTGCTGCGATCGCGGGGCAACCGCCAACGCTCGACGTAATGCGCCGCAGCTGCCTGGAATGGAGCCCCACACGCCACAGTGCCCCGTAAGAGCCTGTGTAACGAGAGACAGCAATACAAAAAAAACGAAAGCCTCAACGCCCACCACAACAACAAGCCTTTTATGGCTACAAACAATAGGAAATATACATTATAACAACGACCCGGCTAAATCCAATCTCTCGCGCCAGCCGTACTAAGAAACGGCCTCGGCGGCGAAGCCAAGGCTGGCGGTCCAGAAGCAAACCAAACTCCTTCTCATGCTGGCCGAATGGCAGGGTATATCCAATAGATCTGGCCCGCTGTTGTGTCGACAAAAGAAAATGGCGGCTCTCCGCCGCGGCGAGCGCGTTGGACCCGAGCAACAGAAGGCTCCCCTAATGCCCGAATGAACTCCCAGGACAAGCCAAAGGGCTGTCCCCCAGAAACAGAAGATGGGGAAACAAAGGAAAGGAGTGTAAAGAGTGTTGGTATCGCGCGGGACTCAGCCGCCCATCAGACCCTCCCGAAGAGCCTCCTCGTCCACGACATCCGCGTGCACCTTGCTCGGGACGCCGCGCCGCTGGTGTGCCGCCCAGTACTCGAAGAAGCCTGGAATCGCCCCAGGCTGGTTGATGCCCGGCGACCGCAGCGTGGCCAGGTCCTGCAAAGCTTTGGTCGCCGTGCCTTGTCCAGGCCTCGTCCGGCTCGGCGTCGTGGCGTCCTTCTTCCCGCCGCTCCTGCTGCCGCTGCTCTGCGGCAGGTCTCGTGCCGGCGTGGTCGGTGCGGCCGGCGTAGTCGGCGTAGCCGAGTTGGCTGGCATCGTCGGTGCGGCCAGCGCTCCGGCGCCTCCCTTGTCAACGGTGACAGCAGGCGCTGCGGCGGTGGACACGTCCTCCGATACAGCTGGTGCCGAAACGGGCGCGGCCGGCGCCAAGGCGGTGACGGCTGGAGTCGCCACCGCTGCGGCGGCGGGCACGGCGACCGTGGCGGCAGCGGCTGGGGTGCTTGCACTGGCACTTCGGCCGCTGCCGCTGCTGCTGCCGCTGCCGCTGCCCCACGGGCGCCAGCCGACGAATTTTCCCAGGCCCCGGGCGCTCGCCAGACCCGCGAGGCTAGCAGCGGCAGGCGATGCCGAGGGGGATGCCGACGACAGCGACGCTGCCGCCGAAGTCCGGCTCGAGGTGGCCGACATCGACGCCATCGGTGCCACTGGGCTCGACACGGTCCGCCCCCCCGGTGTGCGCGACGTTGTCGGCATCCCAAGCGAAAGACTCTCGCGCAGCAGGCTGTTGCTCTTGACAATATCCGGGCAGCCCCGAGAGATTACAGGGCGCGCCGTGACCGAGCTGAGGCCCGTGTCTGCCAAGGCCGTCCCCAGGGGCCGCAATGCCAATTGGCTGGGCCGTGCTTTGAGCGTGTGGATGTCGAGGCCGCCCTGGAGTGAGATGATCGACTCGTGCGACACCGTCCGCCGCAGCGGCCGTGGAGGCCCGCCGGTCCGCACCGGCGGCGTATAGGTTGGGGTTGTGCCCTGTCGCGCTTCGTCGTCGTCGCCGGCATGATCGTAGTCGTTGCCATCATGCGGCAAACCATCACAGATGGACAAGGGCGGCGGCAGCGGCGGCGGCGTCGCCGTTGGCGTGGCACCTTCTGAGGGGGCAGACTCGTCGGCGGTGCTCGTGGCACTGGAAGTGACATCCGAGTCCGGCGCGTCCTCTGCACTGGTCGTGTCTGACCGTTCTCCGTCGCCTTGCACCGACGATTCCTCTTTTGCCCGCGGCCCATGCTCGCTGTCCTCCAGAATTGGCGCCGGCTGCCGCGGTGAGCCGGCAACCGACAACGAGGAGGCCAGTGCGAGCGCAGCCGGGGGCAGGCCGCATGCAAGAGAGCCGTCCAGGCTGGGCATGCGACTGCCTGCTCGCCAAGTCGGGGACAGCGGGTCGAGGCTCGTAGTCGGAGACGCGGGTCCGGAATACAGATCGGAGAAGACCGTCCGGTCAAAGACCGAGTTTCGCGGATCCGTCTGCGGCGAGCTCGGGATGGACGACATGCCGAAATCGGATGGCTGGTCCGAGAACACAGACCACCGGTTCGACGGCCCAGACATGCCCGTCGCCACAGAGTCTCGGCTCATGAGGCGAGGGGGACTGGAGCCCGGCGTCGCCGACAACGCCTCTTGCCGACTGGACAGTGCAGACCGAGCACGCGGCGTGGACGGCAAGGACAAGACCGCCGGCGGCGTAAAGATCCCCGGCGTCAGGCTGAGGCGCTTCTTCTTGGGCTTCTTTGTCTCGGGCTTCTTGTTGCTGATGTGGTGGTAATGGTGGTGGATGTGCAGTTCTTGCGACACCGTGGGCCGGTGACGCATCAGGTGTGGCGAGGCCGCGCTGGCTGGCACGGCGGATGCATCGTCGCCACTCGACACATCCCTCGCCATCCCGCCGATCCCTGCCTCCTCGGGGCTTCCGGCCACGAGATCTGTCCCCAGCTCCGCGCGCAACGTCGACGTGGCGCTGTCCGTGCTCTCGATCAACGGCTGGTGGAACATGAGCTGATCGCGCAGCATCTGGATCTCGTCGTTGGACGTCATGAGCATATCGCGCAGCTCAGCCATGCCCAGTTGCAGATTGGCGTTGTCTTGCAGCAGGTCACGCACAAAGTGGTTGACAACAGTGCTGCCGGCTGCCTTGGTCTCGTGGAGCGATTTGGCAGCAGCTGCACCCTTGAGACGGCCGGCGGCCGTGCTCAGCTCCTTTTCGACAGCGCGCTGCCGCTCCATGCGGCTGATGATCTCTAGGTGACGCTCCTTCTCCTCGCGGGCTTCCCGCTCCATCTTCTCCAGCTGGAACTGGAGGTCGGCTATGCCGCGCTCGGCCCTCTTCCAGCGCTGGACAGCGGACCGCGCTTCGGATTCAGAGGTGACAAGGCTGTTCTGTAGCGCGGCCTGCTCGGCTTCGAGGGCGGCCAGGTGCCGCTCCATGCCCTCGGCCCGTTCGGCGGCACCCTCCAGCTGCCGGATGATCATCTGCGACGACTGCAGCGTTGCCTCGAGCATCTTGATGTGGGTGTCAGAGTCGGCAACCGTCGCGTTGAGCGCCTCGAGCTGGTCCAGCAGCGCGCGGTTCTCCTGGATTTTTTTGGCATTTTCGGCCTCGAGCTCCTTCTTGTCCATCTCGAGCTGCCCGATCCGCTGCTGCAGCTCCGCGCGATCCCGCTCGGCATCGGCCATGTACGCCTCGTGGCGTTCAAGGAGCGACTGCCCCTCGTTAGAACCCAAAGCGCCCACGAACAATCATAGAAAGAAAAGGGGGGGGCAAGGGCAAGCAACCGTACCTGGCCGAGTTTTGCTGCTGTGCGGACGTCGTTCTCGACGCTCTCGAGAACGGTGCAATTGTGCTGAAGATAGACGCATCCCGTCTGCCCGCAGCAACACCGCAACGCTCCGCCTGGCGGCTGCTGGATGGGAGGCGGCGACAACGACGAGCTGGCACTGGGGCTGGACACGGAACCAGAGCCGGCCTCCGAGGCCGAGAATTCGGTCAGGTCCGCCATATCGGCCGCTGGGCAGGAAGGAATGTGGTTCTGGCCGCGCGAGATGCTGAAAAAAAACTCGAGCCCAGCATGCTGGGGCTGCGCTCTGGAATGCAGATAGCCCCGAGCGAGATTGAGACCGAAAAAACCACCCGCCCCCCAAAAACACCGCGGCTCAGCGTCGGCAGCCGAGTGAGTGCTGGAGCGCGGCCGGACGCGAGAGAGCGCTCAGGTCGTCGACGTGAAAAGAAGTCGTTCGCGAGACGAGGCCGGGACGCAGCAGGGAGAGAGACGGCGGCGGGTGCAGAGAGTCCCTAGGCCGTGGCCAACACATCATAATGCGGCCGCGACCCCCTCCGAGCAGACACGCCGTCGCGTGCGCGCCCGCAGCGCGTCTCGCAGCAGACGGCAAGCGATTGGGCAAGGCTTGCTGAGGTCCAGGTCGCAAGGGACACGTCAAATAGCGTTATCCGTCGGCAGTCGGCCGGCTGTGCCGTGGCAGTAGGCCGTGCCTATAGTGGCAGTGCTGCTTGGCGCCAGACAGGAAAAGAGCGTCTATCCGGGGGAGAGGCTGTTGTTGGTGGAGGTGGGTGAGTTTGGAGAAGTTGAGGGACGAGAGACGGACGGCCAGGCAGCAAGTGGCCTATCGCGAACACCAGCCAGTCGACTTCGCGAGTTCGCTAGAAACAGAAACGGAAGCAGCGAGGGAGGCTGGAACGCGACGGGAAATTGGGGGTAGCCGTAGGTAGCTAGTGCGCATCTGCATTGTGTGTGGTACTTTAAAGTACAAGCGGCGCGTATATACAAGTAAGCAACGCGCCGCAGCTGTTGTGGGGCGCGTGCTTGTACCGGTACATTGACGGGTGCTTGCATAGCCAATGACCTAGCGTATCTAGCGCTAGATCCAGATGGCGGGGTGAAGATACAAAGTACAGATACATGCCTCATCTCATGAGCACGTGTCACTGGGCTAGTTGCTAGTACTAAGATGCAAACTTGTCAACCGACATCGCCTCTCTGCAGAGCCAGAAGCAGCTTTGCCGCCTTCTGCCGGCTGTCCCCGGATGTGCCCGCACTGTTTGGGTCGTCTTCTGCCTCTTCTAGCTCGTCCTCTGCCTCTCCCTCTCCCTCTCCCGGCTCGTCGGCCAAAAAGGACCTGGGTCGCAGCCGGTCTAACGACGCCATGGCGTCCTCCTCGGCAGGGCCCTCGCTCGGACGATGGCGCGGATGGTGGTGCTTCGTGTGGTGATGCCGCCGAGATGATGTCGAAGACGAAGACGCAACTGCTCGTTTCTTCCCCTTGGAGTCGTGGGCGGATGGCGGGGGAGGGGCGGCGGAGCGAGCGAATGCGCCGGCGTTGCCTGGGTATTCATACCCGTCTGGGCTTTCGACAGACGGAGAAAGCGGAGAAGGAGCGCAGTAGTTGGCCGCGTGCGCGGCGTCCTGCGCGACAGCTTGCTCGTCGCCGACCGCCGCCTCGCCCTCGCCCCTCTCCGCGCCTCCTCCCTCGCCATAGACATATCCAGTACTGCTGGCCTCATCAGACAAGGACACCGCACGCTGGTACAGGTCCTCGGCCGTTTGACGGCGATCGGCCTTCATGTTCAGCATCAGGGGCAAGAGCTGCCGCAAGGGATTGGGGTCGGCTTTTGCGTTGTTCTTCAGTTGTTGGGAAACCTCGCGGCACCAGCCCAGGCCGGACAAATCGTCTTCATTGTGTAGACCATAGAAGCAGTCGCCAACGGTAACGCCCGTGGACCAGATGTCGACCGCGGGTGTGAAGGTGACCTGCCGGACAGTCGACCTCCTGCCGACACCTCGTCTGTCAGAGGCAGCTCGGCGAATTGACTCCTCGATCATCTCAGGCGCGATGTAGCGCGGGGTGCCACAGATTGTTATCAAATTGGCAGTGTCTTTCGTGAAACCAAAGTCGGCGAGTTTGATGTGGATGTGGCTGTCGTCGTGATAGTGGACGAGGATATTATCTGGCTTGATGTCGCGATGGACAACGGGGTGCGGTTTTTGCCCGTGCAAGTAGGCCAGTGCCGACAAGCACTGCACGAAGACGGAATCGCAATGTTCTTCCCCGAGGCCCTCTTTTATTCTCGACAGGGGCCCAAGAGGAACGTACTCGAGAGTCAGGCAAGGAGACCCGGGCACAGAAAAGTCAGCGTCTAGAAACGCCACGATGTTTTCCTGGGACAAAGGTAAGCGTGGGATGCGGTGGTAAAGGAAAATTTAAGGTGAGCAGTGCTCTGGACAGCGTATCTTACATGAGAGAGGCGCTTCATGATTCTGTACTCGTTCTTCCAGGCATCGTCTTTCACCCGCTTTTCACGGACCGCTCGCCTCGACGGTCTCTTCAGAGCCGTGTCGAGACCAGTGCTGACATCCCACAAGCGGTACACGGACGCAAATGCTCCTTCACCGGCTTTGAACTTGAGCTGGATCGGTCCACTGCCTGGCGTGAAGGCGTTGCTGCCGGGCTCAGTCTCAGGGCGGGCCATGTCAATGTGCCCCAGCAAATCTTCGACATCATCGCTGCCCTGCCAGAACCTTCCGACGCTTTCGGTGAATTGCGGCGACATTTGGTCGTGTGCGCACACAATAATATGAAACGACAGAGCTCTGCTGAAGTGCACGATAACGGTACGCTTGTCGAGGACGGGATGGCCACCTAAGATCCAGCGGAAGCCTCGGCGCACTTTCTCACATTCGAGGTTGTACGTGACTTTGCTTCCGCTCAACGAGCCGAGATCATTGTATACAACGCGATAGTATTCGTCAAAGGTAAGCGCGCCATGGCGCTTGCTGACGCCGAGACCCTCAGGAAGAACGATGTCACACTCAGGATCGGTGCCGAATATGAGGCCGTGCTTGTACCTGGGCCAAGGTTGGAATGTCAACTGGAGGCAAGGATTTTGATGTTTGGTTGATCCATCGTCGGCGAAATAGTGTGGCGGGATATACCGGTCCCTGTTTGCCTCGAGTTCGATTGTTGCCCTATCCCCTGAGAGCCCACCTCCATGAGCAGGGTTGGGGAAAAGGTACGCAATGACGTTGTTGGTGGCCATGCTGATACAGCGCAAAAGCCCTCGGCGGCCCTTGTAGCCAAAAAGAAAGGATATGCTTCGTACCAAACCGTGCTGCTATTGCTGTAACACGACGATGGACTAGGCATAAAAGTGGCGAACGGTAGGGCCCTTTAAATACGGAGTATATGACAGCAGCATCCGCCTGCCTTGGCACCGCGGCCAGGCTAAGTGCAGCTTCTGAAAAGGTAACATCCTGCCTGACAACACACGATGCACTAAAAGGCGAACAACCTTTGGTGTAGGCTGAGCGTCGCCCGATTAAAGCGGCACATGCTTACAACCGCAGAGGCGGCCGCTTGTGCACAGGCCTAGTGTGGGAGCAAAGGCAGGCTCCAGGCGCCAAATGGTGACCCCCTATTGGTTCATTTTGTCCATCTAGCTAGCCTTATGCATATGGAGTAATAGTCTTTAGGCAGCAGTGTGGGGCAACGGGGCAGGCAGCAGCGCCGTGTGGGGGTCATTTCTTCCCTCTATTATTTGCATGCTTCGAGCCTCAGAATAAATACAAATGCAACCCCTGGTTTCAACACAGAAACGCTTCAAAGGCAGAAGCATCGTCTTGATCAAAACAGCATGTCGCCCTCTACTCTTTCTGGAATGCCCTCTGTCGACCAAGTCCCTGTTCTTGACGATGGCGCGCTCGATCAAAACAGCATGTCGCCCTCTCCTTCTGAAATGCTCTCTGTCGACCAAGTACTTGCTCTTGACGATGACGCGCTCGTCGAATACATGAAGCGGAAGCGCAGTCCTAACGGCGGCTTCGATCTCGACGACATTGAGGGCTGGACGGAGCTGTCTAAAGACCGGCGCGGCCAGCTCGCACAGCGGCTGAGGTACATCAGATAACCGAGTCGAAGAGGGCACGCGCATGCAGGCTTGCAGAGCTAACTTTGATTTCCAGAGCTGGGGCAGCGATGGTTTTCGATGCCGTTCAGTCCTGCCCTGTAGACCTCGATCAGGTCGCAGCCCGTTTGCGCACCCTCTCCGATCGGGCCGACGGCGAAGACGAGAAAAACGAAGCGTTGGCTCGTATACTCTCCACACGAGGACCACTGAGGCCCCGTTCGCCGCTCGGTCCCACCCCTCCCGAGCTCAAGATGAATATCGACGTCGAGCAGCGCCACATCGACGGCGGGAACGCAGAGGAGCCCGTTTTCTACAAGTACCTTGTTCAAGAAGGCGGGCGTCCATGTTATCCCATAAGCATGATGGACGAGGTGTTTGCAGACCCGGACAAATACTACGACAAACTACGACCTGCCATGGAGCATCCTTTCCTCAAGAATCCTGGCTCTGGTTGGTGGTGGGTCTTTCGCTACCAGTGGACAATGTGGGATTACTTCTGCAGATGGCAACGAGAGATGAGAGGCACCTACGACTTCGAGGTGGAGCTCGTCAGATGGCTCGAGATCAGGCTGGAT
Organism: Ophiostoma fasciatum; assembly: GCA_019925495.1. NCBI lineage: Eukaryota > Fungi > Ascomycota > Sordariomycetes > Ophiostomatales > Ophiostomataceae > Ophiostoma > Ophiostoma fasciatum. Next base: position 729,884 of record JADHKM010000004.1, on the reverse strand, counting down.
ATCTACACGGCGACCGGTTTGGGCGGTCTTCTGGACAGCTTCCAGGGCAGCCCGTCGAAAGCCAGGAAGTTTTTCCAGGATGTTGAGGAATGGCGCCAATATTTGCAGCGCGACATATTGACCTTTTCCGGTCAAGGGGTTGCTGCGTACGCGCAAGCTGTACAGCAGCGCCTGGCGGAACACGGCTTCACGCGCTCTTTCCGGCTAGAAGAAGACCCCAAGAAACAGGACAAGCTGACGACGTGGATCGAATACCTCAACTTCGAGTACTGCCGCCGCGATCAATTTGCCAAGACGGCCGAGCGTCTGCGGCTGAAACGGGACGCCGCCTGGCAGACGCTCGTCGACTCGGGCGTGTTGCAGCCTGGCGACACGGAAAAGTTTATTCTCAGCAACGCATGCTGGTATCAGCGAAGCCAAGAGCTAGATGTCGCTCGCGGCTTGTGGAGGATGGTTCAGGCAACCCACGAATCGGAATTGGAGTTGGCCCGCCGCATCCGCGACCCCGCGCAGCGACGTGTGAAGCTCGAGAGAGAGGAGGCCCGCTTCAAGAACACGGAGGCGCGTGTGAAGGCATTGACCAGGAAAAACGAGCTGATCAAGGCTTTCACCGCTGCAAACAAGCCCTATGCGGAAACGCAAGTCCACATACAGACCTCGGACTTACACATCCGGTGGATTCTCGCTCAATTGCCTCTGGTCGAGGCCGAGATGAAGGGGGAGAGCACAAGCAAACTGGGACCCGAAGCCGGAATGGTATATGCCCCCGGCGGCAAAAACAGGCGGCCCCACGACGACGGCAACGTCAGCAGCAGCGACAGCGACATGGAAATTGTCAAGCTCAACGAGAGGATCAACGCGGAAAGGAGAAAGGCGATGAACGCCGAACCCAAGAGGCCGATCTCTCGGACGACCGTCGTTGCCCCGCAGGACGGGGAAAGCTCAAGGGACGAGCCTACCGCCAAAAAGCAGAGGCGCAACGGCCGCCCATTCACGTCGCGCACCAACAGCTCTCCTGCCGCCGTGGCCGCCGCGCGCGGGGCGGCAGGGTCTCGAGCGGAGCGCCGCCGCAAGGGGCAGGGCAGCGAAGCAGCGCAGGCACTGCCAAGCTCGGATCTGCACCCCCCTTCGGTGGTCTTGCAGAGTTCACGGCGCAGCACGCGGCTGGCAGCTATTCGTGGTGAAAACATGCAGGCATCATCCGCGCCGGCAAGCAAGCCTGCCTCCGGTCTCAAGCGGAAGCGCTGATGCTGTGCTCGTGTGGCCCATGAGGCGCTGGGGCGCCGGGACATGAAGCAATTTGCGTGGTTTGGAACAAAACAAACAGGCTTTTTTTGCCCCCTGCGAAGGCGCAAAAGGGAAACGTGGGACAAACGGCAGGTACGAATTTATGGGACACGACTAGATACCAGAATGCAACGGCGCTCGATTTCTTCTCACTCGGCCGCTTTGCCGCCTGGCTGCCGCGGCGCGCGAGCGAAATCAAGGCGCCCCCAGGCTAAGCACATCCAGTCCGCTCGCCAGCTGGCTCTTGGTGGGCATCTTGCCGACGTTGATCAGCTCGGCGCTCTGCACCATGACCGGGTCCTTGCCCTGCGTGGCCACCGCCACGACCGTCTCGCCCTTGGTGTAGAAGGCGGCCCACGAGCCCGAGTCAAAGCTGCCCTGCACCACGACGTCGTCGTAGCCCGAGGCGGCCGTGTTGCCGCAGTAGCGCAGCTGCGCGGACAGAGCAGACCAAAAGACGGGCGTGAAAAAGGCCTTGGCGCCGGTGGGTGCCTTGCTGGGATCGACAATGTGCTGCGCTGCAATGCGCCCAGACTTTTGCGCCACGTTCCAGTGCTCGATGCGCACCAGCTTGCCCTCGCCGCCCGGGCCGTGGTACGGGAACGAGGCGATGTCGCCCAGCGCATACACGCCCTCGACACCGGCGACGGCATAGGTCTCGTCCGTCTTGACGGAGCCGTCTGGCTGCAGCTGCAACGCGCTGTTGCCCTTCAGGTACTGTGTGGCGGGGGCGACGCCTACGCCGAGGATGACGACGTCGGCCTCGAGCTTGGTGCCGTCCTTCAGGAGCACAGCGCCCACTTTGGACAGGTCGTCGGCCTTGGGCTCAGCCTTGTCGACAGACGCCGACAGATAAAATTTGACGCCGCTCTTCTCCAGGCCGCGCTGGGCGGCGATGCCGACCTCGAGACCGAGCACGCGCTCCAGGGGCACCTTCTCCATGCCGATGACGGACACGTCGTGGTCCTTGGCCGTGGCGTTGGCCACTTCCAGGCCGATGAAGGATGAGCCAACAATGACCACCTTCTTCTTGCCGCCGCCCCCGGCGCCCAGGGCCCCGACAATGCCCTGCACGTCGTGCACGTTGCGCAGCGTGAAGATGTTGCGGAGGTCCTTGAAGCCCGGCAGCGGGAGAACGCGCGCGGTGCCGCCCGTCGACAGGATCAGCTTGCTGTAGCCAACCTCGCCGGCGCCCTTGGTCTGCACCGTCTTGGCAGCAAAATCGACGCCCGTCACCTCATCCTGGACGACAGAGACCTCGCCAGCATCAAACCAGCTCTGGTCGCGCAGCTGCAACTTGGCTGGATCGGCCAGGAGCGCCTTGGACAGCTTGGGCCGGTCGATGGGCAGGTAGCCCTCGTTCGTGATGACGGTGATGCGGCCCGGGAAGCCCTTCTCGCGCAGCGCCTCGACCGCGCCAATGGCGCCCGAACCACCGCCCACGACCACGACCGTGGTGCTGTCGCTGTCGCCACCCTTGACCGCAGCGGCGCGCTTGATGTTGGGCTTCCGCCGGCCCGACTTGATCGCCTCCTTGTCGCCCGAGATGTACACGGCGCCGTCGCGCTCGACGACCTTGAACGTCGGCAGGTAGTCCAGCGCCGGGGCGTCTTCCACGTCGCCCGTCTTGGCATTGAAGCAGGCTGCGGTGCAAAAGCAAAGCGCACGTCAGCGACAGGGCCTTAGGCCGCCTTTGAGTCGGCCACGGGGCGGCGGCGAGACCTACCGCCGTGCCACGGGCACGTAATGCGGCCGTTGGCCGTGAGGACGCCCTTGGCCAGCGGCGCGCCGTAGTGTGTGCATTTGGGCCCGATGGCCTGGACGGTGCCGGCCGCATTGACGAGCAGGACCTTGGCCCCGTCGAGGCCGTCAACCTCGACCTCCTGCTTGTCGCCGGGCTTGAGCGCCAGCGACGTGACGTCTTTGAGCTTGAACTCGGCCATGGCGCAGCGCGGCGAAACGGCGAAACGGCGGGGGAAAGGAAATGCTGCGAACAGTCGAGAGGCCGTGGCGTGTCGGGGGGCAAAGGCAGGTGAAGAGACGACGTGCGAAATGGGGGACGTTGGGCACAGTCGAAGAACGGTACGGTTCATAGAGAAAATGCGGCTGGGTATGGGGTGCGGACGAGGAAGAAGAGGGGGAGGGAGGGGCCAGCAATGATTGAGCCACAGGGTGTCGCAGCTGGGAGGGCAACTGCCGGGCTGGATTTATCAGCGGTAGCAGGCGCTCTTTCCTTGGTTGCGCTTTATCTCTAGGATATAGAGGTGCGCTGGACAGAGTGGGCAGTTTACGGCAGGGACAGCCCAACGAGATACGCAGGCGGAATCGAGGTTCAGAGCCACACCGTTTGCTTGCACGGGTAAGAAGAGGCAGGAAGGAGCCACCCGCACAACACGCATTTGGCGGGGCTCATCGCGTGTCATGCGTCATTACGCGTCTTTTAACTGGCCGGTGGCGCCCGCTTAGGTGGAAAGAGCGGTCGACAGCGCATGACGACATGGACAACATCAACGCTGTCGCAAGCAGCAGCCAATCACAGCGCAGAAAGCTGTCCCAGTGTCGTCACGTGGTTGTCCGAAGTGCTGACGCCGCCACGATGAGAACGCCGAGAACGAGGCTGACGGCCGGCCATCTATCTGAAGGCCGTCAGCCGGCTTCGGGGGGTTCGCAAAGCCGTCGGTCGGGCTGACGGTCGACCCAGACGGACACAAGCCGGCGTGGGACGGGGGGGAGTCTCTCCGCGCCGAAACCGTCCAATATATACAGCTCACGTGTTTCTGAGCTGGTTCTGAGCGGCCGGGTGGACAGAGAAGCGGTGCGAGGGTTCAGTGAGAACCAGCCAGCATGGCGCTGCAGCGAGAGCAAGCGGACGGTTTACTCCGCACTTGAGTGCGCCGTCCGTCGCTCGTCCGTCGTCGGCCGAACGCCCAGCGCTGCTGAATAATCGGACCAGTTACATGGAAAGTGGGGAGCCGTGATCTATGGGCAATCCTTCTCGACCTCAGCTCTATGCTAAGATACCGAGACACAGAACGCACGCAGAAAACAACGAATCCGAAGACGGCGAGAAAGACGAGCGCATTGAGAGGCACCAGAGTATTGAGGGCGCTCTCACAGTTGGCAGAAAACCCGACTGCGCGCCCCGTCGTACTGGGTGTGCTGTCGTCGCCTTCGCCCTGAATCGGCCTTTCAGCAGCTCCTTGTAAGAAAAGAGGCACACGACGCCGCGAGCCAGAGCGGAGGTCGGGGACTGCGCCGTGGATGCGGACGCCGGCGTCATGTCGCCTCCGCTCATGAGCGCTCTCTCGGCACAGGCCCTCGAGGCACGGCGGCGCAAGGTCCGCAAAGGCACCCACAGCTGTTGGGAGTGTGAGTCTCCGTGGTGCTGGCCTTTGCGCCCTCTCTGTCTGAACGCTCCTATATGCTAACGCATGCCAGGCCGCCGGCGCAAGATTCGCTGCCAGTATGCATCACAAGACGACGTTGTCTGCATCGGCTGCCGGGCGCGGGGGTCGGCCTGCCGCAGCCAGGAGTTTGCCGACGAGTCGCCGCCGCAGGCAGTGCCCGAAAAGAAGGTCGCGCAGCGGCTGGACCGCCTGGAGAGCATGATGGAGCAGCTCATGGCACATGTCTTGACGACGCCGGGCTCGAATGACGGGGCTCTGCGCAGTGCGGCTGGCCGCGCTGCTCACGACCGGCGCTCCAGCTCCGTGACGGGGTCTGATGGGCCATTTCTGCCCGACGCAAGCTACGACGAAGACGACAAGACAACGACAGTCCACGGACATGGCCATGACCACAGCCACGGCCACGACTACGACCACGACCTCGACAACGAGGCCTACCGGCGCGACCCTGCCAAGTTTGTCGCCCATGTGTGCCCCACCGAGGCGGGCAAGCAGGGCTACGGCGTCCTGGACGTGCTCGAGACATCAACGGCCGACGACACGCCTGTTGCTGCCCTTCTGGGCATCCAAGACTCGCTATCGAACAGCGCGGCGGCTCCCCGCGCCTCGGCCTCGGAGCCGGCCCCGGCCCCGGCCCCGGCCCCGGCCCCGGCCCCTGTGTCGGCGGCCGTGTGTGCCGCGAGCAGCACGCAGTGCAGTGCCTCTGGCGGGCCACCCACGGCCGCCTCCGCCGGGTCCGGCCCGAGCCCAGCGTCTTTGGAGACTGGCGTGCACGGGCCGAGCAGCACGAGCAGTCCTGCCGCCGGCGGCGGCAGCACCAGCGTCAGTTGCAGCGCGCGCAGTCTCAAGGACATATCCAGCACGCGCCTCGGGTCCACGTCAGACAGTCCGGACACAGCCACGACATTCGCCGACCTCCAGCCGACGGACCGCGTGTTGGGCGAGTATGCACGGCAGAGGCATCTCAGCAAGGTGTTGCATTCCCTGTTTCCCACGCAGGAGGACGTCAACACCATCGTGACGGATGCAGTGTCGCGGTTCGTCCTCGGCCTCTTCTACAGCAAACACGACATTGACACCGGCCGCTCCGAGTGCCCGTCGGATCTGAAAATCATCCCCCCCGTGACCAGCCACCCCACGGTGCTGGCGCGCCGCCTGCTGCAGGTGACGCTCTGCATGCAGCACATGGCGCCGTGCCTTGCGCTGCAGGACATTTTGCACCTTTCCGACTCGCTGGCCGACGTGATCAGCCGCATTGCCGGCGTGGTCAACCACACGGTGACGTCGAATGACGAGCTGATCGGCTCCGTGGAGGGCCTCGAGTGCCTCATCCTGCTGGGCCTCCAGCAGTCGAATGCCGGGCAGCTGCGGAAAGCCTGGCTGACCTACCGCCGCGCGCTGAGCCTCGCCCAGCTGATGGGCCTGGACCGCGGCAACACGCGCGCGCTCAAGTCGTGCGACCCGGCGTCCGATCCGCGCACGTGGCCGACGCCTGCGGCCCTGTGGTACCGCATCAACGCGTGCGACCGCTACGTGTCGCTCCTCCTGGGCCTCCGGGCCGGCGCGCAAGACGACGACGGTGGCAGCGGCAGTCTGAATGCGCGCTCGCCTGCCGACGACACGGACACGCCCGTGGAGAAGCTGGAAAAGGCGCACACGGCGCTGACGGGGCGCATCATCGAGCGCAACCACAGCAAGCTGTCACCGGAGCAGGCGTACCGCGTGACGCAAGCCATCGACGCCGACCTGCGGGCGGCGGCCACGCGCAACATTGCGCAGACGTGGTGGGACGTGCCATCCTACGACCCCTATGCGCGACCGGACTTTATCATGTCGGAGATGGGCCGCTCCATCGTGCAGGTGCACCACCACTGCATCCTGATCCTGCTGCACCTGCCGTACATGCTGCGCGGCGAGCACCCGGCGGCCGAGGCGGCGCGGCTCATGGCCATGTCCACGACGGCGCCGACGGGGCAGTGCGAGAACGGAGGCCACAGCATGCCGGGCGATGAGTTTCTGGGGGAGGGGGAGCGCTCCGGCTGCACGGGCAACCTAGCGTACAGCAAGGAGACGTGCATGCAGTCGAGCCGGGCGGTGCTGCAGCGCTTTTTGCAGTTCCGGCAGCGGTTCAACACGGCGTTCTCGTGCCGGCACGTGGACTACGCGTCGCTGATTGCGGCCATGACGCTCATCGTCGGCTACCTGGGCCCGCGGCCGACGGGCAGCGCCGACCCCAACGTGCTGGACACCTTTGACGCGCAGCTGCGGCGGGACCGCGCCATGGTGGAGCAGGTCCGCGAGCGCATGGAGCACATTGGCCAGACGGGCGCCGACAAGCTGTCGCGCGAGTCCGCGGCCACCATCCGGCAGCTGCTGCCGATTCTGGATCTCGTGGCCCGGAAGCCGGAGACGGCAGCCTCGGCCGGCAGCACGGCCGCCCCGGGGGGGACGCCCGCCGCTGCCGTGACCGGCCGCCGCCCGCCCGCTGCCGCCACCGCCGCCTCCGCACAGGCCGCCGTCGCTGGTATCTCGACAGGCTGCCCAAGCGACCGCAACAACGCGCCGGCATCGGCAACGCCTGCGCCCCTCCCGCCGGGCAGCCATGCCGCCGACGCCAACCCCGGGACGCCGGCCTCGGCTGTGCGGCTGAACGTGCCGTACTTTGGCACCATCAACTTCCACGCGGTCGCCGCCACGGGCATGTCGGCCATGTCCCCACACGACCAGCAGCAGCAGCAGCAGCAGCATCAGCAGCAGCAGCAGCAGCAGCAGTTACAACACCAGCCGGCCGAGTTTGGGACGCCACCGCCCGTTTCCTTTGAGATTCTGTGCTCTCCGACAGACGACCTCGACTGGAGCGGCAGCACCACGGAGGCGCTGCAGCAACAGCAGCACACGCACGCACATGCACCGCCACAGCAGCCCCACGATGTGGGCATGGATCTGAATGCGATGCTCGTCGACTTCGACCCCGTGCCCACGATCGGCGACGTGGTCGACGGCCTGGCGGGCCATGGCGACGGCATGGGCAGCGACGGCGGCGGCGGCGGCGGCGCAGACGGTTTTTCTGGGTTTGGCGGGCCCTCGGCCTTCCCGGACCTGACGGGCGCGAGCGACGACTGGGCGATGCAGGGCATCGACACGACGTACTGGTCGCTGCTGAACGGCGGGGGCGGGTCGTTTGGCGGGCCCATGGCCTGATGCGGTTCTGGCATGACCGCGACGAAATACGAAATGGCTGGGTTTTGTGTGTGTCTCTCTCTGTCTCTCTGTGTGCCTCTCTCTCTCTCCATGCTCACCGCCAGTACCCCTCGGGCACCGGCCGCAGCCAATGGGGTGTCTGGTGGCGCTGGGCCTTGTGACCGCCGCACTTTTGGGCGCACGCCCTCTCTGGACGCCGTAAGGAGGGTCGCGTGCATGTCTCGTCCTCCTCCTCCTCCCTGCGTCTTGTGCTGTCTGGCCAGTGGGCCAATCACCATCGCCGCGGCAAGGCTGCCGCGGAGCCCTGTGGGTGCTGTGGATGGCAGTGGCGTGTGGTTGGCGTGCGTTCAGCTGCGGTCGGGCAATCTGCTTTCTTTTTCCTTCCATGTTCAGCTTGCCAAGGGTGTTGCCACGCGGCCGATCCTGACCGCCTCCCTGCGGTCGTCTCGTATGGGCACCAGGGATGGAGCCGCAGCGGTTGCACGGCGTAAGCATACAGGTACATGGGCTGCCTCTGGGACATGCAGCTGGACGCTTTGGTCGAGCAGCCCAGCTGCCGTTGTGCTGGCTGAAGCGCGGATGCTGACGGCCCCGCTTTTTTCTGCAAAGCAAAGCACAAACCACAGCCTTCTGCGACCCGCCCCACCGCCCTTTCGGCGGTTCCGCTTGCTCTGGTCGACGATCGTTGCGTTGCCCGCCTCCTCCTCGTCCTGCGGTGCCGGCGACTACACTCCTGCGCGCGCCCGCAGCGGCAGCCGTTCCTTTCCCCCTTCCCCACTCTCTGCCGTGTTGTGTTGTCTGGCACGCGGGCCTTGCTCCTTTACCGCCTCCTCCTCCTCCTCTCCGCCTTTCCGCGCCGCCGATCCTCGCCTTCGCCCTCCCGCCCTCCCGCCCTCCCTCTCGCCCCCCCTCTCGTTTTCTCTCTTTTTTTTTAATTTCCTTGGGAAGAGGATCAGGCTGGCTGGCAGCCAAAAGTGCACAAGACGGGGTATAAGAAGGGCCCGTGCTTCCCGCTGTGTCGTTGACCGCGGCTTTCGTTTGCTTCGTTTGCCTCTCCAGAACGTTTTGCCCTCGGCTCTCTGCTTTCACTGCTGCTTCGATCCTCTTTCTTCTTCTTCCACCAGAGAACATTTCCGCCATGGAGGCCATCATCCCCGAGCACCTGGGGCCGCACTTCAAGGCCGCCCGGTCGGCCCGGCTGCTGACGGTCCAGGGCATGATCCCGGCCAGCGGCGCCTGGCTCGCGAATCGGCTGCTGGCCGACTGGGTGAGCGGCCTCGAGCCGCCCGACGGCGCCCGGAGCGCGGCCGGCCTCGTGATCTTCTCGGTCCAGAACGACTTTCAGTACTATGCCGACCAGCTGCAGCCGTTTGTGCGTTGTTATTTTTTCCCGTCCTTCCGGCCCATGGCCCGTGCTGACGTCCAGGGCATCGATCTCGCCGCGCACGAGGCGCGTGGCACCGTGCGGTTCATTGGCAACCTGTTCGCCGACCTCTTGGCCAGCCCCGGGACCGCGTCCGCGCCGCCGCAGGACCCGGCGGTCACGCTGGACGCGGCCCTGGAGCTGCTGAGCGACGAGGCCGAGCGGCTCAAGAACGAGTTCGGCACGGCGCTGCTCTTTCTCGACAGCCCGGAGCAGACCATGGCCGTGTTCGAGGAAGAAGAGGAGGACGTGCGCGTCGAGCACTGGTTCCAGGTCTTCCAGCAGGCGTGCTATGTACGTTACGTCGTCGTCGTCCCGTCTCGCTGCACGCAAACGTCCTCCCCGCTGACTCTCCTCCAGGAATTCCACCACGCCATCGCGTCCGTGTTCCTCACGTACCCGAACATGCAGAGCCGCACGCCCGGCAGCTTCGAGACGGCCATGGCCTCCATGAGCGCCGCGCTCCTGCTCAACGAGCACTCTGACATGGCCGTCGCCGTGCGCGGCATGAACTCCCGCGCGTCCGGCTTCGACGGCTCGGTCTCCTTCATGTACCGCATGGACAGCGAGACGACGGCCGAAGGCGGGGAAGTCGAGGACGAAATCTTTTCGTACCGGCTCCGGCCCAACGGACGCGGCATCGAGATCACCAAGAGTGCTTCTATGCCTCTGGACGACTTTTAGTCGTCATTTTCTTTTGTTTTTTATGTTTTCAAGCGCTCCATGTTGCTGTTTGGCGTTGGCATTTATGGTATCATCTGATTTTACTATTTCCCATAATTTCTTTTTGTTTGAAAATCCGGAAAAAAAAAAAAAATAGGAAAAGGAAATGGGAACAGGGAAGGGAACAGGAAAGGGAAAGAAAAGGGAAAAAGAATGATATTGAGATACCACAAAAGGCTAAAGAACGAGATGATGAAAGACAAGTAAGGAATTCCGGTGATGGGATCAAGTTCTGGTTATTCAGTTTCGGTCAGATAAAGGACAATACTAGGTGTATGTGCATTTCAGCTCGCGATTTCAGCTCGCGATTGCTCGCGATCTACTTTCTGCATACGTCCACGGTTTCACTACATAGATTACTCGATAAGTCTCGTTGCACCGTTGCGATCGTCCTCATATGCTTTGCTCATCACGGTCCTTCTGTCGGAGGAAACAAGGCGGCAGGACGAGCCAGCAGCAACGACACAACCAAAGTCACGTGACAAGACGGCGTTAATATTTTCCGGGATTGCGTCTTGCCCTATTTTTGTCCCGCACACCCGCGAGCCCTGATAATTTTCCCTTGCGCAAAAAGAAGAGTGGGCCCCAGTTTTTCCGCGACAGGCCCTTTCGCTCTCCCGAGCCAGCGCTTGTGCGCGACGAAGGGAAGAAAAAAACTTTGGCTCTGGTCTCTCGACTTTTCCCCTCCCACTCCAAACAACAACACCGACAACCACCCATCAGTTTTGTCTAGAGGTAAGGCATTGCCAGCAGGAAGGAGACGTTCTCTCAGAGGGGATTTTGCCAAAACATCTGGTTGACTGACCACCGCCAGACATCCGTCCAAAATGAGTACGTTTCCCATTCCGCGAGTTGCGCTGCCGGACCCGAGCCGTCTTGTTTCGATTGTCGCCCTGTCGCCCTGTCGCCCTGTCGCTCTCTCCAGTCTCTCTGATCTCGCCGACGTCCCTCGTTCTTTTCGGTGTCTCTGCTTTGCTTCGGCTTCGGCGCGTTTGTGCGAAAAGCAGGGGCGGGCGGGCAACGACGAAGCTAGATCCTCCGAGGATGGAATGTCGACACGGCGCATGTTGCGTGGCGCCGGAAACGACGACGGCGATGGCATGGGAGACGACGAGAAACACGCAGAGCGATGAGAGACTGGAGAGATTCGACCTCGGTCGACAGGCCGACAGACGCGCGCGATGGCGACTCGGGAACACACGCTGCTGGGCAATGAACTGGGACTAACGTCTTGCAACAGCCAAGGGTACTTCCAGCTTCGGCAAGCGCCACAACAAGACGCACACGCTGTGCCGTCGTTGCGGTTGGTCCCCCCCCCCATGTTCTCGACTGTCTGGTCGCAGCAAGATGAAATGCTGACGAAATTCTCGACGACAGGCCGCCGCTCCATGCACGTCCAGAAGAAGGAGTGCTCCACCTGCGGCTACCCCTCCGCCAAGATCCGCAAGTGTATGTGGTGATCACAGACGATGCCGTCTAGCGTCCGATCCGGGTCCGAGAGAGCACCGTGGCTAACCTGGGACAGACAACTGGTCCGAGAAGGCCAAGCGGAGAAAGACGACCGGCACCGGCCGCATGCGGTACCTGAGCGGCGTTGCCCGGCGGTTCAAGAACGGTTTCCGGGTCGGCGCGCCGGCTGGCGCGCGGGGGGCCACGCGCTCTTAGATGCTTGTGCGACGAACGTCTCGGCCGCAGGAGGCTGGAGGGCGGCGCCTGTTGTTGATGATCTGACCTGCTTGTTGTCTCGAAAGGCTGCGAGGTGACTGCGTCGAACAACACGCCGAGCCGGCCATACCAACGAAAATTCATTTACCAAACAAAGGGATTGGAGGGGATTCTGGCGGCGCACATGTCATGAAAAGAGAGAAAAAAGGCACCTTTTCTTTTTGCTGAAGCAAGATGCCCTCTGCTCGACAGTACCAGAGAGGTGTTTTGTTGTTGTCTTTGGGGCCACCTAAAAAAAAAAATGCAAACTTGAAAAAAAGATACTGCTGGGTTTTTCTGTGCATCAGCGGCGCCACTGCCACTGCTGGGTCGTCACATCTTAACCCGTGCCCGTCAACACAGCAAGCCAAAGTCCCTTCGCCTTTGGGATTCAAAACCCACGAGCCCCTGTTCCGCCGTCCTTAGTCCCTCAGCGGCTTGACGAGGACGCAAGGGCCGCTTTGACGGCTCCGGTGATGACCCTGGACAAGAAACTTGGGCTGGACGTGGATGTCCTCGGCAGACGCCGTGTCAGCAGATGGGAGAAGCATGGCAACCCACACAGGGAATACGCACGGCGCTGGCAAGGTCGGGCTGCTTGCATGTGGCTGGGTCGAGCTCGTGACTGCCACGATGCTCACGGCCGTGTTGGACAGGGGCAAGCTGGACAGCTCCCACTGCAGCTTGTCCTTGTCGAGCTCGCTCAGAGGCACGCCTATTTCGTTTCTGCTTGTGTGGTGAGGCGTTTTTTATTGCCCCGTATGCCGTTCTGTGCTGCTTTCTCAATGCAAGCTTGGACAAAGAGCACGGAAGACGAGGGACGAAGAGAACAGCCGGGGCTTGTAAAAAAACAAAGCTGCCTCTGTCTCCCCTACCCCTCCCAACGCAGTCCGGCAGGCGAACAGCTTTTTCGTTTCCATTAACAACTATGCGTCACATATAGACGGCCGGATGAGGACGACGGCCTGCGCTGTCAAAGGGCGCAATGGCACCCGAGCAGGAAGATAAATAATCAGAGCACTACTCCGTAGACGTCCAAAGGCCGTGGCCGATCCCACGCACGAGTAAGCATACTACGGGGGATACGGTGCATTGCTCTGTCTGCGTCGTATATATATTGGCCAAACAGCACCGCTTCTGTTCTTGGAAGCTGGTTGTCTTCTTGTCTTGTTTATTATACCGACTTGTACGACACCGTGAGCTCCAAAGGAGCCTCCATCTCGCGTCGTCCGCGGAGAAGGCGGTCTTGACGGCCACCGCCCGTCTGCCGATCCACCCCAAGCCACCGAGACGGCACGTCTCGGTGCCAGAGGTCAGCAGCCTTGCGAGCAAGGCAGCCAGACTTGAAGCCCTGTTCTCCAAAATCATATACCTGGTCCATCTGGCAAATGACTCACACGAAAAGAGGTTGACCACAAAAAATGGTCCCCCAATCTCCTCAGAAATGAAACCGGACCCGGAGCGGAGTTCTGGACAGCAGAAAAGGCAGACAACCGCTGCACGTTAGTGCGAGGATGGAGTCGAGCCGCAAGGAAAAAAAACCATCCAACCCACGCGACGTCGTCTCCACACGGCGACCCGACGGCTGTAACTGGTCCGCCGGGTCGGAGCCCCACACGAGCAAAGTGTCGAGTCTCTACTCCGTAAAGCGCCATGCGGAAATCCCGGTTCTTGCCTTTCAGCGTCCGGCTGCCAACGTCTATACCCGGCTTTAGTGGCTGGCCACCGCCGACGAACGGCGCGGAAGGAGCGAGGCGAGTGACTAAAAAATTCGCAAATGACGATACGAAGAAATCAAACGAGCAAGCATAAAAACCAGGGCTGCTCTCTTCTTCATCAACAACCCAGCAAGGCCATCAGCATACGACACCTTTTTGTTTCTGCCACCCCCGCATCGATACCCAGCAACCATCTTCGGACCGCATCCCGCGCAGCCGCAGCATCCGCCGTCGTTCTCGTCGCCATGGGACAGCCGTCTTTCCAGGCGTCCAACGCCATTATCTACCTGACCTATGGCGCTTTTCTGTAGGCCGTCGCGGAGGACGAGGGCGTCCGGGAGCCGGGAGGAGGAAAACCAGATCGCTGACTGGCCCACAGCGTGCTCGGCACGGGCATCGCGTGGCACCTGCGCCAGCAGACCAAGAACCGCGACCTGCTGTCCGGCAACCGAACGCAGTCGGGTACAGTTGCCTCTGCGCTGCGCGTCTTTCTGCTGTCTGCGGCCGTTGGCCGTCTGCGGCCCCGCGCTGTCTGCCGTGCATCTTGACTAACCGCTGCCCTGCCTGCTGTCTGTGCGTTGGATGGAACCAGCTGTGCCGCTTGCCTTGAACTTTATCGCCTCTGGTGAGTGAGGGCGCACACAACGAGGGCGAAGAGAAATCTTCCGGCCCGAACGATGCAACCAGACAAGGATGGGACAAGAGGAGGACGCAGAGACGAGTCTGCTCAGACCTCGCCTCTGTTGGAGAGCGGCAGCCGGCAGCAGCAAGGCAACGGCACACGTGCAGACAGCAGGCAGCTGTTGCAGGCACTACCAGGACCACGTCGGCACGGCCCACGACGGCCGTGGCCGGCCCGATCGTCCTGATCGCATCGGGGGGTGGCTCGTCGCAGCCCCGCCCACCCCACCAGGTTCTGTCTGATCTCAGGTTCGTCCCGTGTTACGCACACACTGTCTCTCTGGCAGCCCGGCCCGCCGAAGGGCCGGGCCGCCGCGGCTCACTACGGGCGCTGAGGCCATGGGGGTGAGGCGAGGGCACGGCCGCTTTGGCCACGGCCCTCGCCTCGCCTCCTCGCTGAAGCTGAGATTGTACCGTAACTACTCGATCAAGATAATGCTTGCGTGAGGAACGTGCTGCCGCTCTTCCAACCCCCTCTTCTCACTTCCACTCTCTCCCCCTCTCCCCTTTCCCCTCTCACCCAGCCCTTCCCCCCCCCCCCCTTGCGGATCGCTAATTAGGTAGCTCTCGGCTCCGGTATCCTGTTTGCATACCCGCAGCTGGCCGTCATCGCAGGCCTCCAGGGCGTCCTCGTCTACGCGCTGTCCTCGGCCCTGCCGATGTTTGTCTTCGCCGCCCTCGGCCCCATCATCCGCCGCAAGTGCCCCGAGGGCTTCGTCCTGACCGAGTGGACGCGCCAGCGCTATGGCGTCCCCGCCGCCATCTTCCTCGGCTTCCTGACCCTGGCCACGCTGTTCCTGTACATGGTGGCCGAGCTGTCGGCGGTCGGTCAGGTTGTGAACGCGCTGACCGGCCTCGACGGCCTGCCGGCCGTGATCGTCGAGTGCGTCGTCACCACCATCTACACGGCGGTGGGCGGCTTCAAGATCTCCTTTATCACCGACAACGTGCAGGGCGCCATGGTCCTCGGCCTCATTGTCATCGCCACCATCTCTGTCGGCACCAAGACGCACATCAACCGCGCCGACATTGACGACTCGGGCCTGCTCAACGCCAACCTGCTCGGCTGGCAGCTGCTGTACATCCTGCCCGTTGCCATCCTGACCAACGACTTCTTCCTGTCCAACTTTTGGCTGCGCACCTTTGCGTCGCGCACCGACCGCGACCTCTGGATCGGCATCTCCCTGGCGGCCCTCGGCATCATGATCATTCTGACCCTGGTCGGCGTGGGCGGCCTCGTGGCCGTGTGGTCGGGCGCCTACCCGGGCCCGGACCCGGACGCCGTCGACAGCAGCGTGGCGTTTTTCATGCTGCTGGAGCAGCTGCCCAGCTGGGTGGTCGGCATCGTGCTGGTCATGTCTGTCAGCCTGTCGACGGCCGCCTTCGACTCGCTGCAGAGCGCCATGGTGTCGTCGGCGTCCAACGACCTGTTCCGCAACCGCCTGAACTCGGTCTACATCCGTGTGGGCGTCGTGCTCGTCATCGTGCCCATTGTGGTGCTGGCCCTCAAGACGCCGAGCATCCTGCAGATCTACCTGATCTCCGACCTGGTCTCCGCCTCGACCATCCCGGTGCTGATCATCGGCCTCTCGGACCTGTGCCCGCTGTGGAACGGCACCGACGTCATCGCTGGCGGGCTGGGCGGCCTGCTGACCGTGTTCATCTTCGGCACCATCTACTACGGCGACGCCCTCACGGGCGCCCAGCTGCTGCTGCTGGAACAGGGCCTCTACGAGGGCGACTGGGGCGCTTTTGGCGCCTTTGTCGCCGCCCCGGTGGGCGGCCTGCTCTTCGGCTTCGGCTCCTTTGTGCTGCGCATGGCCTTCCTCTATGTGCGCGCGCGCGCCCGGGGCGAGCCCTTTGCGCCGCACAACCCGCGGGCCCTGCCGCCGCCGCCGTCGGCGCCGCTCGTGGCTGCGGATCCCGACGCGGACCTGATCGCCGACGAGGAGTCCAGCGGCCGCAAGGGACCCGTCGTGTACTAGAGGGTTCGACTGTGGGCATGAAGAGCACCATGGAACGCAAGGGACGGGGGAGTGGGGTTCCTCGGTTCCTCTTCTCTCTCCTGTCTCGTTCTTCTTGCCCCCCCCCCTCTGTTGAAAGCAAGGCCGAATACCGCTGCGCGTATGGCCGAACATGGAGAGGAGTGAGGCGGTTGTTGGTTCGTTTTCGTTGCCCTGCGGGACGGGAAGCGCATGTCGGTTTCCTGTCGTCGTCAAACCCATAGCAGGTCAATGAAAGCATGCGCGCGCCAATCCATTTGTCAAGTCGTGCGTCACACGTGCCATTCAAAGCGAACACGATCGATATAGAAGTTCAGATGGCCGTCGCCGGGAAGGAAAAGCGAAACGTCTGCGAGACAGAAAACCTGAAGAAGAAAACGCCGTCCCGAAGCCCATACAATAACGATTCCGAAGCATGCATCCCGGCACGACAGCACCAACGTAAGAAAGCAAATCACAAAAAAAAAGAAAAAAAAAGAAAAAAAAAACGACTACAGGTCGATGGTGATGTTGCCAATGTCAAAGAGGTTGCCGGCGATGCGGGCGGTCTCGGTGCAGACGCGGCGGGCGAGGACGACGACGGGGACGTCGACGTACTCGGGGCGGCCCCAGTAGAGCTGGGCGAGCAGGGAGACCATGCTGATGAAGCTGGCGCCGGAGAAGACGCTGATGGAGATGGACGTCTCCTTGCGGATGTTGATCTTGCGCTGGGTCACGTGGTACAGGCCGGTGAGGATGGCGGCGATGGCCACCCAGGCCGGCAGCAGCAGCCGCGAGTCGCTGCCGCTGCCCATCAGGTAGATGACCCACGACGTCAGGTAGCCGTTGAGCGCGTTGATGGCCAGCAGCCGCACGATGGTGGCCTGCGGCGTGTAGTTGAGGAGCCTGGGGGGTGAGCGGCGTTCAGCTTGGCTATGCTCTGCTCTCTTGCTCTTGAGCATACTGTACATACCATCGAGACATGAGACAGTCGGTGAAGAAGAAGGACAGGTAGGCCGAGGCGCCGCACTGTTGCTTGTTAGAAAGGCAGCCCGGGAGTGCGTCGTAGACAGGTGTACGCACCCAGATCATGGCCAGCGCCGTCTCCGTCAGCTTCAGCCGGCTTTCCAGCGACAGGCCGCCTGTCCGCTCGGGGAGGCCAGGGCTGCCGGGCAGGCCCAGCCCGCACGCGCGTCCGGCGAGTCCGTCGTCGGCGCCACCGGCGCTGCCGCCACCGCCGCCGCCGCCGCCGCCGCCGCCGTGGCCTGGGCCGCACGAAGCGCCGCCGACGCCGGCAACGGCGCCCACGCCGACGCCGACGCCGACGCCGACACCGAACCCGGCTGCGCCCCCGGACTGCGCCACGGCCAGGGCGTGCAGCTGCGCGAGCAGGCGGATGAAGATGCCGAGGCTCCACCAGATGGCCGGGCACACCGACAGCGAGCGGCAGGCAAAGAGCGGCAGGTGCCACAGGCTCGGCAGGCCCAGCACGACGGCCACGCGCGGCTGCAGCAGGGTCGGCCGTGCGACGGGGATGTCGTCGGTGGTGGTGGTGGTGGTGGTGGTGGCGCTGCTGCTGTGGCTAGCACGGTCGACGACGACGCCGCCGCGGTCGACGTCGTGGCCGTCGTAGCCGCTGCCAGAATGGGGGCCGCCCGCGCCTGTGGCCAGACCGGCCGCGACAGCCGCCGGTGTAATGGTGGCACTGCTGCTGTTGCTACCGCTGCTGCTGCTGCTGCTGCTGCTGCTGCCGCTCGTGGTGGCCCCGCTGTCAAAGTAGGACACGCCGTGCCGCTCTCTCAGCGCGGCGGGCGACGTCGGGAGGCTGGCCGCCTTGGACCGCCGGAGGAGGACGCCGTCGTCGCCGTTGGTCTGGAAGCGCACCGTCTTGCGCTGGGTCGGGGTGCCTCCATTGGGCAGTGCCGGAGGCGCGGAGGCGGCGGCGGCGGCGGTGGAGGGTGGCGGGCCGTGCGGCGAGGAGGCGTAGGGAGGCGCGGGCGCGGGGAAGAAGCGAGGTGTCGAGGAGGAGGAGGAGGAGGAGTACGGAGGCAGGCCCGCAGCAGGAGGCGGGGACATGTCGGAGGAGGCAAGGGGGCGAAGGCGATCCGGGGAGACGAGAAGCTGGTCGTGAGGAACGAGACTTGATCAGGAGGGAGGGAGAGACGGGAGAAGAGGGACAGGGCGAGTGTCCTCTCTTGGGAGCTCCCTCTCGCTCCTCGAGGGCGGCCCTCTTCGCGTCGAGGCCACGACGGACAGCAGGAGGACGGCCGAAGAACGGAGCAGAGGAGGCGACCAGAAAGAAAGAAGCCAGGAAGAGGCGACGAGGAACGAGGAGACGAGGCGAGGAGGAGGACGAGAAAGAGAAGAGCGTCGAGACACAGCCCCAAGGACTCGGACGGGAACGCGCGTTCGTCGCAACCGGCGGCAATGGCGCGCGTGAGCAGAGAAACGGAAACGGGCGGCCCGTGTTGTCCGACTGCGCAATGGCTTGTGACACGGGTCGTCGTGGTCGTTTGGGTGTGACGGCGGCCGCAGCGAGGCGCTGCTGCTCTTTCCCGCGTCGTGGCCTGGCCCGCTAGAATGGGACACCAGCGGGGGGCCCCTCCAGGGAGGGCCAGCCAGCCAGCCAGCCAGGCCGGTCAGCCACGCGCCACGCCCATTGGCTGGCGAGCAGCAGCCGCCCGCTAGGCCGGAACAGGCTTTGAAGGCATTAAAAAAAAATAAATTGAAAACTAGACAAAAAACACCACTCCGACGAGCAGACCACCACGGACAGGCGGCTGTCGTCTTGCTGCTGCGCGCGCTCCGCGACACTGCCTCGCCAGGCCCATTAACTATCGGACTGGCAGCCGACAGCGCTGCGACGTGAACGAGCGCATCGACGCGACACGCGCCGGCGATCCTCGGACGACCTCGGACGACGACCTCGACGGACGGCGAGACCGGCGGCGGACGAGGAGACGAGAGGCGGACCAGGCCACAAGGCACCGGACCGGACAGGACAGGACACGCACAGAATGGCAGGGGTGCTCCGACAGCCGCTGCTGGCGCCGGGGGCGGCCGTGTTTGCCTGCGGGGCATGCCGGACCGCCGGGCGGCTGCCGGCATCCTCGGGGCTTCTCCCGCTGCCGCTGCTCCTCCTCCAGCAGCAGCAGCAGCGGCGGACGGCGGCGACGAGCTACCGGCGGCCGTCGCGCTCACGGAGCGGCGCCAACGCGGACACCTCGCCGTCGGTGGGCATGGCGCAGGTCAAGGGCGCGCGGCCGTCGGCGATGATCTCGTTTCGGATTCCGCGTGCGTTTTTTTTTCCCGGACTCCCTGCCTCTCTGCGCCTGACCCTGATTCTTGCTCTTGCTGACCGTGCAGAAACGTTTGTGCCGCCCGACTGGAGCAGCTACCTGACGCAGCCGGCGGTGCTGGCGAAGCTGCTGTGGTACCGGCTGCGGTCGCGGGTGACGGACAAGCTGGCGGAGGTGTCGGTGCGGCTGCAGAGCAAGGAGGGCTTCTTCAAGGCCGGGCGCTACAAGCCGGGGACCAAGGCGCTGGGGCCGACGGCGCAGAGCATGCACTACCAGATGCTCGAGGCCACGGCGGCCGGCGACCTGGCGGCGCTGCGGCGGCTGCTGACGCAGAGCCACCTCGACGAGGTCGCCGGCCTGGTGGCGCGCCGCCCGCGCGGCCAGCGCTGCCGCTGGGAGCTGCTCGCCTACAAGGGCCGCCCGCGCGTCGTCGACAACAAGGTCGTGCTGATCCCGGGCCCCGTGCCCATGCTCATCCGCCAGGCCGTCGTCACCATCCGCAGCCGCCAGCGCTTTACCTGGACCAGCGAAGGGGGAGGGGGAGGGAGAGGGGGAGGGGGGGCGGCGCCGCCACCGCCCACCGTCGTCGAAAAGGACGTCAAGGAAAACGTGGTGCTCGTGGCCACGCTCGACCGCACCACGTGGCAGACGGCCGAGTGGCGCATCTTTGGCTTCCTGCCCGACACCACGCTCGAGAGCTGGGAGCGCGAGAAGCAGCTGGTCATGGAGTCGTCCCAGGACGGCGCCACGTCCGTGGACATTGTCGAGCGGCGGTAGACGTGTGTAGGACGACGTGGACCGGTGAAACATCCCCTCTGTAAATATTCAACCCGTTTGGCCACTATCCATGAAAAGGCGTGACGCCCACAAACCATCCAATCCGTGTCCTGTCCAAACGCCAAGGTCCCCTCCTCGCCGAGCCAAAGTGTCCCCTCGCCGAGCCACAGGGTCCCCTCGCCGAGCCACAGGGTCCCCTCACCGAGCCCACAGCGGCTTCGGCGGCCCGTCGTCGCCGGCCGTCTTGCCGCGGTCCCACTCGCGCGCCTCGCCCTTCCTGGTCCACTGCGCCTCCGCCACCTGCCGCCGCCCGCCGCGCGCCCAGATGGCAATCTCCTTGTCTGTGAACCCGGCCGCCCGCAGCCGCTCTGCGCCCTGCCGCAGCAGCTGCTGGCGGTCCTGCTGCATCTCGCGCTTCTCGGTCGTGGCGGCGGCCGGGCCCTCCTTCTCCTCCTCCTCCTCGACGTCCGCCGCCGGGTCGTACGCCGCGTCAAAATGCCGGTCGATGCTGCTCGAGGACAGCGCACCCCGCCCGCGGATGCGGATGCCGGTGCCGGTGCCGGTGCCGGTGCCGGCGTCCGAGGCCAGCCGCGGGCCGATGAACTCGTCCAGCGGGTCCGAATCGGACGCGCTCGCGTCGGAGGACCTTGACGACAACGACGGCGACGACGACGACGACGACGACGACGACGACGACAGAGATGCCGAGCGCGAGGACCGCTCGCGGTGGTGGCGACGCCGCGTCCGCCGCCTGTCGCTGCTGCGGTCCTGGGCGGCGGGACTGGCGCTCCGTCGGTGCCGGTGGCGCTTTCGGTCGCCGTGGCCTCCATGGCCGCCCTCTCCCTCGTCTTCCTCCTCCTCCTCCTCGCAGTCCCGCCTCTTCCGTTTCCTAAGGCCTGCGTCGCCGTCGCGCTCGCCGTCGCGCTCGTGCCTGTGCTCGTGCCGGTGCTCGCGTCGGGGGTGGTCGTGGTGGCTGTGGTGGTGGCTGTGGCGGCGGTGGTGGCGGTGGTGGTCCTTCCGGTCCTCTTCTCTCGTCGCTTTCCCTCGGTGGCCCCGGTCTCGCCTCTCCTCGCCGTCGTCGTCGCCCTCGTGTCGCCGGCTGCTCCGGTGGTGGTGGTGGTGGTGGTGCCGGTGGCGGCTCGGCCGGGTGCTGCTGCTGCTGCCGCCGTCGCCGCCGGCCCCGCCTGCCTCGCTGCCCCCCTCTCCGCCCTTGCTCCGCAGCAGCTGCTTCAGCCGGGCCCGCGAGTCGGCCTTTTCGCGCGCGAGCAGCGCGGCGTTGTGCGAGTTCGCCTCGCGGACAATGTGCCGCAGAAACCGCGTGTTGGGCTTCATCTTGGACGGCGGCCGGCTCGTCCGCGCGGCCGCCGGCTCCAGGAGGAGCCTGTACGCCTCCTCTTCGAGACTGTCGGCCATGGCGGAGGGCGGATGGCCGTCGGGGTGCAGCGGTGAGGCGGTGCGGCGGTGCGGCGGTGCGGCGGTGGCTGGACGACGTGGAGCGGCAGCCGGGCGGTCAGAGGCGGCAGACTTTTGCAGCCCTGTCTGCTGTGGTGGGGATTCAACCAAGCGCACCTACCCCAGAAAATCGGTGGAGCGGGCAGTCACCTGACTGGAACTACCTTACGGAGTATTAATACACGGTTCTTGCCAAAACAAGGGCCATCCTTGCTCGACACTTTTGATGAGATCTTGACACGCGTGCGATCGTCTACTGAGCATCTGCTTCTGCCTCGTTGTGCTTCAAACACGCTGATGCCAATCTTCTGTCTTTACAATGCCGTCTTCGAGTGCGCACCCGTCCGCTGGCAGCTCGGTGGACGATCTTGGGTGATGGCCAGGGTTTCAGCAAGGCGCTGAAGACAGATGGCACCTTTTTTCCCAAGCAACACTCGAGACACATGGCGGATGTGCAGAGACGAGATCGGGGCTGCTCCGTCTTTTTGCTGGACGGGTGGCTGGCCAGAGATGGCCTGAGAGCGACTCAACGGCGGCGCCGTTGGACAGAATGGTCCGCTCCTTGTCTTGTCGTGCTGCTTGTTCCCATGCTGACTTGTGAAAGCAGCCTGAACAGGGCTGCGGCATCCAGTTGCTGAGATGGTGGCAGCCGCTCTCCAGCCCTTGTCCGGACGGAACGGGCGCTGACGACACAGCCGTGCTGGCGTCCCTGTGATCCGCTCTGGTCTGCGTGCAGGGCATGAGCCACGTCCAGCACGAGTGGCAGACATTCCTCTAGACAGACAGGCCGCGGCAGACGGCGAGAGCTGTGGACGATTGGCGGACAAATGGCGTGCCGTCGGGTGGCTGCATGCGCACCAGCAAACGACGGCATCTGATTGCACGAGCGGCGCGGGCTGGAAATCAGACGGGCACAAC
This sequence comes from Ophiostoma fasciatum, assembly GCA_019925495.1. NCBI lineage: Eukaryota > Fungi > Ascomycota > Sordariomycetes > Ophiostomatales > Ophiostomataceae > Ophiostoma > Ophiostoma fasciatum. The sequence continues at coordinate 707,312 of JADHKM010000004.1, read as the reverse complement.
GGGAAACGGGAAACGGGAGACGGGAAACGGAAAACGGGCCCAACGTGCAAACGGCGGCCTGGCACGCATGAAAACAGGCCACCCATCTGCGGCTCGCCTGCTGTTGCGTTTCCTCCGTGCACCAACCTGCTCGATCCTCTGCCCATCTCTGCACGCCATCGCTGAACCTCCGTCCGACGCCATGGCATCTCCGTGGACCCGACGCACCCGCGATGATCTGGACGGCGAGTTCCGGATGATTGTCGGTCTCGTGCTCCCTTCTGTTGCTCTTCCCATCCCACCGCTGACCTGACCGTGACCAGGCCGCCAAGCTCGCAGGGCCCATGAAGTTTTACAGCCTGGCCACTGTTCCCGTCGCGTCCTACCCGCCCTGCACGCGGCCGCTCGCCGACCTGGCCCCCATCGGTCTGCGCGACCTGGAGCTGGGCGGGCACCATCGCGGACGCGTGCTGGTGGTGCGCGCCTACAGCGTGCCGCACCGCATGTCGGCCGTGCAGAATGCCGTCGAGGACGAGCATGGCGACGTCGAGCGACTGGCCGTGCACAACCTGCCGCCCGACGTGGCCGCCATGGACTACCTGCCGCCCGGGACGGTGCTGGCTGTCAAGGAGCCCTTCTACAAGCTGGCGGGCGATGGCGGCCCCTCTGTGCGCGTCGACCACCCGTCCGACGTCGTCGTCCTGCCGCGGGCGCGCCACACGCTCGTGCCCCCGGCCTGGACGCCCCCTCCCCCCTCTCTGGCGTCGGCCCGCGATGCCAAGGCGCTGGGGAATGCCGCATACGGCCAGAGACGCTGGTGGCAGGCAGACGACCACTACACGGCAGGCCTTGCAGCGCTCGAGGGGGTGGACGGGGCGGATGGGGCGGATGGGGCGGACGAGGAGCAGGCAGACCTGCGCCGGACGCTGCACCGCAACCGCGCCGCGGCACGCCTCGCGCTGGGCCGCTTTGACCTGGCCCTGGCCGACGCCCTGGCCGGCTTGGTCCCTGTCCCCGTGGACAGAGACGGCGAAGCAGCCGACGCGGCGGCGGCCGAAGCCAACATCAAGGCGCTGCTGCGCGCCGGCCGCGCCGCCTACGCCCTGGGCGACTTTGGCGCGGCCAAGAAGCACGTGGGCGCAGCCATCGCGCTCGACTCCAAGTGCGCGGACGCCGTGGCCGACATGGTGCGCATTCGCACGCGGCTGGAGCGGGAGCAGGCGGCGGGCGCCTACGACCTGGCGGCCATTGCCCGCGCCGTCTCGGCCACGCGCACGCGCGTCGACCACGCCTCGTTCCTCAAGAACACGCGGGTGGCGCCCTCGCTGGACGGCGACGGCCGCGCGCGCGGCCTCGGCCTCTTTGCGACACGCGCCCTGAAGGCGGGCGAGGTCGTGCTGGTGGAAAAGGCCTTTTGCGTGGCTAACGGCCCCGACTTTGCTAGCGGCCTGGCTAGCGGCTCGGCCACCGACCGCCTCGTGGTGGCCATTGCCGAGATGCTGCTCTGGAACCCGACGCTGGCTCGCCGGTTCTTGGCCTTGGACGACGGCCGCCAGCCGGGCGACGCGGCGGCGGTTGTGGTGGTCGACGGCCGCGTGGCGGTCGACGTGTCCCGGGTCTGGGCTATTGTGCAGCGCAACGGGTTTGCGTGTCCGCAGACCAAGTCGGGCGACCGAGCGGCGGCGGCGGCGGCGACGGCGGCCGACGGGCGGGTTGGGGTCTGGCTGCGGGCGGCGCGGATGAACCACGCGTGCCTGCCCAACGTGCGGCGCGCGTTCCTCGGCGACCTGATGGTGGTGCGCGCTGTGCGCGACCTGGCGGCGGGCGAGGAGATCCTGACGCAGTACGGCAACCCGGCGCAGCCGCGGGCCGAGCGCCAGGCCGCGCTGCGCGACCCCTACGGCTTCGCCTGCAGCTGCGCCCTCTGCCGCGCCGAGCAGCGCAGCGCCGCCCTGCTGCGGCCGGAGCAGCGCGCGCGCCTCCGCGACCAGGCCGGCGCGCTGCTGGACACGGTCGGCGGCGGCTCCCTGGCCGGCAGCCGCCACAACGTGCACACGGTGCCCGCGGCCGCGCGTGCCGAGGCGGAGCGCCTGCTGGCAGCCCTCCGCGCGACGTACGCCGACCGGCCGGACGGTGCGGACGGTGCGGACGGTGCGGACGGTGCGGACGGTGCGGACCGGGGCGGAGACGAGGGCCCCGTGCTGCCGCGCCTGGGCTGCCTCGAGCTCGGCGCCTGGGTGGCCGTGGCGCACATGGGCGAGCCGCTCGCGACCAACCTGGCCCGGCTGCTGGGCGTGCTGCGCGACGCCGGCTACGTGGTCACGCTGTCGCCGAGGAGCAGCACCGGCAGAGGCGGCGGCAGAGGCAGCGGCAGAGGCAGCGGCAGAGGCAGCGGCGCCGAGACCGCCGTCGTCGTCCGGCGCGACTACGCCGCGCCGCACTCGGACGTGCCCGTCATGGCCGCCATGTACGCCAGCCAGGTCCTCGCCGCCATGGGCCGGCCCGGCGCGGCGGCGGCGCTGGAGGCGCTGGCGCGGGAAATGTACGTGTGCCAGTTTGGTTCGGACCACGGCTTCGCGGCCAAGTACGAGTAGAGTCGTGTTGGAGGGCCGCAGGAAAGAAAGCCTGTCGTGCGTGGGCCGCTGCAGCATGGCCATTCAGAAGCAGAAAAGTAAGATACAGCTCATGCCAGCTGGCACGCTGACGCACGTGGAATGTCGTGCTCGTCCAGGCTCATAGCCCACGCCGATGCCGTGCTGTCCTGCCGCCAGCTCTGACAAATCGGCCCGGCGGCCACTCCAGGGGCGCGCCGGCCGGACATCCGAGACGGTCTGCGGCGCAGTCTCCTTCTCCCTCTCTGCCCTCTCCCCTCCCCTGCACCATGGTCCGCGCGCACGCCGCCCAACAAGCCAGACGACGCCGAGCCGACGCGCTGCCTGCAAACGACTGCCTGCAAACGACTGCCTGCAAACGACCGCCTGCAAACGACCGTCTGCAAACCGACCGTCTTCCCGCTCCTGAGCATGGCCGCCGACGAGACCCTCTGCTTCGACGACAACGACGACAACGACGCGCGGCGCCGCCACAGCGTGCTCATCTGGCGCGCCGCCGTCCAAGACGCCCTCAGCGGGCGAGCAGATGCCTGGCATCCAGACAAGGACGCGCCGCAGCCGCAGCCGCCGCGACGGCCGTCGTGGCACGGCCGATGGCCCCCGCTCTGGCCGTGGCTGCTGCGGGCCTCGCATGTCTGCGGCCACGCGCTCCGTCTCGTCGTCGTGCAGTCCACCTCGCTGGCCGTCGAGGACTGCGACTACCGCGACGCCAACGGTGGGCTCAGTTCGGCCCCCCCCCCCCCCCCCCCCGGCCTCCCGTTTTGGTCCCTCTGACCAGGGAGATCAGCTCTGGGTGTCGACACTCTTGAGTATCAGTGGCAGACATGGAGTCGCGCCCTAGAGGCGAGCCCGCCCGAGAGCCTCGTCGACTAGGTGGCTGTGGCTGCGGTGACGGTTTCGAGAGAGTCGGTCAGAGGAAACACACGCGGTCTCACACGCAAGTCCGGGCCCTCTTGGGCGTCGTCTGCGGCGGCCCCTCGCCGCCGTGCTGCGCATTCAGGTTGCGCTTCGTGAGCAGAGGTGACCGCGCGGGGGATCCCGCTGGGGCTGACGCCGGCGTCGTCGCCGGCATCGGCATCGGCGTCAGCGTCGGCGTCGGCGTCGGCTTCTGCTTCTGCTTCGGCTGGGCCACCGCGCGCACGTACGCCTGGTCAAAGTCCAGCTGCATGAGCCGCCCGGCCTCGGCGTTCCAGGCCAGGTTGGCCGGGCGCACGTCCTCGTTGTAGAGCCCCGCCGCCTCCAGCTCGTCGGTCGTGCGCTCCTCCTCCTCCTCCTCGTCCAGGCCGGCGGCCTTCAGCGCCGCCGACCCGGTGCGCGACGCCAGCGTCGGCCCCGCGTACGACAGCAGCATCAGGTGCGGCACGCGCGCGCAGCTGTGCAGCGGCAGCGGCCGGGCGAGGTCGACGAGGCCGAGGAACACGGGTATCAGGCGGCCCTGAAGGGGCTGCAGCATCGGCGCGTTGTACACGGTCGCCTCGTGCTGCAGCACGTGCCGGTGCGGCGCCTGCACGCCCTTGGCCACCAGTGTGTAGCCGTAGCCCGTGACGACAATCTTGAAGAGCACGCCGTACCGCCCAAAGCAGCCCCAGCGGTCCAGGCACTCGCAGTCCTTGTCCATGTTGTCCGCCAGCTGCGCCACCACGCGCGCACGCAGCGCCGCCGGTGTCAGAGGGTGGCCGTCGTGGCCGTCGTGAGGGCTGTCGGAGCCGACGCCGTCCGGTGAGGGCGTCTGTCGCGCCGCACGATGCAACGCCACATTGGGGCAGCGGTCGTCGAGGGGCGCGCCCGTGCTGAGACCCCGGAGGCAGGCCTGTGTGCAGTACGGCAACACCGGCGGCTCCACCACAAAATGCGTGCGCGCCGTGCCAGGCGCCGGGTTAGCAGCAGAGGACTCGGACCGCGGCCGCTTGGGCAGCGCCGTCGTGCCCGGCGCGCGGCCGCCGACGACATTTCCGCCCCCCCCCGTCCCGCCGCCGGCCGCGCCGCCGGCCGCGCCTCCGGCCGCGCCTCCGGCCGCGCCTCCGGCTGCCCCGCCGTCTGTGTCCGTCGGCGGGAGGGTGACCTCAGACAGAGGCACAAGATTGTCGTCCTCGTACAGGTTCGGCCACCGCTTGAGGTCGAGTTCCCGCGCGTCGATCCAGCTCGGTGGCCGCGTGGTGGACTGGATGGCCAGCATGCACAGGCTGGCGAGGTAGGCGGCCGCCGTCTGGTGCGGCTCCCGATGGCCGAGGAGAGCGGCTGCCCCCGGACCGCTCGGGCCGCCGGCCGCGTCCGCGGATCTTCCGACGGGAAAGCCCAACCAAAAGTAATACAGCGTCTGGGGATCGTGCTCGTGGACGCGCAGAAACACGAGGCCGTCGCCCGACGCCACGTACCCGAACTCGAGGCCCGCGGTGATCATGTAGTGGTAGGCCTGGCAGAGGACGCGCGCAATGAACACATCCCCGGGCTTCTTCGTCTTGGCCTCGGCCTCGGCCTCGGCCTCGTCCTTGGCCTTGGCCTTGGACCCCGCGCCATGCGCCTTCCCCCCGGTGTTCTCACCCGTGTCGGAGCCGGTCTCCGCCGACGGCTCGCGGTCCTTGCGGCGAATGGCCCGGGCAAAAAAGTCCTCCCCCGGCGGCGTGGCCAGGGCGCGGGCGAGCTTCTCGAGCGGCAGCTTGTGGGCGGCCTTGTACTCGCCGACGAGCACGGGCGAGCAGCTCCCGTCGTGGTGGAAGCCCACGCACCAGCGGTCGGGGATGCCGATGCGCTTGACGGGCGACTGCTGGTGCTTGACGGGCGACCGCTTGCGCTTGGCCGGCGGCGGCTGCTGCTCGTCTGGCGGCGGCTGCTGCTCGTCTGGCGGCGGCTGCTGCTCGTCTGGCGGCGGCGGCCGAGCCTCCTCGGCGGCCAATTCGAGGCCATAAGACGTGTTCTGGAAGTTGATACGGGCGAGGCGCGGGTGCTGGGTGCGTTCCATGTAGGCGGAGACGATGCGGACGGCGGGCTTTTCGATGGAGGCGCGGACAAAGGGGCGCAGGTCCTGCTCGTCCACGGGCGTCGGGCTGAGGTCGCCGCCGACGGCCTGAATGTGGGCCAGCGACGGAAAGAGGGCGCGGTCGCCGAGGATGTCGGCCAGGGCGCGGAACTGCGCGGCGTGGTCCTCTTCTTCGAAGCGGGCCCACGGCCGCAGCCAGCGCGGGTAGAACTTGCCGGTGACCTGCGTCGTCTGGTTCGTCGCCTTGGTCGTGGTCGAGGACGGCGGCGGGAGGCGGAAGGTCGCGAAGAGATGCTGCTCGGCGATCCGCAGGAAGTCGAGAAGACTCGTCGGAGCGAGGTGCTGCTGCAGCGCCTCCTTTTCCTGCTGCATCGCCTCCTTTTCCTGCTGCATCGCCTCCTTTTCCTGCTGCATCGCCTCCTTTTCCTGCTGCATCGCCTCCTTTTCCTGCTGCATCGCCTCCTTTTCCTGCCGGAACTTCTCCTTCGCCGCCCTCTCCCACAGCTTCTCTTGTCGCTCCCGCTCTGCTTCCTGCTCGGCCTGCTTGAGACGGCGCTGCAGCTCTTCGATTTGCGACTCCATCGCGGGAGGAGAACGACGACGCAGCAATGTGGCTGTTCGGCTGCACGACGACGGGGACAAACAATGGACAGCGGGATGCGCAGCAGCCGTGTTGAACAGCGGACGGGGATGTTGACAGAGGGTGTTAACAGAGGGAAGACGTTAAGGCGGCAACCGAGATACGCGCTCTTTATGAGAGGTAGCAGACAATCTGTAAGAAGCGGAGACAGCTCACATGAGCTGACCCCCACTTTAAAAATCTAGAATAGGAAGGTGGATATTTTTACAGCTTACCTCTTTATACTCCGAGATAAGAGTACTTCGGCTTTCTAAAAGAGACATCTTCGATTTTTTACGTCATCGCCCTAGTAATAATCTATCCGAATGGATTTAAAATGGATTCTTATTCCTTTTTACATATCCCTTTTCCCGGTTACGATAGTAACTGTATACCTAGAATTTATTTTTCACGGTTGCGATAGTAACCGTGGAATCATTTCGAATCCATTTTTTATAGTTGTTATCGTAATTATAGAATTATTTCTAATTTATTTTTCTTTTATTATTATCGTAACTTTAAACGTAAATTATTTTTAATCTATTTAAAAGGTAAATAAATTATAACCACTTCTTTTAAACTTTTTTAAACTTTCTATTACACTTTTATAAACTATTAATATATAATATCGAATATTTAAAATTATAAAGTCGATTAGGATATCGTTTTATTTATTAACCCTTTTTTAGTTATACGTATTTTTTCTTTTTTCTTTTTTTTCTTTTATTAATAAAACAGCTTTTTATATCGATTACGATAATATTAAGTGTTTTTATTAAGGAGATTATTTTTTCTCCTTTTATCCTTAACTACCCGAGAACGAGCTTTAAAAGTGTTTATTATATTTTCTTAACTAGGGTAAATATTTATAACGTAAGTTTTCTATTTTATTCTTATTCTATTTTTATCCTATTCCGTCTTTAATTTAATAAAGTTATAATATTATTATAAACGGTTTTATCCTTTACGATATATTAAACTCGACTTTATAAATAACGAAATTTATATACGAATAGATTATAATTATATAAGTGTTAAAGTTTATAAGTATTTCGACCCGACTTTAATTAGTTCGTATATAAAGGTTACGGAAGACTTTTATTAAAACTATAAACGAGTTTCGTAAAGAATCGTAGATTAAAATAACGTTAAACGAAAAGTAATTACGTTTACTTACGGTGTTTTAACTCGATTTTATATAAGAATAACCTATTAACTATTCACCGATTCGTATCGTTTTAAATTTAGAAAGATATAAACTTTAGTATATATATTACGTTTTTTTTATACTTTATATTATTAATATTATAAGTTTTCGAAAGATAATTTTTTTATTACGTATACGTTATATTAAATACGGGATATTTTTTTTAATATATTCCGTATAAATATTTTACGGAAGAAGAGAATATTCGCCGGGTTATTATAAACTATTATACCTTAATTACTTAAAACGATTACCCTATTATTAATAAAACCCGGCGGAGGTTATATAAATATAGTATATTTTAAATTTATTTATAATTTATATTTATTCCGATTTTATTTTTAATTTAATTCTTTTTAAATTACGATTATATTTAAAACCGTAGTATAATATACTATTTATCGTATTATATTCGGTAAAATCTTTTTATTCTTATTAACTTTACGATTTAATACTCGTTTTTTATTAATACCGGAACGTATATATACCCACCGCCGTTATTAACGTACCCTCTTTAACGAATACGTAAAGAAGTTTAATCTTTAATTACGAGAATAAACGGTACCGGCGTAACGTTTTATAAGTATTAATTTTTATTAGGATACTTTATATATATTAACTTTTTAATAACTTTTTTTAACGAACTCCCTTTTTTATTAAAAAGTTATTTTAATTTATCGAATAAAGGATTTCTTCGTTATTCGTAAGAAAAATATAAAACGATATATTTATTATTAAGATCGTTTTTTTTTACTATTCGATTTAAGTAGGAAGTTTAGTATTAAAATTAACCGAATACGGTATATTTTATATATTTACACTTATTTTAAATACGTTTTTAATCCATTTTTAATATATTCGTTTAATATATTTAACACTTTTCCGATAATAATAATAAGATATTAATTATTTATTTTTATAAGGATTAAGTAAACCTTTTCCGTAATAACCGGATATACTCTTTTTAAATAAATATAAATTATAAATATATCCGAAAAGAAAAAGGTATTAAGCTTATTATTAAAACTTAATTATAAAACGTAAAAAAAGGTAAGTTTATTTTAAACGTTAATAAAAAAATACTTTATTAATTCTTATAACCACTCCTTTAATACGGGTTTTTACTCGTATAAAGGATACAAAGTTTTATTTTTAAGCTTTATCGCTCGTTTTCCGGATTTTTAAAATAAAATACGGTGTTCGCGTTTTATAATAATATATTTACGGGTTAAGTATTATAAACGTTTATTTTAATTAAAATATAAAGGTTATCCGAGGTAAGATATAAAAAAGTACTTATTATATTTAAAATATATTATTAACGGAATAGGATTAAGAAAATATTTATACTCCTTTAACGATTCTCGTTCGGAATTAAAGTACGTTATAAGTTGTATTAAGTATTATAAAGTGTATTTTTTACGCGGTATCGAGTTATTATAACGGAAATGTAATCTTACTCCCGAGTAGATTCGTACGATAAAAGATTTACGAAATTATAAAACGGAAGAAAGCTTTTATTACGTTTACGAATCTTTATTAAGTACGTTTTATAAAAACTTATAATATTACGATAGGAATCCCCTTTAGTTATATAACCGGGGACTCCTTTAATTAAGTAACCCCGGGGAGTTCCGCGGATCTACTCTTACGGGTACCGGGTTAATTATACGAGGCTTTAGGTGTTAGGTATAGGGATAGTAAGAGGGTTAAGGCTTACCGGCCTAAACGGGAAGCCCCGGGCCCTCCCGACTAACCGAGCTTAACCGAGCACTCTCGGGGATAACTGGGGGATTAACTACCGCGGTTAATCCGCGGGGAGTGCCCCGTTATCCTAAATATAATTACCGGCCGACGGCTTTACTTAAAAGGGAGGGTTAAGGTTTAGTCTTTATTACTACACCCATTTACCTTTACTCCCTCTCGTTATAATTACGTATATTACGTTATCTTCTTCCTATTAAATAACTCTTATTATAATTTTAAACCTTCTCCTTACGGTACCGAGAAGAACTCTAATATTATAATTAAAACGAGAAACTTACGTTTTACGCTTACGACGTCGTAAACCGTAATTAACGGGTCGGGCTCGGTTACGGCCGGGGTCGACCCGACGCCCGGGCCCGCGTAAACGGAGTATAAAGCGTTTAAACAACCCGTAGTCCCGTTTAAACTTATAGAGTAAATTATCGTAGCTGTTTTACGTAAAACCGTTAACCCGCCCGGCGACTCCGCGGGGTTAGTTACGGATAATTACGGGGCGGCGACGGATAACGGTTCCGACGAGGAGTCCGCGGATAAGGAGATTATTAAAGAACTCTTTAAAAGACCTTATCGTTTTTAAGATATAAAAATCGCCTTCCCGGATAAGTATAAAACGTCCTTTTCCTTTTAATAAAGGGATAATTAAAAACGCGCGATAGAAAGAGTTTTTATAATTACCCCGTATACGTATTAAAAGGAGAGTGTTCGTATCCTCGTAACCTTAAACCGTATAAACGACGCCTTCCCTCCTCGTTAAGATTAGTACGTATAAAACCTCGGGCCGGACGAGGGCGACGTTACGGTTAACTCGTAATCCGTTTTCGTAATCTGGTTAAACACTTTTAAACCGGAGTTTAAGGATTTATATATAATAGTCTTCGAGAAATACTTAATAACGAGGTAAGTTAATAATTAATCGTTTTAAAAGCTCCTTATTAAAATACGCTTTTTAAAAGATAAGCTCGAAAAGCTCCCCGAATCCTTTACGATAAAAGTTTTCCTTTTAACGTTAAACCCCGACTTACGCGTTAAGTTAACGGTCGGAGGCTTTAACTTTAAAACTAAACGCCGTAAACTAGTCGAGCGGATAAAAGAAATTTAAAAGAATTAAAAAGCGTACGGTAAACGGGCGGGCGACGTTTAATAGATAAATAGTCGTCCGTTTAAAAAGCAGCGTAAAGAGATAAAAGGCTCCGGTTAAACGTAAAGGAAGCTTTAGTAAAATAACCCTTAATTTACGGGAAAAACCCGTTATAGGGGAAACCGATAATTTAGGAAGAAGGACGGTAAGACCGTTATTTACTTTTATTATTAACGGGAGGGTTATTACTCGACGTTTTACTTTAATAAAGCGGCCGGTAAGCCGTTTACGGCGACCGTATATACCGTAAAAACGATAAACGCCGACGATAAAAGAAAAAATAAAACGGTTTAAACGTCTTTAGTTTAAAACCGTTAATAATCCTTACGAAGCACCGTTTTATAATTACCGGGCGCGTTTATAATTAAAAGGCGATAAACGTATAAGTGGGCTTAAATACTTACGTCGAGGTCGACGTAATAAGTATTAACTTTATTAAAGTTATAAGATTAAAGAAGTTTACCGCGGCCGCTCCCGTAATCCGGAGTATCGGCGCGAACACCCCGTAATCTTACGGAGTTTAAAAAGTACCCTTACGGTTAATAGACCACCGTAAACGATAACGTAACGCTATACGTTTATACGTAACCGTAAACTAGGACGTAAACGATTACTTAATACTCCTCGGTATACTAACGCTTTTAAACTTAAGGATTACCCTTACGCCGCGCGACGGCTTTTAAACCTTTAACCTTTAACGTAAGGATATACAGGTTTTAAAGCCGAAACGCTTCGCGCGGGAGGTCCTCTAGTCGTAAAAGGTATACGCCGTTACGTTAACCGAAGTCCTCCTTAACTCGATAAAGGAATACGGGGACTCCGTTAACGTACCGGTAGAATTTACCGAGTACGTAAATATCTTCGTTTTAAAACGGGTAAAGCCACTCCCGCGGCACTTAACGGCGGACCACGTAATAAATCTAATACTTAATATATAACCGCCGTATAGTACGATTTACCTACTATCTCCACGGGAGTTAAAAGTCCTCCGGGTTTACTTACGGGATATTTTAATTAAAGGATAAATTTAAAAATTAAAGAGTTTAATCGGCGTACCGATTCTTTTTATCTTAAAGTTAAACGGCTCCCTTCGACTTTACGTAAACTACCGAGGGCTTAACCGGATAACTATTAAAAACCGGTACGCCCTCCCGTTTATTAAAGAGATTATAAACCGCGTATAAGGCGCGCGTTAATTTACTAAAATCGATATTAAAGACGTTTATTACCGTCTCCGTATTTACGAGGGCGATAAGTAAAAGATAGTTTTTAAAACGAGATACGGTTATTACGAGTATCTCGTTATACTTTTCGGCCTTACTAACGCGTTAATAACGTTTTAATAGTATATATACGAAGCCTTACGCGACTTATTAAATATCCGTTACGTCGTTTACTTAAACGACGTATTAATCTTCTCCGAAATAAAGGAGGAGTACGTTACGTACGTTCGTTAAGTCCTCGACCGATTACGTTAAATAAAGTTATACGCGTACTTTAAAAAGTACGAATTTTTTAAATAGTCCGTAAAATTCCTCGGCTTTATAATTTTAAACTAAAGAGTATTTATAAACGAGAAGAGAGTAATTATAATTAAAAAGTGGCCACGGCCGAAAACGTTTTATAACGTATAAGTTTTCCTCGGCTTTTATAACTTTTACCGCCGTTTTATTTAAGGTTACTCGATAAAGGCGGCGGTTTTATCGGACCTTTTTAAAAGTATATAAAAAGGGAAGAAGTCGGGATAAGTCTTATAAAGAGAGCGCGAAAAGACGGCGTTTAGGTCGTTATAATCGGTATTTTTATAAACGCCGTTCCTCCGTTACTTTAACCTAGGTTAACCGACCCGCGTCGAAATAAACGCGTCGTACTTCGTTATAACCGGTATCCTCTCGTAATAAAACGAGGACGGTCTTTAACGGTTAATAACTTTTTAATTACGTAAGTTTAAAAGCGCGGAGGTTAATTATACCACTTTAAATAAAGAGCTGTTCGCGATAGTTAAGTCCTTCGAAGAATAGCGTTATTACTTAAACGGCGCGTTTACGAGTATCGAGGTGTTTACGGATTACGTTAACCTTAAAGGATTAGTGTTTTAAACGAAACTTAACGGTAAGTAAACACGTTAAGTATTACGTTTAATACCGTTTAATTTCGTAATAAAGTACCGGCCGGGCACTTTTAACCTAGCCGACGGGCCGTCCCGCCGACCGGACTATTAAAAAGGATTAAAGGTGGTGGACTTATTATTAAATTTAAAGTAAAAGTTAAAGGTTATATAAGTAGTACTAGGGTTAAAGTAAAGGTTTTACCGGGAATTTCTTATTAAATCCTTTACTTAAAGGGACTCCGCGGAATCTTAAGATATAAGGAATTTAAAGGATTTCCCGGGTAGGGAGGAAAACCTAGGACCTTTTTAAGTACGGGTTTTCTTAGCTTTTATTTAAACGTACTACCGAAGTTTTAAGTTACGTTAAGTAATAACGATTAAATAAAACCGCCCCGCGTAATCGGACGTAGTAACGAAACGGGGTAAACGGTGGTAGGAAGAACTTTTCGAGTAATTACTCCCGGTTAAGGTGGTTATCGTAACCCTCGCGATAAAGTCTTTTTAAAACTCGACGGTTTTTAAAGATTTACGTTTTTTAATTAAAAACGTTTAAAGGATAAACCCCGAGTGCCGGCGCGTGGCCGAGGTTATAACTTAGCTTAGTAAAGGTTAGTTTATAAACGGCTTTAATCTTTTTAAAAAGAGGGGTTTAATCGTCGTCTTATAAAAAGCTACGTTACGGCGGGAGATCCTACGGGTTTATTATAATAGTAAAGAATACGGTTATTACGGTTAAAGACGTATATTAAAGTTATTACGCTTTAAGTTTTAATAACGTAATATAACCTAAGAAGTCTTCGACTTCGTATCCTCTTACGTCACCTATTAAACGGTAAAATCACGCCGGTATAAAATATATAGCCTTTTATAACCTTTACTAATCCTTAACCGGCTATAATAAAAAATCTTTATAAATTTCGTAATAAGATTACCGTTTATTTTAATAAAAAAGGGTAACGTAAACGTTATCCTCGTAATAATAAACCGTTTTACGAAGATAACTCTCTTCTTTATAGTTTAAACTACGTTAATAATAATAAAACTCGACGAGTTATTATATACGGAGGTATAACTACGTTTCGGCCTTTTAAAGGGTATCGTTTTAAATAAAAGCTCCGTTTTTACGAGTAAGTATTAAAAGGAAATTTACTTCTTTTTATAAACGAAAAGAAAACTATTTATTACGTTTTACCCGTAAATAAACGGATAAACGGAGAGAGTAAATTAAACGTTAAAATAATACCTTTATTACTTTATTAACGAGAATTAACTAAGTTAACTAACTCTTTTTAAAACGGTTAAGTTCGTAATTAATAACGTTATAAATACGTTAATAAAGAAGTCGTCGTATAAACTTTTTATAAGTTATAAGTTAAACTTCCACTTAATTACCGAAAACGTCGATCGTAGAAAAGGGATCCCGGCCGCGGAGATAAAAATACGTAAACTCGCGGTTATTAAAGAATAGGTAAAAAAGAAGCTCGAGGAAGTTTAATAAGTATAAAAGCGATATTACGATAAAAAACGTAAAGAGATCTCCTTTAATAAAAGGGATTTAGTACTTTTTTTAATAAAAAACCTCCGTTTTAAAGTGTTATAAAAAAAGTTAACGCCGAAATACGTAAACCCGTTTAAGGTTTTAAAAAAGATCGGTAAATAAACTTACCGATTAACACTTTTATAATAATATAACCGGATCTACGACGTATTTTTAATATTTTTATTAAAACCGTAGATTACCGGAAATAACCCCGCGGATAACCCGGTAAGTTTACCGATATTAAACTTAACGGACGACCCGGACGAGTAGGAAGTGGAAAAGGTGTTCGGGCGCCGCGAAGTAAAAGGATAAACCTTTTTCTTCGTAAAGTAAATAGGTTAACCGACGGAGTATAACTAGTAGGTGGCCGAGGACGATATATACGCTCCGGACGTAATTAAAGAGTACGAGGACGGGTAAAAGAAAACTATATAAAAGAAAAAGTCGGGACGTTTTTAACGCGCCGATAAAAATTAAACGGTGGCCGCCGTTACCGGTTTAAGTATAATAACGGCCCGGCCGAGTAAAGTCGTTTCGACGCCGTATAAAAGGTCGATTATATTACGTATCGTATAATCCTCGGGGCTTAACCGTAATAAAAAGTTTTACCCCCCGATAAAAAGCCTTATTAATTATTACGCCGCCGTTATTAACGCGGTATATACGACCTCGGACTTTTACCTTCGTTAATTAAAAGCTACTTAAAAGAGAAAACGGAATAAATATATATACGCCGAAAGGGTTCGTTAATTAAACCGTACTAACGGCGGTAACCGTTTATAATTAAAACGGCCGCCCGCGCCGTACGCCGAAACTCGATAACGAGGGCTTCGTCGGCCGCGAACGCCGGTACGGCCGCCGCCTACCGTACGATTTTTAAAAAGGTTTAAAAATCTTCGGTTATTAAACCGGGTAACTATTAATTAATTAACGAAAGATAATCGTTAAAGAAAAGAGACCTTTTACCGGGCGGTAATTACTTTTATAACGGTAACTAGTTTATTTACACCGCGTAAATCCGGCGCGGAAGGAGTAATTAAAGACCGTTAAATCCCCGACTTATTTAAATAACGCGCGGAAATAACGTTAATACGGTAAGGCCGTTTATACGGGAACGACGACCGTTATCGTTACCGTCCCGGTAAAAGCCGCCCCGGTCGCCGGGATTATAAAGGCGGGAGCCGTTATAACGGGAATAACCGTAGGCGCGGGTAAAAGCGTAATTATAAACGTAACCGTAAACGTAAGTATAAACGTAAACGCGGGTATAAGTATAAACGTAAACGTAAACGCGGATATTAACGTAAACGCGGGCGTAATTATAAGTACGAACGTAAAGGCCGCTTTTAATACGGGCGCCGCCGTTAAAATAACGAATACGGCGGGGATTAAAAACACGTCGTCATCGTTATTACCGTCGTCGTCGTTACCGCCGTTAACCGTTAACGAGTTATCGATATAATCGTTATCGTCGTCGTTAATTATAAAGAAAAGGATAAGGTTAAACGACGGGGCCGGGTTATTATCGCCGTCGTCGTTACCGTTATAACTATTACCGTTACCGTTAACGTTACCGTTATTACCGTTAATACCGCCGCGGTTAACGTCGTTACCGTTAACGCCGTTATTACCGTCGTCGCCGTTAACGTTACCACCGCCGTTAGGCGATACGGACTCTTTATTAATAAAGGAGGCCCGGTCGCCCCGAACGGTACGTTAATCCTCGCGGAAAACGCGGGTTTTAAACGCGTTAACCTTTTAAAAGGGTTAAACGGCCTCCGGCGCGATAAAGGAGTTACCACCTCCCCCGGCCGGAACTACCGCCGTAACTACCCTTAAGTCCGGGGACGGCGAACGTTTAAACCGGGGTAACGGCTTAATAGCCTTAAATATAACGGGGGTATTACCACCCCCGGTTTAAACACTATTAACCGCCGCCGAAACCGGCGAAAACGCCGTAACCTCGGCTCCTTTTAAAGTTAAACGACGCGTAACCTTTATCGCCGTTACGTGTCGCGATAAACGTTAAGCTTCGGTTAATATCTCCTTTTCGCGTAACCGTTCGCGCGTCTTTTAACGGGCGCGTACGCGTTCCGCGCGGAATATCGAGGGTATTTACGTAAATAAACCGTTAGTTTTTATTACGCCGGTACGGGGAAAACGCGCGGATAAATACGATACTTACCGTTATTATAATTCTTATTATTATTATTAATACCGTTATTACCACGGTCGTTATCGTCGTTAAAGTCGACGTTATTATAATCGTCGCCGTTATCGTTAACGTTATTACGGTTATAAAAATAAAAAGAGACGCCCGCCGTATACGGACGGAGAAAGGATAAAAACGTAAATAAAACGGTTAAAATAATAAACGGTTAAGACTATCCGTACCGTATACAAGATCTATCGTAAACTTCCGTTAAACTCGCCTTAATCCCGCTTTACCGACGACGTACCCTATAATCCCCGTACTCTTTACGCTTATCTCTACACTAAACTCACTTAAAACGTTAAACGTCGCCCATATAGTCGATTAACTTATATTTTTCTTCCTTAAAGGGTTTTTTATTTTACCAAGGCTAAGAGGTTTCTCCTATAAGGTTTACTCCGGCTAAACCTTACCGCGTCGAGGACGACGCGTCGTAAAGGGGGGATAATTATTACGATAGGAATCCCCTTTAGTTATATAACCGGGGACTCCCCTAACTAAGTAACCCCGGGGAGTTCCGCGGATCCACTCTTACGGGCACCGGGCTAATTATACGAGGCTCCAGGTGCTAAGTACAGGGACAGTAAGAGGGCTAGGGCTCACCGGCTTAAGCGGGAAGCCCCGGGCCCTCCCGACTAGCCGAGTTTAACCGAGCACTCCCGGGGACAACCGGGGGACTAACCACCGCGGCTAATCCGCGGGGAGTGCCCCGTTATCCTAAATATAATTACCGGCCGACGGCCTTACCTAAAAGGGAGGGTTAAGGTTTAGTCTTTGTTACCACACCCACTTACTTTTACTCCCTCTCGTTATAACTACGTGTATTACGTTATCTTCTTCCTACTGAATAACTCTTATTATAAATAATTACCTATTTTTATTTAAACTAATATTTTAAAATTACGGATTCTTAAGTTAATCTCTTAAACGAACTATAAAAACTCGAGATTTATTCGATCCGGGTTATATTTTACCTTTTTAAAAATATTTCGAGAATAGTAAAATATAATTCCGGATAGTAATAATCTTATCGAATCACTTTATTAATAATCTTATATATATAATAAAAGATTTTTAAGTCTTCTTTATTATATTCGAAAGTATATTTAACTTTTATTTTTAAAGATAATATTAATAATTAATAATATATTTTTTAATACTCGGATCCTTTAAGAAATTTAAAATTATATACGTTATAACGTACGTAATTTATACCGGGATACGATACTCGTTAAACGTACTATATATAATATTAGTAGAAGAAATAGTAAACGTTTTTATTTTACTCTTAATCTATTCCGAATTTATTTATTTATATAATAACTACGCGTAAATTATTAATTAAGGAACGGTTAAACTAATAGAATATTATACCGTTATCCCTTTTATTATAAAAAGACGGTAGTATTTAAAGCTTACCACCGACTTAAACGATTTATCTTAACTCGCCGTTTAACTCGTTACTCGATACGCCACTTTACCCGTTATAAATCGATCTCGATAGATTTTCTTCGTTTAATATATTTCGAAGACGATTAAAAATATAATTTAAAGATAATATAACTCGAAATATTATAAAAAGAACGAACGAACTTAATCTCGAACGTATTATTATATAACTTTAATTAAAACGCGCGTAGTTACGAGACTTAAAACTATTAAACTTATAAAAAGAGTAATAAATTAAATAAAAGAGGGAAAGATATAAGTTAAAAGTAGTACGTAAACGATAACGGTTTATATTATTTAACGAAGATATTATATAATTTTACTTTTATATAATTCGTATTATATTCCGATTTTATTCCGTACGTATTACTTTATATTATAAATAATAAAACGAGATTAAACTTAATAAACCGGGTTATTAAGCTTGGTTAAATTAGGATATATTCGTTAATACGTTCGTAATTAACGTATATAAAATTTTAAAGTATACCGGTTTACCGCCTTATCTCTTAAACTTTTAAATAGGACGGGTTATTACTCCGGGTAACCGTAATAAGAAAAGGGAGTAAATCTATTCTTATTCTATTCGGAATAAGTTAATATTATATATATTATAACTTTATTTATTAAATTAGTTCGAAATTTAAAAGAGGTGGAGGAGTAGGAAAAGTATCGACCGCGCGTTTTTTTTATAACGTTATAAAAATTAACGAATTATTTACGGTAAAATAAATTTAAAGTGATTTATAAAAGTTAATCGTTATTATCGTGTTTAATAGTTTCGTACGGCCGAACGGTTTTTTTTAAACGGTAATAAGATTACCGTTTATCGTATAATATTTTATTATATGATTTCGAAGACTGTTTTCGTTATTAAACTTCTTCTTAACCGGGTAAATAATATTCTTATCGTTCGGATTAACGAAACGATAAAACACTTTATTAATACCGATTCGGATTTCGTTCGGGTTTATATAAGGAAATAGTAGAAGATTTTTACGGCGAAGGTAAGAAGGGTTATTTAAATACTATTCGTAATAGTTATTTAACTTATAGTCGGTTATAGTCGATTTATTAAAAAGAAAAAGAATGATAATATTAACGGGAAAAGCTTCTTTTTATAAAACTAAATAAACGAGATAAAAAAAGAATGAATAGTAAATAAAAAAACGTAAAATAAAACTAAATATAAAATAATAAGTAAAAGAATAAGTAAAGATAAAAGAAAGTAATAAAGAAATATATATATAAATACGGATAAATTAAATAAAGAATAATTAAATATAAACTTTTAAAAATATATTATAAATATATTTCGAGTAATAAGCGTATTTTAGAAAAGATAATGGAAGTTTTTTCGAAATGTATTTAGAATGTATTTATAGTATTAAACGTAATATATAAAATATAACGATTATCCCCGGAAATGTATTATAAATATATTTCGAGTAATAAACGTATTCGAGGAAAGATAATAATAATCTTTTCGAAACGTATTTAAAATATATTTATAATATTAAACGTAATATATAAAAGATAATAATCGTCTTTTTTAAATATATTTTAAATATATTTATAATACTAAACGTACTTTAAAATAATAATAAACTTTTATAAATATAATCGGATAAAAAGATTAATTTACGGTAAAAATAAAACTCGTTTTATTCGGCTTTTCCCTCTCGTCCGCCGCCGTTACTACCGTTACCGTTAACGAGGCCGTTTAAAACATCGCCGTTAACCGCGGCTTTTACTCCCTCTCGTTTACCGTGAATAACGGTTAAATCTCGTAACGTGGTATATTAAACCGTGTATTAAACGGGTAGGATTTACCCGTTTATTAATAACCGTTATAAACGTAGTTACGTTTTTTATTCGTTAACGTAAGTATAATCCGGCGGTTTACTTAATAAAGAAATAAATTAATAATAAAAGAGGAATATAATAAGAATAATATATATACGCGGGGTTATTTTTCTTTAATACCGTAAAAGGTATAACGAGAAGGGTAATAAGGGTAACGGTTTCCGTTATAGTAAAAGCCTTAATTACGGCCGGGGCGAGGATAAAAGGCCCGGCCGGGGTAATAACCGGGGCGGTTTTAATTATTACGATAAGACGAATTACGTTAAATAGGTCGCGGTTTAAAGGAATCTCGACGACCGTTTATTTTATACCCGATTACCGGCCCGATAGTATACTTTTACGGGGTGTTATAAGAATTAACGTATTATTATCCACTTTAAGTAAATATAACCTTTTATAAAAATTTATAAATAAAGAATATATTCGGAATAAAATAAGAATAGGATTATAAACTTATTAATAGTTACGATTATATTTAATATCGTATTACGTTTACGCTTTTTACTTTTAATAATAAGGTGATACGTCTTCCGAATATAAACGCGTAACGCGTATTCGTTCGTAAATAATTTTTTATCGTTAAGAATAGAATGTAAATAGAATAAGAATAAAAAAAAAATAATAAAAGTATACTAAATAAGGGTAGTCGACGATACGGTTCCCCTTTTTAATAAAACGGTAAAAAATCTTATTAACGACGACGCGGACTTCGTTAAAAGACGTTCGTTCGAATAAAGGTAAAGTCGTTATACGGCGCCCGTTATCTCCCGCCGTATAACTTTAATAAAAAGGGTTGTTTTTTAATAATACTATTATAAAAGGGATTATATAAAATAAAGTCGGTAAAGATATTATAAATTATAAAGGAGATATTAATATATAAAGGAGATGTTAATAAATAATAATAGTTAATAAAAATAGTAACGCGCGTAAATATAAATAGAATAAAATTACGATAAGAATAAAATAGCGGATAAATAAAAGAAGACGTAAAGATGTAAAACGTAAGAAATAAAGCGCGTGTAGAAATAAACGCGTAGAAAAAAAGCGGGCGTATAAAAAAAAGTGTTATAAAAAGGAAGAAAATTTTTTTCGTGGAGGAAATGGAAATAGAATAGAAATGTTTTACGAGACTATTAGTAATCGAATATTTTTGTTTACAGTGGGTCAAATTATAGGTCTGTATCACGCGTTGTTACCAGGTCACGACAAGAGTACCGAGGTATTCATGTCTCGGAGTATAAAGAGGTAAGCTGGAAAAATATCCACCTTCCTATTCTGGATTTTTAAAGTGGGGGACAGCTCAGGTGAGGTGTCTCCGCTTCTTACAGATTATGTGTATGCCCCTTTATTTACGACGGAGGTGTGGCTGGCCGTGGCAGTGTGGCGGTGGAGATGTGTGGCGGTGCAGCGGTGTGGCGCGCCCAATCGGTCACACACCTCGACTACGACTTCTCCCGTTCCTGGATGCCAGCGGATTGTATTGGCGCGCCGTTGGCCTCTATCTGCCTAGTTGTACGTCTGTCCTCCTACTCGCTGCGGGAGCCCGCTGCGGGCACCCGCCTAGTTGTGGTAGGTGACGCTGTAGATGTTGTAGCCGACGGGGGTGGAGGCGAAGGAGAGCTCGCCGTTGGGGGCGATGTTGAGGAACTTGCCGTTCTCCTTCTGCAGCTGGTACTGGCTGTTGCCGATGTAGGTGATGTTGTAGACCTCGGCGCCGCTGACGGAGGAGGACAGGCTGTTGTGCTGGGACAGGTAGTAGCCGTTGGCGGCGCTGGTGACGTGGAAGGTGGTGCCCTCGGGCTCGAGCGCGTGCAGCACCCAGCGCTGGCGGATGTCGTCGTGGGCGGAGGTGGCGGGGGTGGCGGCAAAGTTCTTGACCGGGAGGCCGTCGGAGCCGTTGGGCTCGGTGGAGAGGGCGAAGCCGTTGGCCTCGAAGACGAGGTAGCGGCCCTCGGTCAGGTAGCCGCGCACGCCCTTGAAGCCGTCCTCAAAGTAGAGGGCCTCCTCCTCGGTCTGGTTGCCGTAGGGGTACGGCAGGTAGTACTGGCTGCTGGAGCAGCTGCCGCCAAACGTGGACGAGCAGTAGCCGCGCCACATGCCCAGCAGGTTGCCGTTGCTGTCCTGGATCGGCGTCTCGGGCACCGGCAGGTCGGGGATGGAGAAGTCGGGCTGCCATTAGGGCGGCGTTCGGGAAGAAGCAAGGGACGCGGGGGGGGACATACGTGCTCAAAATCAAACGCATTGACCAGGTTCGACTGGTGCTCGCGGCGCCAGTCGGACATGACGTCGGAGGTGGTGAGGTTCTTGTAGCCGCGGGCGGCCAGCCACTGCTCTGGGGGGGGTTAGACGGGACGGAGCAGAGACGGGAAAAAGGACAAGACAGAGGAAACGCACCCAGGAACAGCAGGATCGACGAGTGGTCGCCGCGCTCGGTAAAGACGTGGCCGCCGCGGGTGTAGGGCGAGATCATGATGAGGGGGATGCGGACGCCCGGGCCGGACCAGGTGTAGCCGAGCTTGCCGTAGGGGTCCTCGAACCACTCGCCGGCGGTGCCGTTGGGGGGGATGAGGGGCATGACGGCGTCGCCCCAGCCGCCGGCCTCGTCCCAGTTGATGAGGATGACGGTGTCGTTGGCGTGGGCGCCGTGGATGGTGGCGTTGACAATCTGGTTGATCCACCAGGCGCCGTCCTGGGGCGTGTAGGGCGGGTGCTCCTGCAGGTTGCCGGGCGGGAAGCACCAGCTGACCTCGGGCAGGGTGCCGTTGGCGGCGGCGGCCTTGAAGGAGGCGAGGCTGTTGTCGCCGTCAAAGGCGAGGCCGCGCTGGTACAGGCTCGAGTTCTTGTCCGCCTTCTGGAAGGCCTCAAAGTAAAAGAGCCCGTTGTTGGTGGCCCAGTTGTACGACTGCTGGTACGAGCGCCAGTCCACGCCGGCCTCGTCGAGGCGCTGCGCAAAGGCCGGCCACTGCAGCGGCAGGCAGTCGAGGTTCTCGGCCACGCAGCCGTTGCTCTGGTTGTCGTCGAGCACCACGCCGCCCGCCCCCAGCGCCGTCTTGCCGCCCGGCACGTTGATCGTGCCCGACTGCCAGAACCAGCGGTTGGGGTCCGTGTTGCTCATGATGGCCGCGTGGTACATGTCCGCCAGCGTGTACGACTCGGCCAGCGCAAAGTGGTACGCAATGTCCTTGCGCTTGAAGTAGCCCCACGACTGCGGGTCGTCAATCACCGCCCACTGGTCGTTGGCGCCGCCGTTCATGGCCTTGTGCGTCGGGATCCAGTTGTTGGCCCCCGCGCACAGGCACTGCGCCTTCTTGTAGCTCTCCTCCGTGTCCTCGTAGTTGAGCCAGTACGGCAGCAGGTACTCGGCCTTGTCCGTGAGCGTGCTCACGGGTCTGTTGGGGGGGGGGGGGGGGAAGGAGGGGAGGTGGTCAGCAGCATGCCAGCAGCACGGGCAACGACGGCACGCACTGGTACCACACGGATTTGTTCGTGTTGGGGCTGATCTGCACGTTGGGGTCCGCGAAGCCGCGCACGCCGGCCATGGTGCCAAAGTACTGCGTGGTCAGTTCCGTCTGTCCGTCCCGTCGTGGAGCGAGCCGGGAGACCTACGTGCTGCAGCGAGCGGTTCTCCAACATCAGCATGACGACGTGCTTGATCTCGCCCAGCGACGTCGCCGCGTTGGCGGTGGTGGCGGCCAGGCCCAGCAGGGCGGCCGCCGTGAACTTGGACAGGACAGCCATGGCAGAAACCAGAAAAGGGGATCGAGGATCGGGGATCGGGGACCGGGGACCGGGGATCGGCAGGGCAGAGGTGGGTGTCGGACGGCAAGAGACGCAGGGACACACGGGCGTCGCCCCGGCTTTAAATGGTTTCTGCTCGGTCCCGCGTTGCTCTCGTACGTCCGCTTCTCGGGCGTGCTTCTGTGCAGCCAGCGGCGCCGTCGTCCCATGTGCAGTCTCGAGGGCTGGAGACGCGTCCACGCTCTTTTTCCTCTTCTGCCGCATCCTCTCGACTGCATCCTGTCTCTTGGAACCCTGCTCCGGAGCCCACGTGTTGGCCTGTCTGGAGAGGCAAGACCAAGTCCCATGCAGCCCAGGCACACAAGAGGAAAGGGACACAGAACTAGTCGGCTGTCCAGCCGGCTACGGCGTCGGGAGAAACGTCGGAAAACAGGGACCCAGCGCACGGAGGGGTCCTCTTGCGCGCGTCCGGATCAAATCAGGAGCCTGCCATTCGCCGGGCGAGCCTGTCTGGAAGAGCCGGACTGGAAAGAATCTGCAAAGACCCGTTGCTGGCGTGGTGGAGGGAGAGGGAGGGCAGCATGGGGGACCCCTGAACGGCAAAAGGACGTGCAGAAGGATCTGTCCGGCATCCGACGCAGCCGGTCAGCATCGCAGAGAGAGGAGGACCAGACGGCAGTCCGTCTACTCCGTATACCCCGAGTCTGCAAGTACTCTGTATAGTCTGTGCTCCCTATACTCCGCAGCGGGCGAGGCAGCCAATAGCACGCTGCTCCCCACAGACCGTCCGCTTTCCTGGTCCGCCACAGCCGGCCTGTCCGCTGCCGGCCTGTCCCTGGCTGTCCGCGGCCGGCACCCGGTGTGGAGCGCGACCGCCTGGCGACCGCCCAGAGGCTCGACGACGGCCAGCAAGTCTTGGCGAGGCTTGGGCGCACGTGTTCCTGGCGGCGGTGCTGGGCCGGCTAGCAGGGGCCAATCAGCTTACAGCGTTTGAGCAGCACGGCAGACCAGCGGCAGACCAGCGGCAGACAGGGCTAAGCTTTCGCCCAAGTGGAGCCGCACAACAAGCTTGATGTTTACTCCGTATAGATGCCGGGCGGCGACAGGGGTCACCAGGGTCGACGGCTCCGGCGTGACGTGCAGCGTTTTGCAGGATGCTGCACGCCAGCCCCGAGAGCCTGTGCAGACGGGGAAATTGCTCCGAGGGGGGAGGCGGGGAGGGGTTGCACATTTGCGGCCGTACGCCGGACTTGACAGCCGTGGCACAAAGTCATAGCCCTAGCTGACACCCCGGCACATGCAGGACGTGATGACGTTGCCGGACTCGGAGGACGAGACGTGTGGTCCTGTGGTCTGTGGTCTGTGGTCTGTGGTCTGTGGTCCGCGTCGACTGGCTCGCCTTTTCTTCTCTTGTCTTGCCGTTCCCGTTTGCGTCCCTTTCCGCAAAATTCAACCATGGCTGACCAAGCCGACCGGGCGGCCGACCAGGAGCGGCTCTTGGGCAGCAGCCCCGACAGCCCCGACGGCCCCGACAGCCCCGACAGCCCCGCGGCCGAGCGCTGGCCTGCGTACTACCGCCGGCACCGCTGGCGCCGCGCCGTGGTCCCCGTGCTGACCGTGCTGACGGCGCTGGCCGTGGTGGCCGCGCTGTTTGTGCTGCTGGAGACGCCCGTGCCGGCGCCGGGACACGGCCCGGTCGTGGACACCGCAGCCGCCGCCGCCGGCCCGTCACGGGAGAACGCGGCCATCTTCCTGCACCCCGAGGAGCACATCCGCCGCGCACCGCGGACCCAGCACCTGTCGTGGAACCTGACCAAGGCGCGCATTGCGCCGGACGGCGTCTTCCGCGACGTGGTGCACATCAATGGTGGGCAGTCCTCGCCTCCCCCGACCGCGGACAGCATCCGGCCCGACTAACAGATCAGGCCAGTTCCCCGGGCCGACCATTGAGGCGCGGACGGGCGACACGCTCGTCGTCACGGTGACCAACGGCCTGGACGAGGGCGTGGCGCTGCACTGGCACGGGCTGCACATGCGCGGGGCCAACGACATGGACGGCCCCGTGGGCGTGACGCAGTGCGCCGTCCCGCCGGGCGGCTCGTTTGTGTACACGGTGCCCACGGGCGACCAGGCCGGCACCTTTTGGTACCACGCGCACTCGGAGCTGCAGCGGGCCGACGGGCTGTACGGGGGGCTGGTCGTCCACCGGCCCGTGGCGGCGGCAGCACACAACGTCGACGTTGACGTCGACGTCGCCGAGGACAGCGCCGTCTTCCAGTACGACCGCGAGCTGCTGCTGCTCGTCGGCGACTGGTACCACGCCGCGGGCCAGGCCGTCTATGCCGTCTTCCAGGACCACTCCAGCAACGGCAACGAGCCCTGCCCGGACTCGCTGCTGCTCAACGGCCGCGGCGCCTACGACTGCGCCCGCGCCCCGCCCGCCGCCCCCGTCGACTGCCGCCCCGTCGCCCTGCCCCGCCTCGTCCTCGACAAGGCCCTGCGCTACCGCCTGCGCCTCGTCAACGTCGGCTCGCTCACCGGCGTCTCCGCCACCGTCGCCGACGCCTCGCTGCGCGCCTTCCAGGTCGACGGCGGCCTGCCCATTGCGGATCCGTCCGGCGACGACGCCGCCGCCGCCGTCTACAACTCGGTCGGCGTCATCTACCCGGCGCAGCGCGTCGACTGCGTGCTGGCGTGGCCCGACGACGACGACGACGACGCCGCCGCCGCCCGCCACACGGACTCGGCCCTGGTCCTCACCGCCGACGGGGAGTACTACGTCGGCGACCGGCTGAGCCCGCCCTCGCGGGCCATTCCCATTGTGGCCACGGTGGATGCCGACGGGTCGCCGCCGCCATCCCCCCCCTCTCTCCAGGACGGCCCCCCCCCCTCCACCGTCGTCGCCCTGGACCTGCGCAGCGTGCGCGGGCCGCCGCTGGCGTCGCCTCTGCCGGAGCCGGACACGCAGTACATGATCTTTGCCGTGGTGGAGATCCTGTCGCACAACCGCTTCATCCCCAAGGGCTACATCAACCACACCATGTGGGTGCCGCAGGAGGCGCCGCTGCTGAGCCTCGACCGCAGCGCCTGGGACGCCCACCAGCTGGTGCCGTGGACCGGCCGCGAGCCGGCGTGGATCGAGCTGACCATCAACAACATTGACACCCAAGGGCACCCGTTCCATCTGGTAGTCCTGTCCTCCCTGTCCTTCGCTTCAGACCTGCTAACTCCCCTTCAGCACGGCGCCGACTTCTACGTCGTCGCCTCGTACGAGGGCCTCGGCGGCTGGGACTACTACAACCCGTTCCGCGTGCCGTGGCAGCCGCCGCGCGGCGGGCCCGTCAACGTCGTCGACCCCCCGCTGCGCGACACCGTCTACGTGCCGCCGTACGGCTACGTCATCCTGCGCTTCCGCGCCGACAACGAGGGCCTCTGGGTGCTGCACTGCCACATCCTCTGGCACCAGGCCAGCGGCATGAGCATGGCCTTCCAGGTCCTCGGCGACGAGCACGGCCTGCGCCACACCCGCGCCGGCCAGAGCGCCGCCGAGTACTGCGCGCGGATCCAGACGTAGGCGAGGACGGTGGAGTGGGCTGTGGGCTACATAGTGCTCGATACCATCTTTGGCTATTTACTCCCCTGCTCCTGCTGCTTCTGCTCCTCCACCACCCGGTCGACAAAGGCCACGATGGCCTGCCTGGTCGCCTCGGGCTGCTCCCAGAACACCATGTGTCCGGCCTCGGCCACGTGCACGACCTGCACCCGGGGGAACGCGGTCTGGTAGAGGGCGACCATGCGCTCGGGGTAGACAATGGCCTCCTCGCGGCCGACGACAAAGACGGCCTCGCAGCCAGACAGCGCGGCCCGCGTGCGGGTCGAGGGCTCCTCCTCCTGCTGCTGCTGCTGGTGCTGCCGGAAGCTGGCCGCGCGCACCGTCTGCGGCGTGCTGGCCAGCGTGCCGACGAGCGCCGCGCGGAACGCGTAGGGCATGCGGGCGCGGCTGGGCGCCCACAGGCACGCGTCGACAAACGCGCCGGCGTGGCGGCCGAGGTCGTCGGCGTCCACGCCCGCCGCGTCGCCCAGGAGCGGGAAGTAGAACTGGGGCACGCTGGGCTGGCTCACGTCGGGGAACTGCCGGGTCAGCTCTTTGTCAGGCAAGGGGGGGGGGACGAGCGCCTTGACACTGGGCCGCGCCGTGCTGGGGCTCACCATGCTGAGGACCGGCATTCCAGATAGGAAGACGAACCCGGCCACCCAGTGCTCGAGGCCGCTCATAAACAGGTCGCACGCCGCGGCGCAGCCGGCGCTCCTGGACCAAGTCAGCGTCGTCCGGCCAGCCACACACCCACACGCGGCGCCGCACCGCCCCGGCAGCCATACCAGCCCACCAAAAACACCTTCTTTGCGCCGTAGAACGCGCACACGGCCACAAAGTCCTCGGCAAACCGCGCCGCCAGCCACGGCTGCGCGCCCGCCACGACGCTCGACCGACCTTGCCCGCGCGGCTCGTACGTGATCTGTCCAGGTCAGCGAGAGCACGGTAAGCACAGCAGAGAGAAGAAAGAAAGACACTCACCAGACAGTACTTGGACAGCAGCTCCTCGTCGCGGAACTGCCGGTCAAAGACCAGGGACGAGCTGGCAAAGCCCGGGACGAACACGAGGGCCGGCGCCTCCGAGGCCGGCCGCCCAGCCTGCGCCGCCCAGATCTTGGTGCCGTCGGCCGAGGCAACCAGCGGATCGCACGTGTCGAGGGCAAACATGGTTGGTGTCTGTGGGCGGCGGCGCTTTGGATGAGGGCTGCCGGCTGGCCGCCCTCGCCCACGGCCATGCAGCGCACCTTTATATAGGCGAGGCGGGCGGGCCACCCGGGATGCAACGTCCAAAAAAGAGGACCAGGCGGATTATCATCACCAAATACGGAGTACTACACAGGCCCGGATGCGACCCTTCTGGTGGATGATTGGACGGCCAGGCCGTCTCGCTGCGACGCTGGCCAGCGCCAGCCGGCGGCACGAGGACAGACCCCGCACGGTCGTCAGCGCTGTCTTTGGTCTGGTTCGCACAACCACCGCTTCCGCAGAGCCCGTCTGCCGGCCTTCTGGTTGTCGAGACGGTGCTCCGTGCGCCTGAAGAGAGGAGGGCACAGCAGCCGCGTGCCATGTCGCCCCGTATCACGTGACGGACTTGCGCGTCTTGCCCGGACCGATGCTGGAATCGGCATCGCCCCGTCTTCCCCAGACGGAGCGTTCCACCCCCAGGGACAGCGGGTGACCATGTCCGGCACTTGCCAAGCTCGGCCCCTGGCCCAGGCCCCAGCTGAACGGACTACGGGGGGGGAGGGTAAGATTATCCGGCCGGCCGGTCCAGTGCTCACCGACGAGTGGATCGCCGACTCGAGAATCTGGGGAAGAAGACGCGGGGACGGCACGATGGCGCGGGGGAGAGAGCGCGGGGAAGCTAGAGCCGGGGGACGAGGCGGGTAGATCGTCCTGGGTGGGGTGGTGCAGGCTGGTTGAAGAAGCTGGCGGTCTGCGGACGATATAAAGGCGCGGCGAGGGCGCGCGCTGGCCAGCTGTTGTCCCTGGTCCTCGGCCGAGTCTCACCACCCCTTTTGCACACACACGACAGACAGACAGACGACAGACAGACAGACGACAGACCGACAGACATGGCCAGCCAGGAGGAGCCCAAGGCGGCGCGCGAGGTGGAGGAGACGGAGCACGAGCACGTGGACACGGTCAAGACGACGGCGCACCACCACCGGCTGATGGCCGAGGACGAGATCCCCGCGGAGCAGCGGCGCATGGAGAAGCGCATCATCCGCAAGGTGGACACGCGGCTGATCCTGATGCTGGGGCTGCTGTACTCGATTGCGGGCCTGGACCGGGTCAACCTGTCCAACGCGCGGGCGGCGGGCATGAACAAGGCCCTGCACTTCAACGTGGGCCACCGCTACTCGATTGCGCTGCTGGTGTTCTTTGTCACCTACTTCTTGTTCGAGCTGCCGTCGACGCTGTCGCTGCGCTACGTCGGCCCCAAGCTGCAGCTCAACGCCTTCGTCTTCAGCTGGGGGGTGGTGATGCTGGGCATGGGCTTCGCGAACGACTGGCGCGTCATCGTGGTGTGCCGGATGCTCATCGGCATCTTCGAGGCCGGCTTCCTGCCCTGCTGCATGTACCTGCTGAGCAGCTGGTACCAGCGCTTCGAGGTGCAGCAGCGCATGGCGCTGTGGTACATGATCAACCTGTTTATCACCGCCTTTGGCAACATCCTGGCCTACGCCATCATCAAGCTCGACGGCACGCACGGCATCGCGGGCTGGCGCTGGATCTTCATCATCGAGGGCGCCATCACCATCGGCTTCGCCTTTATCGGCTACGCCTTTGTGCTGCCCTTCCCCGACCAGCTGCTGGCCAGCGGCCGCACGGCGCCCTTTACGCGCGCCGAGCTCGAGGTCGTGCTGGACCGCGTCGAGCGCGACCGCGGCGACGCCGACCCCGACCGCCTGACCACGGCCAAGGTGCTGCGCCACGTCGTCATGTGGCCGCTGTGGGTCTACGGCTTCATGTTCATGTGCTCGTCCGCGCCCATCTACGCCTTTGCCTACTTTATCCAGACCATCCTCGGCACCATGGGCTACACCACCGCCGTCGTCTTCCTGCTGTGCGCGCCCCCCTACCTCTTCAGCATGATCTGGACCTACGCCGTCGCCGTCATGGCCGACCGCACCCACCTGCGCATGCCCTGGATGGTCCTCAACGCCGCCATCACCCTCACCGGCCTCCTGCTCACCGCCTACCACCACAACAACGGCGTGCGCTACTTTGGCGTCTTCCTCGGCGTCAGCGGCTGCAACGCCAACCTGCCCACCATCATCGCCTTCCAGTCCAACAACGTCCGCTCCAACAGCCGCCGCTCCGTCGGCTCCGGCGTCCAGATGCTCTTCGCCGCCTTTGGCGGCATCTACGCCTCCTGCACCTTTATGGAGCGCGAGTACCCATCCTACCGCACCGGCGTCTGGTGCGCCGTCGCCACCCAGTTCCTCCTCATTACCCTTGTCGCCCTCATGTGGTTCTACTTTTCCCGCTGCAACCGCAAGGCCGACACCGACCCGGCCGCCGTCATCCAGGAGGAGGAGGGCTTCCGCTACACCTTTTAGCTGGCGGCGTGACCGTCTGTACATTGAGCAGAAGCATCCCGTTTTCAAACAGCGAAAGACATGCTTCCCCTACCCGCTGTGAGGCCATTTCTTGCATACCAGAGTCCAAGTCTGTCTGTCAGAGCGCCCAATACTCGGCATCCTCCTCACGATGTTGGTCCCAGATGTACTCCGTACCGTGTAAAATGGCATCATACGGTGCTCTGTACGGTGTAGCGTCGCGAACAGCTGGGGACAGGGCTGCAGCCTTGCACGTGGCGCTGACAAAAGTGGAGACGCGTTGGTTCGGTTCGCGTCGTCAGTGAATAGCTGAATTAAGTATTTAAAATTGGGCAGAAAAAATTCGGGTGCAGGAGAAAATCACGTCGCCTCGCCACGACCACAGCTCCCTCCTCGATCGACCGCAGCCCTCGCTCAACCACCACTTTTGTCTTGCGGGTGCCTGTGCAGCGGACCTATCCAACCGAACGGACAACAACCGGCCCCCGGGTGGCTGGGCTGCGACCAGCCTGCCGCCATGGCGACGACGACCGCCGGCTGGCCGCCAGCAGACAAGGGTAGCGGCGGGGGAGCTCCCAAGGCGGTCGACGCGCTGGACCTGTCGTCGTTTCTCAGCAGCCTGGAGCAGGAGGTGGGCGGGCTGCACAAGACGATCAAGGCGAGCCGGGACGGCCGCGCGGAGAAGGCGTTCCAGCGGCTGCCGCGCAGCATGCGGCGGCGGACGGCCAGCCACAACGCGAAGCGGCTGCCGCGGCGCATGCGGGCGCAGGCGCTGCGCGACCAGGCGGCCGACAACACGCCCAGCGTGGCCGCGGGCCAGGCCAAGCGGAAGCGGGCGCGCCCGGCCAGCGCCTGGGTGTACGAGAACACCAAGAAGCGCGTCCGGCTGCAGGAGGAGAAGAAGCTGGCGGCGCGGGGGGACGAGGGGGAGGAGGAGGAGGAGGAGGAGGAGGGGGAGGAGGAGGAGGAAGGGGACGACGACCACGACCACGACCACGACCACGACCACGACCACCCGTACCGCCCCCGTCCCCCCCTCCCGATCCAGAACCTGCGGCTGCCGACGCACCGGTGGCAGGCCAAGCGCGCGCACATGGACACGCCGGGCTTCCTGTGGAGGGCGACCGTCGTGCGCACGCCGTCCAACAAGACGTACCGCACGTCGCTGCGCGCGGCGGGGCTCCGGCCGGGCATGTGCGTCTGCTGGGACACGAGCTACCGCGCCACCATCCTGCTGCGCGGCGCCGCCCGCGCCCTGGACGCCGCGCTGGCCGCCGTCGTCGCGCCGCCGCTGCTCACGCCGGCCGTGCGCCGCGGCGCCCGCTGCCTGGACGCGCAGCTGCCGCGCTCGTTTCGGTACCAGCAGCCGGTGGGGGGGGAGGGGGGGGTGGAGGGGGGGGTGGAGGAGGCGGGCAGCAACGGAGGCCCCGGCCTCGGCCCCGGCAACTGCGGCGCCGTGACCGTTTTCTACGACCCGATCCCGGACGGCGCGGCGGTGGCCGACGACACAGAGCGCGCCGCCCTGGTGCAGGTGCACCCGACGCTCTTCTCGCACGTGTGGACGACGCTGCAGCACGCCGTCGCGCGGGGCCGGCTGCCGGTGGCGGTGCGCGATTTCCGCCTCGAGATCGGCAGCATCGATGTGTCGGGCAGCGCCGCCGCCGAGACGCTGGCCGCCACGCTGTATCCCTACGAGACGGCCGACGCGCCCATGGAGCCGCTGGGCCGCGAGTTCCTCCGGCTGCGCGGCATTGACACCACCGGCCTGGCGGCTGCCAGCGGCGCCATGCTGGCCTTTTCCGTCCAAGACCCGCGGCTGGACGAGCCCGCAGTGACGCGGCGGACGGCAGACGACAGGGAGGCGGAGGATGAGGAGGAGGAGAAGGGGGCGGCCGGCCCGCGCGGCAGCGTTCTGGCCACGTGGCCGCGGACGGAGCGCCGGCGGCCGTCGGGCCTGTTCGACACGCAGGCGCGGCACCAGGCCGCCAGGCAGCAGCCGCAGGCGGTGCTCGACAAGCGGCGCGGCAAGCTGGCCATGGGCGAGCGGCTGCTGGTGACGCCGGGGAGCCGGCCCATCCCGGTGATCGTGGCGTCGGCGGGGGGCGGCCCTGCCGGCAGCGACAGCGGCAGCAGCGGCAGCAGCAGCAGCAGCAGCAGCAGCTCGGCCACGTGGACGGTGCTGGCGCCGCGCGCGTGCATCGACGTGCTGTGGCACCGCCTGCACCTGCAGCGCCTGGCCAGCGGCCACCGGCCGCTGTGCGCGGGGCTCGAGGAGGAGCGGCACATGGCGCTGGAGCGCGGCCGGCCCTGGTTCCCGGCCGACTTCCCCGGCACGCCCGCCGGCTGGGACTGGGAGCTGCAGAGCCGCCGCCGCCACGCCGCCGCGTGGGCGGCCAAGCCCACGGCCAAGCGCCCGCAGTGGGCCGCCGTCGGCGAGCTGGGCTCCGGCTTCGCCTGCGACTGGGAGTTCCTCTTTGGCGTCGACGCCGTGCCCACGACGCTGGCGGCGGAGGCTGAAGCCGAGGCCGGGGCCGAGGCCGAGGCCGAGCCGGTGACAGCTGGCGCCACAACCACCACCACCACCGCCATGGACGTGTGCGGGGAGACAGACGGTGCCAGCGCCGCCCTCCGAGAAGAGGTGCAGTTCGCGGCGCTGCAGCCGGGCGCCGCCGCCATGCCGGCGCTCGTGCGCGACATGCACCATGCCGCTTGGGCCGACGTGCGCGCCGCCGTGCAGGCCGCTCGGCGGCAGCAGCAGCAGCAGCAACAACAACTACAACAACCGACGCTACTGCCGTCCGTCGCCTGGCGCACGCCCTACCCGCTGCTGACCGTCTCGGTGCAGCTGCTGTGGGGCGGCGTCCCGGAGCCGCGGGCGCGCATCTACCGGCTGCCCTGGCAGCAGCAGCGCCTCTGCGCGCGCTGGCTGGCGCGGGCGGCGGTGGACCCGCACCACAAGCGGCGGACGCCGCAGCGCCTGCCGGCCGACGCGGACCTGGCGACGCGCAAGGCGCTGCTGGCGCACTCGCTGCTCACGACGCGGCTGCCGTACCCGCGGCCGAAGCAGCCCGGTGCCAGCGGCGAGGAGGACGGCGGCGGCGAGGAGGACGGCGGGGAGGAGGACGGTGGCGAGGACGAGGCGGCGGCGGCGCACGTGCCGGTGCCCGGACGCGAGGACCTCGTGGGCTTCGTGACGAGCGGCGCGCACCGGTTCCAGACCGGCCGCGGCTTCGGCATCGGGCACGTGGCGGCGCAGAAGCTGGTGGAGGCCATTGTGGCGGCCGAGCAGCAGCGCGGCGGCGGCGCCTCCTTCGACGCCCACGCCGCCGACGCCCGCGCGCCCATCCACCGGGACGCGCGGCTCTGCATCGTGCGCAACGCCGGCGAGCGCGTGGGGCACCTGGCGCGGTGGACACCGATCAGCCATTAAGGCGGTGTATGATCTTAAGAATACCAAAGCATCTCACAGCTGCTCATCCTCCGCTGCATCTGCCCTCCGTTCTCCGCTCTCCGCCCTACGCCCTCCGCCTCACAGCTCCTCCGCGCTCGGCCGGCTCTGCGGCAGCACCAGGTGGAAGCGCTCCTGGCGGCCGTAGACCCAGGCCCAGGCGCCGCGGGCGGCGTCCCAGCAGACGTCCTCCTCGAGGGGGAAGACGACGGTGGCGTTGCCGCGCTCGGGGACGCGGACCTCGGCGGCGAGCTCGATGCTGTAGTACGTGTGCGGCAGCAGCGGCAGGTCGCCCAGCACGGGCACGCCGTCCTGCAGGTTGGTCATGCCGATCAGCGCGCCGGCCGCGTGGCCCCAGTCGCCGACGGGGTGCGAGTAGACGCGGCCGGCGAGGCCGGCGCGGGCCATCTCGGCGCGCACCGCCCGCAGCACCTCGTTGCCGGAGCGGACCCCCACGGACGCGCCCATGACGCGGCGCACGAGGTCCTGCAGCGCGTTGGCCGCGGCCAGGCCCTGGCGGTAGCCCGCGGGGACGAGGAGGATGTCGGCGTCGGCGTCGGCCTCCGTGCCCCCGGCTGCGCGCCATGTCTCCGCGTCCGCCGGCGGCACGACGTAGCCCAGGTGCTGCGTGTCCGTGTTGAGCCCGAGGGCCGTGATGCCAAAGTCGACGTGCAGCAGGTCGCCGTACTGGATGGTGGGGGGGGAGGACGAGGACGAGCGGCGGCCCCCCGCCCAAAACGGGCTCTCCCCGAGGACGGACACGGACGGCTGGAACCACGTGGTCATGTTCTGCGCCTGCAGGCGGTCGCGCATCCACCACTCGACGTCGGCCGTCGTGGTGGTGCCGGGCGCGATGACGCGCGCGCTGAACGCCTCGGCGATGACCGCCCACGCCGTCTCCTGCAGCCGCCGGAACCAGGCCAGGCGGCCCGGCACCATGGTGGCGACCAGCTCGACGGGCAGCCGCGGCACGTCCGCCACCAGGCGCGCCGCCCAGCGCGCGCCCAGCCCCCGCCGCAGCGCCGCCAGCTCGCCCGCGTGCAGGCCGCCGCTAAAGGCCAGGTCCTCGGCGGTGTTGATGGCGATGCGGGCGACGGCGGCTCGGCCGGGCTCGGCCGCCGCCTCGGCGCCGTCCAGCACGGCGCGCAGGTCCGCCCACAGCGCCGGCGTGTTGTCGATCCAGACTAGCTCGGTGGCCGTGCGGCCGGAGCGCGCGTCGACCAGGACCTGCGTGCGCGCGGCGGCGGTCGTGGCCGCCGTCGCCGTGTGGTTCCCCGCGAGGTAGAGGACGGTCGTGCGCCGGCGCGCCGAGAACTGCGTGGCGGCCTTGAGCGACCAGAAGACGGTGTCCTCGGCGTACTCGCGCTGGCTCATCTGGGCGGGCGTTTAGCGCACGCGCAATATACGGCACCACCGCCGCCCACCACCACCACCACCACCACCACCACCACCACAACCCACCAGCCATCCATCGACGCCGTGCTTGTGCAAGAGGCCCGGCAGGAGGGCCTTGCGCTCGGCCGTCCAGGCATCCTGCAAGGCCGCCTGCTCGCGCAGCGGCGGCAGCGTGTGGTACTGCGGGGGCGGACGCCGGGCGGTCGTCGTCGTTGCCGCCGCCGCCGCCGCCACGAGAGCCCAGACGATGCCGTGGAGGAGGAGCTGCATGATCGGTCGTGAGAGCATCGTGAGATTGCAGCTGGCGGCAGCTGGCGGCAGCTGGCGGCAGCTGGCAGCCTTGTCTTGGCGGTGAGGTGCTGCACGTGACAAGACGGCCGGGGGTCCGGCGGGGCGGGGAGGTGAAGCCTCGGCCGAAGGCAGCCGCTACTGCGCGCGCGCGCGGACGGGCCGAGGGAGTGGTTAGGCGCATACGCTTGCCCGTCTATATACTGGAATATGCGATTGTACGAGCGTGCGCGCCCCGCCGTGCGTGGGCAAGAGCGCATTATCCGGGCGGGATGGATATGCTCGGCTTACCACGGCAAAGCCTTCCCCGCTCAGAGGGCTGGCCGGCTGGGGGCCGCTCCAAAGGAATCTAGGAACCAAGACCACGCTCGACGGCGACCCTTCGTCCAACTTTCAGCCGAGGAAGCGAGCTGCTCTTATTTGCTCTGCCAGTGCGGTGCTGTCCCTAGACCGAGGTCGGAGCGTCAGTCCAGACAGAAGAGCACACAGAAAAAGGACACGGAAAAGAAACACAAAGAAAAAAAGAAAAAAAAGAAAAAGAAAAAGAAAGAAGCGCGCCCAACCGACGCTCGCCCCGACGTCGCCCCGCCTATCTTCTCCTCTGTTGGAGATTTATTGTCTGATCTCAGAGTGAGAGCTCCCTTCCCCTCCTTTCCCTCCACCTCCATCCCACCGCCCGCCGCCTCCTGACCCCCCTCGCTCACAGCCATGTCCTCTGCCGCGCGCAGCCTCCGCCTTGCCTCCCGCGTGCTGCGTCCGCAGACTCGCTCCACCGCCCTGCTCTCGTCTGCCCTGCTGCAGACGTCGTCGTCGTCGTCGTACGCGTCCTCGCCGTCGTCGCTGTCGGCTGTCCCCCGCCTGTCCGCTGCCGGCTTCGCAGCTGCCGGCTCCCGCTCCTACTCTGCCCCCGTCACCAAGCCCAACATGGCCTACGACAAGGAGATTGAGGACATTGCCGAGTACGTGACCAAGCCGATCACGTCGGAGCTTGCGGTAGGTCTCCTCTCTCTCTCTCCCCTTTGGAAGCGCCTGGGACGCCGCTGACCCCCAGCTCGACACGGCCCGCTGGATCCTCCTGGACACGCTCGGCTGCGGCCTCGAGGCGCTGCGCTTCCCCGAGGCGACCAAGCTGCTGGGCCCCGTGGTGGACGGCACGGTGGTGCCCAACGGCGTGCGCGTGCCCGGCACGCACTACGAGCTGGACCCGGTCAACGGCGCGTTCAACATTGGCGCGCTCATCCGCTGGCTCGACTACAACGACTGCTGGCTGGCGGCCGAATGGGGCCACCCCTCGGACAACCTGGGCGCCATCCTGGCGGTGGCGGACTGGATCAACCGCACCAACAAGAGCGGCACGGCCAAGAAGCTGGCGGGCGGGCGCATCGTGACGGTGCGCGACGTGCTGGCCTACGCCACCAAGGCGCACGAGATCCAGGGCAACCTGGCCATCCTCAACTCGTTCAACAAGGTCGGCCTGGACCACGTGCTGCTGGTCAAGGTGGCCTCGGCCGCCGTCGTGGCCGACATGCTGGGCCTGGGCAAGGAGGGCATCGCCGCCGCCGTCAGCCAGGCCTTTGTCGACGGCCAGAGCCTGCGCACGTACCGCCACTCGCCCAACACCATGTCGCGCAAGTCGTGGGCCGCCGGCGACGCCTGCCAGCGCGCCGTCACCAACGTGCTGCGCGTGCTGCAGGGCGAGCACGGCATCCCCACGGTGCTGACGGCCAAGGTCTGGGGCTTCTACGACGTGCTCTTCAAGGGCCAGCCCTTTGCCTTTAACCGCCCCTACGGCAGCTACGTCATGGAGAACGTGCTCTTCAAGGTCTCGTACCCGGCCGAGTTCCACGCCCAGACCGCCGTCGAGGCCTCGGAGAAGATCCACGCCCAGCTCAAGGCCGCCGGCAAGAGCGCCGCCGACATCAAGGCCGTCACCTGCCGCACCCACGAGGCCTGCATCCGCATCATCGACAAGCAGTTTGCGCCCCTCAACAACTTTGCCGACCGCGACCACTGCGTCCAGTACATGAGCGCCGTCATGCTGCAGTACGGCCGCCTCACCGCCAACGACTACCTCGACGGCTCCGAGGCCGCCACCAGCCCCGAGCTCGACGCCCTGCGCAAGAAGATCACCTGCGTCGAGGACCCCCAGTTCACCGCCGACTACCACGACCCCGCCAAGCGCACCATCTCCAACGCCCTCACCGTCGAGCTCAACGACGGCACCGTCCTGCCCGAGGTCGCCGTCGAGGCCCCGCTCGGCCACCCCCTGCGCCGCGAGGAGGCCAAGCCCGTCATCCTCGCCAAGTACAAGCGCCACCTCGAGCCCCATTTCGCCCCGGAGCGCGTCGAGGAGCTCGTCAAGCTCAGCGTCGACGCCAGCCGCCTCGACAGCATGCCCGTCGACGAGTACCTCAGCCTCTACACCGTCCCCAACAGCAAGTTTGTCAAGGAGAACAACTAGGGTGGTGCTGAAACTGTGGGTGGCGAGAAACTTAGACCTAGAATCAAACAAAGCATGATATATATACACCGCTGCTGCTGCTGCTGCTACTACTCGTCCTTGTTCGCGTCCAGAATCTCCCCCGAAAAGAGCGAGAAGAGAAAGTCCAGCCACCAGATCAGCTTCCAGTACAGGCTCGCCTTCTCCCAGTCAAACAGCCCGTTCTCCCGCCGCGGCACCTGGTTGCCAATGATCGTCCCCGTCAGCCGGTTCAGCAGCGGCAGCCGCTTGGCAAACCGCCGCATCGCCGACTCCCGCGGCAGCAGCGCCAGCTCCGGCGCCTTGAGCGTCGCCCGCCGCGCCGTCGGGATCCGCCGGCAGAACGCCGCCTCCCCGCTGTCCGCCGCCGCCGCCGCCGCCGCCGCCGCGGGTGCCGGTGACGACGGCGCCGCCCCGACGGCGCTCGTGTCCATCATGCTGACGTCCTCGCTCTCCGCGCCGCCGCCGCCGCCGCTGCTCCACGGCGACCGCGGCCCAAACCCGCCGCTGCTGCCGCTGCCCGCAAACGGGTTGCCCGACACGGTCGCCGACGAGGACGTAGTAGAGCCGGTGGCGGCGGCGGCAGTCCGCCCGAACCGACTGCTGCTGCTGCTGGCAAAGGGGTCGTCGTCGTGGGTCACGGTGCCGGAGTCGACGGTGTGCGAGGACGTGGCGGAGGCGGGCGAGCGCAGGCCGCGGCCGCGGCCGCCAAAGGGCCCGCGGGACGGCTGCTGCTCGTGCGCCGCGGCGGCGAGCGCGTCCGGGTCGGGCACGGCCACGTCGTCGGCGTCGGGCAGCGGCACGCCGCGGTACAGCTCGGCCGAGACCAGGTGGCCGAGGACGCTCTGCGGCGACGCGTAGAGCGCGGCGTCGGCCGCCTGCGCCGACTCAAACGTCACCTTGACCCAGTGCTGGCCGCCGGCCGCGCGCATGACCGCCTGCCGCTCCGCCGGCGTCAGCGCCGCCGTGCCGTTGGACGCCCGCGTCGCCGCACTGCGCGCCGCCGCGTCCCGCAGGCTCGCCCGGTACCGCCGGCTGCCGATGGGCGGGTCGCGCGGGTAGTCCTCGCAGATGCGCCCGGCGATCTGCTCGTAGTGGTGCACCGCCGCGTACTGGTAGTCCACCGACCGGTAGCCGCGCAGGATCACCTCCGTCGGCTGCTTCTCGGGCGGCGGCGCCTGCGCCTGTGTCTGCTTCTGCTGCTGTGTCGCCGCGTCTGGATCGTCCAGGCTGCTGCTGCCGCTGGCTTTCCGCTGCCGCTGCCGCCCACCGCCGCCGCCGCCGCCGCCGCCGCGTCCGACGTAGGGGTCCAAGAAGTCGCTGCTCTGGTCGTCCATGTGTTCGTCGTCGGTCAGCTGCTGCTGCTGCTGCTGCTGCTGCGGATGCTGCTTGCTGTGCTGCTGCCTCTGCTGGCTGAGGACCTCCTGCTGCGTCTTCTTCCACGAGTTGAACACGTCGTCGGCCGCCATCGCCGTCGTCACCGTCTTGGTCGGCTGCTGCTTCTGCCTCCGTCCACCGCCGCCGCCACCGCCGCTGCCTGCTTCGCCATCGCCGCCGCCGCCGCCGCCGCCGCCCGGCCCGACCGAGCCGACGCGTGGCCGCGACCGCGCCCGGCCAAAGGACCCGTGGGTCGCCGTCGCCTGTCGCCGCAGCCGTGCCGATCGCCGCCTGGTCCGTGGTTAGCCATGCACGGTGGGCTCACCCGCCACGAGAAAATAAAAAAAACAACGCACTCGTCTGCTGCGCCGACCACGGCAAACGGCCGCGTCACGCCGTCCTGGCCAATGTACAGCTCATCGTCGGGCACGTTGTGGAGGACCAGCGGCGCCATGCTGGGCGAGGAGGCGGAATGCGGGAATGCGGATGCGCGTTTCTCGTTGCTCGTCAGATGAGGGAGGCAGGAAATTCAGGGGCAGCGCGCAAAATAATCGACGACGCGACCCCCGTTGTTGGCGGATGGTGGAGGACAGGAGCACCGTTGCCAAAGCGCAGTGTCGCGCTGAATTTCTGTCGCGGTTGTTTTCTGGGTCGTCCTTGCGCCCCACATGCTCCGCCCACTCCTCCAATCAGAGCCCAGCGCTCGTGCTGCCGTTGTTGACGGCAGTATAAGACGAGGAGCAGCACCTTTCCTGACGTTCTTCACGATTTCTTGGTTCTGCTCTGCCGTTTTGTAACCCTGGCTGCTTTATGTTTGTTTTTGACTTGGACTTTTTGGAGCCTCTTGAAATGCCGCACCCGGCTCTGCACCCGCGCAACGCTGGCATCAAGTTGTTGTGGGCACAAAATCACACCATCTTTTCCCTTCGATGAGATCCTACGTGGCTTTGTTGCTCAGAAAGTACAGCTAGGCCAGCCACTGTGTAGCAGCCCAGCCCTACACGTGCTTTACAAAATGCAGGGCTGAACGGCGGCCTTGTTACCCCAGATCATGGCTTTCCAAACGTAAGCCTTGTCTGGTCTCCGGCCGACCAGATATCCTCTCTCTAAACAACCCAACTTGCCGCGTTCGACAAGCTCTGCAGTAAAATGCCGTGTCCAAGTTGGTCCTGTAATTGTCCGTATGTCGTTCTTTCCATGCAAGTGGCCTTAAAAAATGATGACATCTAGATGTCTATTATGTTCTAAATTAGAACTCTTAAAAGTTCATGCTCCTTCATTGCATATGGAGCGGCAAGCTATGTATATTCGAACCACCACCTAAACCTCACTTTTCATGACCGCTGGCCTACCGATTAAAAGACAAGATAGAGAACAGGCTTCCCAAAAGGCACTCAGGCGCAGGTATCTAACGACAGAAGTCTTCTGCTGCCAGAAGTCGACAGCTCCGTGTCACGTGACAAGCGGCTCTAAATATCTTCTGTATGCAATTACTGAGGCCAGGGACTGCGGCGTCAGGTTCGCACCCGATGTGCCAGGGGCAGTGCATATATTTGAACTAGGATGCTGACCGTCTTATGCCATTTTCTGTCATGGTATGCTTTACATTGTAGTACATCTCTCTCAGTTTTTAACTACGCATACAGACTGGAAGTCCTTCTTAACTGTCCATCTGGAGCAGTCAAGTACAAGTAATGGTACTTCTCAGCGCATGCAGCACCAGCCAAAGATTATGTACTAGTACTCCAAGTCCCTCACTACGCCCCTGCCAGCACACGCTAGCGATCGTCCTCGGATTTTTTTTTTCTCTGATAAACTTTTTTTTAATGGGCCGTTTTGCTTCGTCGCTGCCCGCTCTACACACCACAGCGTAACTCGTCGAGCACTTCCACCGCCACCCCAGGACCCCGCGCTGTGCTGAACAACCCAACACACCCAGAAACATCCGCTTTTTGCAAAGCAGCCCAAAGATGTCGGCAGACGAGGCAGCGGCGCCTCGGACCGCGACGCGCGTGGCGCCGGAGGAGCGCACGGCCATCGGCATCGCCTTTGGCAACACCAACAGCTCGATCGCCTACACGTTCGACGACCGGGTCGAGGTCATTGCCAACGAGGACGGCGGTAGGTTTCTTCCGTTGCACGTGTGCTCCGCCCAGTCCAGAGAGGAGTGGCTGACCCCTCCCAGATCGCCAGATCCCGACCATCCTGTCGTATGTCGACGGCGAGGAGTACTACGGCCAGCAGGCCAAGAACTTCCTCGTGCGCAACGCCAAGAACACCGTCGCCTACTTCAAGGACCTGATCGGCCGAGAGTAAGCCCCTTTCGCCTTGTCCGTGCCGTCAAGCCGCGTGCGTACGAGGACTGACACCTCCAGGTTCGCCGACATCGACCCCACCTACTGCCATGCGTCCGCCCACCCGCAAGAAACGAACGGCACGGTGACGTTCAGCATCGTGGACAAGGCGGCGCCCGCCGACTCGGAGGCGGCGGCGGAGCCGTCAACGGTCTCGGTGGACGAGGTGGCCACGCGGTATCTCCGGCGGCTGGTGGGCTCGGCCTCGGACTACCTGGGCCGCAAGGTGACGTCGGCGGTGATCTCGGTGCCGTCCAACCTGACGGACGCGCAGCGCCAGGCCATTGTGCGCGCGGCGGACGCGGCGGAGCTGGAGATCCTGCAGCTGATCACGGACCCGGCGGCGGCGGCGGCGGCGTACACGGCGCGGATAGAGGCGGAGGCGCACGCGGGCGACGCGGCGGCGGCGGCGGCGGCAGCGCAGCCGGGCCAGGACAAGGTGGTGGTGGTGGTGGACCTGGGCGGCACGCGGTCGGACGCGTCGGTGCTGGCGTCGAGCGCGGGCATGGCGACGGTGCTGGCGGCGGTGCACGACTACGAGTTTGTGGGCGCGGCGCTGGACCAGGTGCTGGTCGACCACTTTGCCAAGGAGTTTGCCAAGAAGAACAAGGGCGTGGACCCGCGCACCAACGCGCGCAGCCTGGCCAAGCTGCGCCTGGAGGCGGAGGCGACCAAGAAGGCGCTGAGCCTGGGCGCCAACGCGTCCTTCAGCGTGGAGTCGCTGGCCGAGGGTATCGACTTCACCAGCACCATCAACCGCGTGCGCTACGAGACGCTCGCGCGCCCCATTTTTGAGGGCATCAACCGCCTGGTCGAGGCGGCCGTGCGCAAGGCCGGGCTCGACCTCATCGACGTCGACGTCGTGCTGCTGTCGGGCGGCACCGCCCACACGCCGCGCATCGCCGAGAACCTGCGCACGCTCTTTGGCGGCACCGCCGCCGTCGTCGCCCCCAGCACCGTGCCCTCGGCCACCAACCCCTCGGAGCTGCAGGCCCGCGGCGCCGCCCTGCAGGCCAACCTCGTGCGCGACTTTGACGCCGACGAGATCGACCAGAGCGCCCACCCCATGGTGCGCACCGTCCAGCACACCGTCCTGGCCGTCGGCGTCGTCGCCGTGCCGGCCGCCGCGGATGCGGCCGCTGCCGCTGCCGCCGCCGACGAGGTGTTCACGCCCATCATCGCGGCCGCGTCCGCGGTGCCCGTGCGCCGGGCCGTCCTGCTGCGGGGCCCCAAGGAGGGCGGCGACGTGCTGCTGCGCTTTGCCGAGGGCAGCACCCACGTGCACACGATCCCCAAGGCGCCCAAGACGAAGGAGGCGACGGTCAAGGACGCCGGGTCGGACGAGGACGACTCCGACTTTGACGACGACGACGACGACGAGGACGAGGACGAGGAGGAGGAGCGGAAAAAGGGCTGGAAGGTGCAGGGCCTGCTGGCCGAGGCGGCGCTGCGCGGC
Source organism: Ophiostoma fasciatum (assembly GCA_019925495.1). Lineage (NCBI taxonomy): Eukaryota > Fungi > Ascomycota > Sordariomycetes > Ophiostomatales > Ophiostomataceae > Ophiostoma > Ophiostoma fasciatum. Next base: position 664,137 of record JADHKM010000004.1, on the reverse strand, counting down.
GTCAAGAAGAACGCCAAGATCGAGGTGGCCATCAGCATCCGCGCCGACATGAGCGTCAGCTTCACGGCAAGAGAGGTCGGCGGCAAGGCGGCCATCCGGGGGTCGTTCTAGGCAGGGTGAACGACGGTCGACAGAGGGGGAAGGGAAGGCGTGGAGAGCGCAGGACACGATAGAGCACAAAATAGGGAGAGGAAATAAAGAGCAGCTTTAAGATGATTTTGCAATGCATGCCCCCCGCCCGATGCGTTTTATTATGTACAACCTGGCACAACACCGGTTCTGCCGCGCTTCTCCGTCCACCCCCGGCCCCCCGCCGAGGCCCTCTTCTTCGCGGACACAGACTTATGCGACACCGACAGGTGCGGGCGCGGGCGCGGGCGCAGCAGCGGCCGGGGAGCCCGGCATGCCACCGGCGCCCGGCGGCAGCAGCATGGGCAGGTAGGTGACGATCAGGGCCATGACTGAGGGTTAGCGAGCCATTCCAAGGAAGAGCCGGCAGCAAGCATCGGGGCACGCACGCGACATGAGGACGTTGAAGTAGCCCGGCGTGGAGCTCTTCTTCTGGGCGTCCTCGCTCTCGCCGAGCCAGGTCATGATGCTGAAGGCGACCGACAGCCTGAATCGTCAGCAGGTCAGCAGGTGGTCGTCCTCGTGGTCCTTGTTCGCGGTGCACCCACCAGCCAAAGTAGCGGTTGCGCGTGAGCATGGCAGTCATGGGCATGACCGTCGCCAGAGACGTGGACACGTCGCCGCCGTCCTTGGACGCCTCGGGCTCCTGGTAGGGCACAACTGCGGGTGCGTTAGCGAGGTGCGTCCCCGCGGTCCGTGCCCAGGGAGGCCGGACGTGTGCCGTACGTACCCAAGTTGAGCCGGCGCGGGTCCTTCTTGTTGGCAGACATGGTGGCGGCGGACGAAGTCGTGGCTGCGTTGGACGACAAACGGGTGTTGCGATCGCGAGAAAGGGGAGAAGCTGCTGCGCAGTCTCGTTGCTCTCCCCAATTTAGCGCGTGCTTGGCTGACTAATTTTTCTGGGCGTGGATACGGGCTGTCTGGGCTCAAGAGCCCGCAAGAATAACCAGACAGCTGTAAAGGGGCAAACATATTTAAGCATAAATGTACAGAATACGGTCCAGACATGGCGGCCGTCTTCCAAAAGTGACTGCGCTGAGCAATGACCGCTGCTTCCCATAGCCACGGACAGGCAGCCAGCGGCCGGTGGCCAACATGTGGTTGAGGCCGTGCGTTTCCGCCGTCCGTCGGCTGGCGAGATTCCTCCGCAGAGCTATGCGCCGTAAGCTTACGGAGTATTACAGACGTAATCAGCAGCCGCTTAGCCACGGCAGCAGCGCAGCGGCGCCCGCTCCCAAGACACGGCAGCGTCGCCGGGCCCGCACGCACTGCACTGCTTTCGAGACGCGGCCGTCGCGCAGGACTCGTCTCCCGGCGCCCACCCGCCGACCGACGACGCAGTGCGACGGCAACCTGATCGCAGCAGAGGTTGCGCAGGTGGTGTGCATGCGCGTTGATAACCGCTCTTTTGTCCTTGTCATTTCCAACTGTCAGGCTGGTCGGCCAATAGTATTTCCGGATCGCGGCCCTGTGAGCCGCGACGACCCCCGAGGAGGTGTTGCAGCGAGCTTCCGCTGAACGACCCCGTCTCCACCCAACCCGCCATCCGCATGGGGAGGAGCGGTTCGGAACTGCCGCGGGTGATTGGCCGGCGGTCGGCGGCGACTGCCCTTTTCGGACGAAGGACCCTGGCCTGTGCTCACTGTTTTTTCGCGCGTTACAGCGGGCAGGCGCAGCCCAGCCAGCCGTAAATATATTTACAGCACAGTAACTCCGTACGGAGTACCCGCACTTGCCCATGACGGGGGGGGGGTCGCCACACACTACGCCCCAGCAGCGCTCGTTCTCGGACTATCTCGATCAACTTCCGCGATCACCAACCTCGACGGGCATCCGCAAAACGCAAACCCTCCTCCGCCGCCCACCGCCCACCGCCCGCCACCCACCAACCGCACACAGACGGCCAACCCCTGCGACAACCGGGCGCACACGCCAACACGTGCAGCTTCGTGAGCCGGCGACCACCGGCGCCGACGGCCTGAAGCCGGCAGCATCGAACCGCACGGCATCGGACAGCCTATTTATCATCCCAGCATCGCCACCACCACCGCCGCCGCCGCCGCCCTTGCAACCGGGGCCACGGGGCCTCCATCCCGGCGCCCTCCCGACGGCTGCTCGCATCGCAATGGTTGCGCGGCTCCCTGCCGAGCCCGCTGTACGACCCGTCTCGGTTGCCGGCTGAGTGACCGAGGAGCGACCGCGTGACCGCGCGCAAGTCCGCCGCCGGCCCTCGTCCGTTTCGCGACCGCCGTTTTTGTTTGTTTTCCGCTATTTTTTTTTGTCTTCTCTCTTCGCTCTGGGCTCCCTTGGCTGCGCCATGCTGGCTTTCGCCGGCGCCGACTCGATCGACCAGCTCCTCCTCCTCCTCACGTGTGCCTCAACGGCCTCCCATCCCGGCGCGAGCTGCCGGCCCTCCCGGCCCCCGCGAGACCGACTGCGGCCTTCCTACTCCCCTCTCGACCACCACCACCACCTCGACCGGCCACGGGCGACACCCACGCCGATGGCTTGCTAGGCCTCCGCCGGCGTTTCCTCCTCCTCCTCCTCTCCCTCCTCCTCTCTCCTCGCCGCCCCCCTCTCTTTGATCTACACGCTGGGCGCGCCCGCATAGATGGGAGGCGAGTCGCAGACCGCACCGCCACCGGTGGCGGCGCCAAGGCGGGCAGGTGACGCGACGAACCAGCCGCGAAGCGAGAAGCACGCGCCGCAGAAGCAGATGCTGCAGCAGCGCCTGCACCAGCAGCAGGTGCGCAGACAGCAGCGCCCGCCGCAGCCGCGGCAACCGCAGATTTCACAGTCCCAGCAGCAGCCGCAGCAGCAGCAGCAGCAGCAGCTCAAAAAGCCGCAGAAGCCGGAGCCGAAGCAGCAGCTGCCATCGCAGCCGCCGCAGCCGCCGCAGCCGCCACAGCCGCCACCACAAGAGAAGCTGAAGCAGAAACAGGCACAGCAGAGCGGCCAACTGCAGCAGCAGTCTAGCAGCCATGAGCAGCCGCGACACCACAAGCCGAGGCAAAAGCAGCCGCAGCAGTCCCTTCCGCCTCCGGTAGCCCAGGCGAAAGTGGGCGGCCGCTTTTTCATCTCGGCATGTCCGCCGAAACAAAGCTTTTACCTCAGGCTGGACGTGGAGGCAGAGACCAGCACACCGGTTGCAGAGGTAAGCTCGCGTTCTCCGTCTGCGCGTGGTCATGTTGAGCCAAGCTGACCGCGTCTTGCAGCCTCCACTGCCCTGGTATTCCTTCGGGTCTGCACCATCGTCAGGCCAGCATACGCCCGTGTCTGGCGCCATCCCATCAAAATCCGCCCGTCCCATTCCGATCTGCTCCAACCGGGGACGCGCCCCCTTCGGCGAGTTCACGTGGGCATTCGACCCGGTTCGCAAGGAGGACGGGGACCTGCCAGCGGCGGCGGCAGTGTCCGCACCGACAAGTGCCGCCCCCTCCTCTCCGACGGGGCCGCCGTCTGCGGGCAGCAACGGTGGCAGCTTGCGCGCTTCCATTTTCAAAAGGTCGGGTGCCATGCCATACCCAAGCATAGCCACCACCAGCAGCCAGAAGGAACTAGACGCCTTGGAGAAGGAGACGCGCATGACGCCATACCGTGCCGAAGTGCCCCCCGGCATTCCATACTACGTGGTCCCGCCGCCCAACCGGCGCTTGGGCGGGCTCATCAAGGCCAGCGGGCGCGGGTTTGGCCAGTCGTCGATGCAGGGGCAGCAGGGGAGTGCGGCCAGGGGGCAAGGCGGTGCAGGCGGTGGCCAGATCGGCCAGAGCCGCGGTTCTGGCTTGGGTGGCAGCGTCGGCGCACGCAGCTCCAGCGGCGGAGCCAGCCATGCAGGCGGTTCTGGCGCAGGCAACGCCTCGCCGGCACACGCCCGCGTGCAGAAGCCGGCCACAATCCGGTACATGGACTTCAACCCGTGGAAGGGCCGCCACCAAGAGGACCGCTTCACGGATACCAATGTCCGCTCCGGCCACTACGATCGGCTGCACAACCAGCTGCATGGTGCCGAGACCAGTTCGGCGCGCGGCTGGTTGCCTCTCCTGCTGAAGCAGAAGCACAGCACCGTCCTGCTGGGCCAGGCGCTGGCGCTGGCCAACGCCTTGGCACGCGAGAAGAACCACATCACCCCGGCCTCGCAGTTCAAGCTGCCACCGCGCGTCACCGTCACCGACACCCGCCGCGAGACCTGGCTGCGCGACCTGACCAACATCTCGATCCCGCTGCGCAAGCTGAGCCGCACCATCCCCCACGGCCTGCGCGGCAAGGTGCTGCTCGAGCAGTGCATGCTCAAGGCCGTGCCTGTCGACCGCGCCATGTGGCTGGCCCGCTGTGTTGGAGCCCAAGAGCTACGGGCCTTCAAGCGGAAGGGCACGACCACCGTGGTCACTCTGGCCGAGTCGGAGCTGCGCTGGATCAAGGACTGGACCCTGACGGTCCAGCAGTTTGTCGAGACCTTCCTGACCGAGATCAACCTGGAGACGGGCGAGGGCCGGGAGTCTCTGCAGTACGCCGCCTACTTTGCCCGCCAGCTGTACGTCGAACGCCTGCTGGACCGCGACCAGTTTCTCAACTGGATGCTCGCGGGTCTGCGCAACGCCGCGCGCATTCCTGCGGCGGCCGCGCACTCCACCGCCTACTTCGACCTGTGGCTCTTCATTGTCGAAGAGTACCTCCACGGCATCATGCATCGGCGGAGAACGAGCAGCCACCTTGCTGCCACTCTGCTGTACCGCCTCGAATTTGTACGTCCTGCCTTGTTAGCCCCTGTCCCTCGGTCCGGCACGGGATATACTGACAGTGACCATTTTTGCCAGCTCTCCCGCTTCGAAGCAGCAGAGGCATCCTCTGCCTTGACCAAGAAGCTTTTTGAGGCTCTGGCGCAGACCCATCCCGATGCATTCGTCTCGCAGTCTGTGTGGCCTCGGTACGACCGGCTGCTCACCGGCCTGCTTCATCCTTCGCCTGCCTCTTCTTCGTCGCCGCCCGACTGCCCCGCAGCGTCGATGGCTGCTCTGTCCACAATCCGCCACCGAAACGACTGCCTCAGGCCGGAAATGTCCTCTGACATGGAGCGGGCGCGGAAGTACCTGAATCCTCTCGACAGTGCGCTGCGGCAGCCGGAGGAGTTCATGCCGCACTTTTCAGGGTTCCTCGAACTGGACAGGGCCGAAGCCGTTCCGTTCGTCATCCGGTGGTGTGCATCCATCCACCGCCCGGGCCTCGCCAAGGTGTACCTTGCTGCGCGTCTCATTGGTCGCCTGTGCGATGGCGATGCCAACATGGTGACGAACTACATGACCGACTACCTTACGTCCGACCGAAATGGGCGAGAGGGCGGGAGGAGCGGGAGAACAAGGGACAGCTACGGCCAGGTCACGCCGCGCAAGGAACACCAGTCGGAACTGCAAGCCCTGCGGGACCGGCAGTTTGAGGGACGCAAAGCGCTTTACCACCTGGTTGGCGTTCTTCTGTTCCATCGCCTTTTCCTACCGGCGCAGTACTTGGCGTCGCTCATCTTGAAGAGTCACCCTTCGGATGTCGACGACATTGTCCCCGAAGGCCACCCGCACGTTCGCCTCGCAGCCGAGCTGCCCATCCACCTGCTGGACGACTCAACCCAAATCCTGCGCGCGAACCATCTGCGGCGGCTGGGCTACGACACGGAGTACGAGGCGCGAGACATGGCCGACATCATCAGCCAGGTGGAAAAGGTCCTCGGTGCCCTGCTCATGCCGCAGCAGATTCCGGCAGCGAGCACGGAAAACGACTCTGATTTGACAGCTGCGTCCGCTGCTGCCTCAGCTGCCGCGTGCAACCCTTCCTCTGAGCAGGAAATGGACTGCGTGTCTGAGAAGGTGGCAAGGATCGCGCAGTTGCTCGGGGACCGGAGTCGGAATGTGAAGATGGCCATTGCCAGCTGGCTCCGCGAGAAGGTCGTTGAGCCGCTGCGCATCAAGAAACAAACAGGCGAAGCGAAAGCTAAAGCAGCGCGAACGGGCAGCAAGCTGCGCGTGTCCTTCACCAAGCCGGTCGTCACGGCCAGGGTCTCAGCGAGCCGCAGAACGTCTGAAGCCGCCGCCGCCGCCGCCGCCGCTGCAGTCACGGTGGAAAATATGCCACTGGAGCGTGCCGACGCCATCCGCTGTCTGATCGAGACGACGGACGACCTCAGCCTGCTCGCCGACTTTATCCTTGCTCTGGCGAGCAGCCCGCAAAGCATCAGCGTCATGGCCCTCTGTGCTGACACCGTCACTCTTCATCTTCCGGCCTTCTTTGCCTTGGGCAGCGCCCGCAACCTCTACGACAAGGTCATGAACCGGGCGCTGGCGATCACTGTGGATGTGGATTCTGGTGCGACGACGGCATTCCAAACCCTGCTGCCCGCCGGCACGGACGTCCGTCCTCTCCTGCTTGCCCTACCGGCCTTGGCAGAGAAAATGCCACCACCCGGGCCCGGGAGCGTGGTCCTCGGAATCAACAGACAGCCGGTTCGACGTGTTCGCCAGGCCACCGGTGGTGCCAGCGGTACCGGTGGTGCATCTGCTGCATCAGCGGCTGCCTTGGAAGAAGAGCATTATGACGCTGGTTTTGCCGTGGCCTGGGAGATCCAGAATCGCCTGCTGGAAATCGACCAGCGGCTCTCTATCGCTACCTACGATGCAGATTGCTCGCCGCTCTCCGACGGCCGCGGACGCGGCCCGCCCACGTCCCAGGAAGACGCTGCGGCCGACGAGATTCGCGAAGAAATGGTCAAAATATCGAGCGGCATCAGCACCATCGACAACGCGGTGATGGACCGTCTCTTTGGCACGATCGCCATGATCACGCAGGACCGGTGGCGGCGGCTGCAGCCCGACAACGCCGACCCGATCTACAAGCGTGCGCGAGACGACCTGCGGCTCTCTGCCAGCCTCTTGGCGCGCCTCCGGCGGTTCAACACGTCGTATTTTGACGGCATCATGGTCAAGTGGCTGAAGCGGCTGCGGACGATGCGTGACCGGCCGTCGATCGAGACGCTGTACCCGGTGTTTGTCGTGTTTGGCTGCCTCGACCTCGCAAGCCTGCTGGCCACGACGGCCGACGAGCAGCCGCGCGAGCCGGGCGCCATGATCCAGTCGCCGGCCCGCAGCACGTGGCGCACGTCGTACCTGCAAGACGTGCTCACGGTCCTGTCGGTGCCCGTCGCGGACGGCCACCCGGTCCTCACCTGTGACGAGCGCCAGCGCTTCCGGGTCTTCCAGCAGGAGGCGCCGTTCGTCGACCCCGCCGGGATTGCGGCGCTTGTGCGGAACGCAGTTACGGAGATGACCATCTGGCGGCACCACCAGCAGCAGCAAATGAGCCAGGGGCTGGTCGCGATGCAGACCGGAGCGGCGTCGGCGCCCAGAAAGCCTATTGACGCGCTTTCGGTCTCGCGGCTCCTGCGGACCACGGCCGTGGCGAACGCGCCGGCGGCTGCGCGCGCGCTGGGCCTCACGACGGACCAGACGGTGCGCAGCGGCTTGTGGGAGATGATGACGCTCGTGCTGACCCGGCAGGTGATGCCGGGCCGGTCGGCGCTGGAGATGCTGCGCGGTCTGGACATTTTCGCCGCGGACGTGGGCCAGCTGGCCCTCGGCTTAGCCGTGTCGCCCGGTCCCTACGCGTCAGCGGCCGAGCGCGCCATGGAAGCAGACAACCTGGCCCACCTCGTGCTGCACGCCGTGTCCGAGTTTCAGTTCAACAGCCTGAGCGTGTTGCACAGCCTGCCTGCCGACATGGCGGCGGCGTTGAAGGAGCATGCCCAGATGCGGTTTCTGGGCCTGATCCCCACGCGCAACCAAGTCGGGCAGCCGTCTGGGGCAGCCGAGGGAGGGACGGACAACAAACCACGTGGCAGCAGCAGCGACTTTCGCCTGGCCAGCGGCTATCTCGACGTGGTACGAACGATCGTGCTCAATCGCCAACAGCAGTGGCAGAAGAAGATGGAGGACTACCAGCAGCAGCAGCAGCAGCAACAGCAGCAGCAGGCGGCGGCAGCCGCGGCAGCCGCGGCGTCGGCAGAGAACGGAAGCGCATTGCTGTCGCCTTCCTTGCCTGGGCCACCGCCGCCGCTGGGCGTGCCCCCGCTGGACGCCTCTGTCGTGGACAAGCTGGGCGAGCTCTGGTGCCTGTTGCAAGAGCCGGCTCCCGGCGACAGTGCAGACTCGGCCAAAGCAGAGTGGCTGAAGCAGGAGATCGTGCAGGACTGGCTGCCGGCCGTGCTGTCGCTGGTTCTGCTTCACCTGCCCAACTACAATGCTTTGCTGCTTGGCGTCGAGGGCATCGGCGGCGTTGGGAGCCTGGGTGGCAGCAACGGTAGCGGCAACGGCAGCAGCGGTGGCGGTGGCGGTGGCGGCAGCACCGGCGGCCTTGCTACGGACCGCTGGGGCGGCAGCCCTGCGATCGGAAGCGCGCCGCGCTCGGAGTCCAGGGTGCCGTCGCAGGGGACATCGCCGGCGACGTTTGGCAGCCCCGCAAATACGGGCAACAGCAACGTCGCGACCGCGCATGCGCTGGCCAATTTCAGCGCGATGGCTGGCAACAGCTTCGCGTCCTCGATGGGAGGCAGCTTTGCGCGCAACAGCGGCGGCGGCGGCGCAGGCCTGGGCGGCGGCGGCGGCGGCGGCCTCGGCGCGGTGCGGCGCGACCTCGAGCACGAGCAGGAGTGGGTGCATGCGGGCGCCTGCATGGCGCTGGCCTGCCTGTCGTTAGAGATCACGTCGCTGGCAGCGGGGCAGGGCAAGGACAAGGACGGCGACAGTGGCAGCGACAGTGGCAGCGACAAGGACAACGACCGCCGTGCCAGCCGGGCGCCGCGGCTGCTGGCGCTCCAGAGCCGGCTGCTGGACACGGCGATGCTGCTGGCCGACACGCTGTCGGACGAGATGCGGCTGCAGTGCGTGCGGGTGCTGAGCGATGCGGTGGCGGCGCGCGAGGGCGCCGGGGGCTTTGCGTGCGACGGAGGGGGCAACCTGCACCCGATCCTGACGTACTTGCTGTCGAGCCCCGTGTCGGCGACGATCTACTACCCGCGGCTGTACCTGGAGCGGCAGCCGCTGACGCTGTTTGGGCGGCCGACGGCGGCGTCGGCGGTGGCGCAGTCGGGCGAGGGCGGCGGGGGGGTCAAGCGGGTGCGATTTGGGCTGAAGACGTGGGATGCGGTGTCGGACCCCAGCCCGTCGGTGCAGGACAACGACACGGCGGTCAACCTGTGGCTGCTGGAGGCGACCAAGACGGTGCGGCCGCGGCGGCGGTGAGGGAGGGAGAGCAACCGGAGCTATGGCTAAGACGGGCGCGTCGTTGGTTACGGGAACGGCCTCTGGACATACGACTGGTGACGAGGTTTGGGCGAGGGACACGATGTCTGTGCTGTTTGGTGTTTGCGGTTCCCTCTTGTCTTTCTTCCTGTGCCCTGTTTGCATGAAATGGCAACGACGCCACACGAACCATCTACTCTGGAGGATGCATCTATGCGCGGTTTTGTTTTTCTTTTTTCTCATTCTTTTCACTTTCATTTTTTCTCCTCGTCATTCTGTTCTATTGTGCATTCGTATATCCGCATTACCTGTGCACTATGTTCGTTTGGTTCTGGGCATGCAAGGCAACGCGGGCAATGAACAACACGCATGTGGTTTTTGGTCATGAGGTCGATTTCGCCATGCTTGGCTCTGTGATGTGTCGTCTCCACGTACTACGTATCTTACTTGGCCGTTAGGTAAGACGAGTTTACGGAGTAAGAAGAGCGTGGGGTGCGCCCGGCAGAGGCCTGGGCGAGGCATGGGATTTCCGAAAAGGGCAGGAACAAGCCAAGCAAGACGGGAGACCAGACGAGCCGGCAACGAATGGCAGCCGGGGCATTCGCCATCGCGGAAGCCGTGCGGACGGCGGCGGCGGCGGCAACGGGAAGGAGCGACACGGCTGTCGGCGGCGGCTGCGCGCCTTCTGTCCAGACGACCAGCGTGGAGGAAGGCTGGACGAGGGCGTGAAGTCTCTGTAAAAACTCGGCCGGCCGAAGCACGCCATCGGAGCTAAAACCACAGCAAGCACCATTTTTTGGTGGAGCCAATTGGCGATGGAGAGAGAGCTCTGGACATCATAAAGAAAAAAAAAAAAAATCAATATGTCATTTTTGCCTCGACGTCGCCTGGCCGAGGGGCTCTGTCAGCAAGGAAAAAGACCTGGCAGGACGCCGATAGAATGTACCTTGCTTGTACTTGTAGAATGTACGCGTAGGGAACGGGAAAGGGACACCCTCTTTATATAGGCTTTTCTTCTGTCTTTTTTTTTTCCTCTTTTTTTTTCCTTGTTTCTTCCCATCCCGACCGACCGCCGACCGCCGACGCGGACGGGAATTGCTTGTGCTTTTTGCCCCTCTTCCTGTGGAAACTCTTTTCTCCCCGGCGTTGGTCCCCGTGCCTCTCTTTCTTCTTCATCTACTGTGCCTCCATCCTTTTCTGGCCTTATCCCCTCCGTGACCCTCTGCCTTCCACAGCCATGGCCAACACCCCCCATGGCGGCGTCCTCAAGGACCTGCTCGCGCGCGATGCCCCGCGCCAAAAGGAGCTGGCGGCCGAGGCCGAGACGCTGCCGTCGCTGCAGCTGACGGAGCGCCAGCTGTGCGACCTGGAGCTGCTGCTGACGGGCGGCTTCTCGCCGCTGGAGGGTAGGCCATCTTCGTCTGCATGGCTTTTCAGCCGGATCCCCTGCTGACAGCCAGGCTTCCTCACCGAGAAGGACTACAACGGCGTGGTCAAGAACAACCGGCTGGCGGACGGGCTGCTCTTCAGCATGCCCATCACGCTGGACGTGAGCCAGGAGACGATTGACGAGGTCGGGATCCGGCCCGGGGCGCGCATCACGCTGCGCGACCTGCGCGACGACCGCAACCTGGCCATCCTGACGGTGGAGGACGTGTACCGGCCGGACAAGGCGGTGGAGGCGCAGGAGGTGTTTGGTGGCGACCCGGAGCACCCGGCGGTCAAGTACCTGTACGAGACGGTGCAGGCGTTTTACGTCGGCGGCAAGCTGGAGGCGGTCAACCGCCTGCAGCACTACGACTTTGTCGACCTGCGGTGTACGTCGGCCGCCCAGACTCCCCCTGCTGGATCGGCCCCCGGCTAACATCAGACAGACACGCCGGCGGAGCTGCGGTCGCACTTTGACAAGCTGGGCTGGACGCGCGTGGTGGCCTTCCAGACGCGCAACCCGATGCACCGGGCGCACCGCGAGCTGACGGTGCGGGCGGCGCGGTCGCAGCAGGCCAACGTGCTCATCCACCCGGTGGTCGGGCTGACGAAGCCGGGCGACATTGACCACTTCACGCGGGTGCGCGTGTACAAGGCGCTGCTGCCGCGCTACCCCAACGGCATGGCGGTGCTGGGCCTGCTGCCGCTGGCGATGCGCATGGGCGGCCCGCGCGAGGCCATCTGGCACGCCATCATCCGCAAGAACCACGGCGCCACGCACTTTATCGTCGGGCGCGACCACGCGGGGCCCGGCAAGAACAGCAAGGGCGTCGACTTTTACGGGCCGTACGACGCGCAGCACGCCGTGGAAAAGTACCGCGACGAGCTGGGCATCGAGGTGGTGCCGTTCCAGATGATGACCTACCTGCCGGACCGCGACGAGTACGCGCCCGTGGACGAGGTGCCGGCGGGCACGCGCACGCTCAACATCTCGGGCACGGAGCTGCGCGCGCGCCTGCGCAGCGGCCGCGACATCCCCGAGTGGTTCTCGTACCCGGAGGTGGTGCAGGTGCTGCGCGAGTCGCACCCGCCGCGCGCGCGCCAGGGCTTCACCGTCTTCCTGACGGGCTACGCCAACAGCGGCAAGGACCACGTCGCGCGCGCGCTGCAGCTGACGCTCAACCAGCAGGGCGGCGGCCGCTCCGTGTCGCTGCTGCTGGGCGAGACGGTGCGCGGCGGCGAGCTGTCCGCCGGCCTGGGCTTCAGCCGCGAGGACCGCGCCCGCAACGTCGGCCGCATCGCCTTTGTCGCCAGCGAGCTGACCCGCGCCGGCGCCGCCGTCATCGCCGCCCCCATCGCCCCCTACGAGGACGCCCGCCAGCACGCCCGCCAGCTCGTCGCCAAGCACGGCGACTTCTTCCTCGTCCACGTCGCCACCCCGCTCGCCTACTGCGAGCGCACCGACAAGCGCGGCATCTATGCCAAGGCCCGCCGCGGCGAGATCAAGGGCTTCACCGGCGTCGACGACCCCTACGAGGCCCCGACCGACGCCGACCTCGTCGTCGACCTCGAGAAGCAGTCCGTCCGCGCCGTCGTCCACCAGGTCGTCCTGCTGCTCGAGAGCCAGGGGCTTCTGGACCGCTTCTAAAAGGTGTTTAGCGTTAATAGAGATGTTTTCCTTTGCAGGCGTTTGTACTCCGTATGCTTATGCTTATGGGGACGGAATCATTCCCGTCTATCCCTTTGTTGCATCTCCGTTAGATGCATACCGGACGTGCCCCTGTCTGCGGAGCGGTACTTGCAAAACCGCCCCACAGAACAAACCCTTGCCGTCGCGTCCCCTCCACCCCGAACTACGGTGATGGGTGATTTGCGAGGCCTCCTAACCCGATGCCCGGCACCCATCATCTCAGTCCGCGCCACCCACACCACGCGTCTAGCTGCGGACGTCGCGAAGCGCCCTACAGCGACCGTCCTTTTTTTTCCTTTCTTTTTCTGTGCGCGTGGTGAATCATGGGGGGGATGGATGGATGCACGCTTGCCTGCTGCGCCCATCGCGCTTTCCGTATGCTTGAAAGCCTTGGCCCTTCCTTCCGCGCCTGCCCGCCTCCTGCCTCCCCCGGCGGCCTCCTCCTCTTGCCATGCGGCGTCGTCATTGTGCATGCTGAGGCAGCCGCCCGCCTCCCCCCCCCCGGCCAGCCGCCAGTGGCGCCTGCCTCCGGCCCACGCTATTGGCTGGACTCCCCTAAAATTTCGCTTCTCCTCCGCTGAAAGCCAGGTTGCCTTACGGACCTTACGGAGTACCTGCCTCCTCCTCCTCCTCCTCCTCCTCCTCACCGCTGGCTGGCATGCGCGCTGGCGCTCGCTCGTTCCTGCTGTCTCCCCACACTTTTTGACGTTGTGCGTTGTTCTTTCCCGTTTTTATTTTTGTTCGTTCTTTCCCGTTCTTTCTCTTGCGTTTCCCACGTTTTCTTTTTTGTAGGCCCGCTCTCGTACTTGGTACTTGTATTTTGTAGAGTCGGGGAGTCGGTTGCATCTCGTGAGAATCATCTTTAGCCTCACTTTTTTTCTTTCGGTCCCTTTTGTCTTGTGCTTGGCCCCCTCCTCATTTTGTTTTTATTTCTCCCACCCCCCGTCGTATCCATCTCCCGTCTTATCGCGCTTCAGCCCTCAGCTCCGGCTGCCTCTGTCTCTCGCCCCATTCGCCTTAGCGGCTGCGCGCCTCCATTTTTTTTTCTCGGTGGCCAGCCAGCCCAAGCACTCCGCTCCCTCTTTCCAGCCAGCATCGTCTTTCGTCCGGTCTCTCGTATTCCTGGCGTTTTCCCGCCTCCGCTTTCTCTTTTTCTCTCTCCTCCCGCTCCTCTCTCATCTCGCTTGTCCTCTCCTCCTCTCCTCCTCCCCCCCTCCTCTCCTTCGCCACTCGCCCTGCTGCTCTCTTTATCGCTGGGCTTCATTCCTCGCCGCGACCCCTGCTCCCTTTCGACCACACCCCCCTGTCGCCCGCTGACCTCGCTCGCCGCGACCCGTGCGCTCGCTCGTCTGTCCAGACCTGCGACAGCTGCGCTGCCCGCGGATCCTCGCCAAATTGCCCTCGACTTTGTTTCTTTTTTCGCACCCCCTACCCATCCGCCCTTCCGCCCAACTGCCCTCTCCTCATTTCGCAGCCTGTCTCACAGCCGCAGCTCCTCTTTTTCGGCCGACCTTGTCTCGCTCCACACCCTCCCAAAAACTGCCTCTCGTGACCGTGCTGTTCGCCGCCCTCCGGCCCCCCGGCCCCCCCGACCTATACCTCTTCTCTCTCGCTCCCTCCCTTCCTTGGCTCTGGTCGACGCCCTCCCTCCCGTCTCCCGCCTCCCGCCTCCCGTCTCGTCTCGGCCGCACCACCCAACGGCTCTCTCGCCGTTCCTCCTCCATGCAGCTGCTATCGCACAATACCGTGCTGCGCGCGCCGTAACGCGGCCTTTGCGTGCGTTGCACCCAGCCAAACGAGACACGAAACACGGCAGACCGACGGCGGACGACGACACGACGAACCGAACGAGCCAGACCGAGCAAAACCTGCTTCTTCCGTCGGCAGGGCGAATCACAGCGTCGGATCAGCCGTTCGCTGTCTTTCCAGAGCACACACGCCCCCCCTTTCTCCCCGTTTCCTCTCTCCCTCGCGCCCTGTTTCTCGTCCCTTTGCTTGGACGACCCGTTTCGTCCCTCGTGTTTTGCTCGTCTCGCCCGGCAGCACGCCAGTACGCGCGCACTGCTTCGGCCCAAACGAAAGAAGGGCCTCTTTCGTCCTTCCCCAGCTTTTGCGGGCTTGCTGGGCCGTTCCTCTGAGCGTCTGGACAAAGCGTCACCACGTTGTCCACGTTGACCTCGGCCGCGACTTTTGACGTTGCTCTCTTCGCTTAGCAAAGGCTTTCGTCTGACGCACCGAGAAAGATCCGACTGGGCCCCGTCCGCTCTCGCCTCACCTCGCCTCCTCCTCCCGTCTCTCCTCGCTTTCGCGTTCCCTCGCCTCTCGTCGCGTCTGCTGCACCCTCGACCGTCCCGTCGTCCACACCCGTCGCGGCGAAGCGCGACCTAGGCAGCCATGGCGCCTTCTCCCCAGACCGGCCAGCTTCTGGCCCGGTCGTCCTCCCTCTCCCACGGCGCCATCGCCGGCGCCGTGGTTGGTTCGGTCGTCGGTGCCACAATGATCTTTATTCTCGTCCTCCCCTTCATCCTGCGCGCCATCCGCGAAGCTCGGTATCACCGCAAGATTGCCGAGGAAAATGCCCAGATGGGCATCACGGCGCCCGGTTTCTTAGCCGGCCCGGTCCCGGCCAACTCCTTCTACCAGCCTGGCCCTCCCTCCGTCGCGACCTCCGGCATGGGCAGCAGGCCCTCCGGTCCCGTCTCCAAGCCTCAGCTCTCCGGCCCAGCGCCCGGCGAGCGAGACACCTCCGAGGACTCGAGCCACGCCTTTGCTGCCGCGTCGCTTCCTTCCCCGCCGCCAGACGCAGTCGCTTCGGCTTCTGCCGCTGGCCCCGAGCCGGCCACCGTGCCAACAGAGCCGCCACAGGCCGTCCTCCCAGCCGCTCTGGCGCCGATCAACACCAACCTGCCGGCCCAGGCACCACAGACGCAGCCGCAGCAGGAGCAGCCACAGCAGCAGCAGCAGCCGCAGCAGCAACCGCAGCAGCAAAGTCAACAGCAGCCGGCGCCGCCTCCTCGGGTCCTCTATGCGGCTGCGACATTCCCGGCTTTTGGCACGCAAGACCACGTGCTGCCGCCGCGCCAGCGCAGCTCGACCATACAGTCGCCCCGAACCAGTTCATTCTCGCAAACGATTGCCTCCATTTTTCGACAAGGCAGCGCGCGGACCGCGCCCACGCGGTCGCCCACGGCGCCCGCCTCCGGAAGGCGGCACTCAGAAACAGCCCGGTCTCCCGTCGAGCTCGAGTTTGACCGCTACGCTCCCATCAACCACCACACATGGCTCATGCGACAACAAGGCATCGAGGACCACAGTATTGGCGTGGACCCGGGCTTCTTCGAGGTCAACCCCGAGTACCTCACCGGCGCCTCCGCCGAGTACTACTCGGGTGCACCGCTCTCGCCCGCCGCCGACCCCAGCTCGGCCTTCATGTCGCCCGTGTCCTTCGCGCCCACCGCGCCCAGCATGATCGCGTCGAGCCTGGCCAGCATGGCTTCGGCGGCAGGGGTCGCCGGTGTTGCGTCCGGCTCCAAGAAGCCGCCCAAGCCCATTGCGACGCGCGCAGACAGCGTACGCACCGCGGGAAGCGGATCCGGCACCGAGTTTTCGCCATTGCCTCTGAGCCCAACCTCGCCGCTTCCTCGGGTCGACGAGCAGGCGGAGACGGACCAGGACAAGGGCAAGGGCAAAGCCAGCGCGGACGTGGGCGGCGACAGGATGGAGGGCGTCGATAGCCAGGGTGCCGAGCGCGTCGTTTTGGGGCGCGGTCTTCCCTCGCCAGGAGCCGCGTCGGGCTTGGAGCTCACGCCTGAGCCCGTCGACTTTCTGCCACACTCGCCCTCCTACCGCCCGCTCGTGCCGAGCCCGCGGCTGCCGGCGCCGGGGACGGTCAACCCGCGGGACGTCTGGGCCCCGGCTACCGACGACGAGCGCTTTGTGCACAAGACGGCCGAGCTCGACCGCATCGAGAAATCGCCGCCGCCAGCCATGCCGCCGTTGCCAGTGGCTACTGTGGCGTCCGGACCAGCGGACGCCGAGCACGCCGTGCACGCCGTGCACGCTGTGGACCCTGCAAATGCTGCAAACGCTGCCAGCGCTGCCAGCGCTGCAAACGCAGCTAACGCAGCAAACGCCGCTAACGCTGCGGCCGCTGTGGACGTGGCCACTGCTGTGGATGCGGCGGCTGCTTCAGAAGCTGCAGACAGCGACACCCGCGCTGAAGCTGTGGATGCCCCGGAGGCCGCCGTGATCGTCGTGCCTGGTGCTGCAGCCCCTGCTACCCCCTCACCAAGCGATCACAGTGCGGTGGGTCAGGCTGAGATGGAGGAGGCCTCCGAGGCCTCTGAGGCCTATGCACAGCCTACCCCTCTCGTGGAAGCCTTACCTGAGCACCGGCTTGCCACGCCATCGGTGCCAACTCCCTCTGAAACGGCCCAGGTGGACACGCAGCCTAGCTTGGACAGCGCATCGGCCGACGACACCTGCGACCAATTTTCTTCTGGGACCGACAGCGGTGCTGAAATTGAGCAGGAGCGGGAGAAGCCCATGGCGCCCGTGCGCGTTGTGGCTGCGCCGGGCGACATTAATACGGCCGACTTCCACAACTTTGTGCCGGGCGACGACCTTCACGACATCACCTTTTCGCAGGGTGAGATTGAGCACCTGCGCTATCTGCTCGACACCAGCAACGCTGCCAGCGCTGCACACGCCGCTAATAACGTCGCTAACGCCGCCCACACCAACGCCCACGCCAGCGCCCACGCCCACGCCAGCGCCCAAGCCCAAGCCCAAGCCCAAGCCCAAGCCCAAGCCCACGCCAGCGCCCAAGCCCACGCCAACGCCCAAGCCCACGCCAGCGCCCACGCCAGCGCCTACGGTAACTACAACCCCAACTACAGCGGCAATTACAACCCCAACTACAGCACCGGCAACGCCGACCTTTACCCCCTCCATGGCGACCTGCGGATGAACGACGTCCCCTCCATGATCGCGCCGCAGAACGAAGCACTGTACTGGAATCTCCCGAACGGCGTCCCACCTTTCCCCGGCCCATATTCTATGCCGGTCCTTCAGGGCGGCTTCCCAGGTGTCACCGAGGCAGCTACCTACTACCCAGGTCTTCAGCACACGACCAGCGGCGCGCATGGTGTGAACGGTGCAAACAACTCGAACGGCACGACCCACATGCACGGCTGGAACAGCATCAACGGCACGAGCGCCGTGAACGGCGTGCACGGCGCGAACGGCGTGCACTACGCCCACGATGGACAGTCCGCGCAATACCCGATGCACACGCCGCAGAGCAGCCCTGGCCGCATGGCCTCCAACCAGACCGGCGACGGCGCGTCGATGGCGGTGCCACAGGGCATGGCGGCGCTGCCCTTGACACCGTCGCCGTCCAAGCAGGGGCCGAACTTCAACTCGCCGCTCTCGCAGCCCAGCTCAGGCCCCAGCGGACCCGTCTCGCCAGCGTCGAACCAGGAATACCTGCCGGGCCAGCCGATGCGTATGTGGAATCCTCGTCTCTACACGCTGCGCGGATTGTTTGCTAATGTGGTTGCAGCATCTCCACGGGCCTATGCATGCGACGAATGTGGCCGTGTGTTTGACCAGATTCACAAACTGAAGTATGTTCCTCTTTTGTTTCCGGACGTGTTTTCTGCTTTTCTCTCCCAAAGACTAACACCCCGCAGTCACCACAAACGCTACCACGAACGGCCACACGAGTGCACGGTTTCCGGTTGTGGAAAACGTTTCGGCACCAAGACGCATCTGGACCGCCATGTCAACGACAAGCACAACAAGAGCCGCAAGTACCACTGCACCGAGGAGGGCTGCCCATACTCCCTGCCGGGCGGCAAGTCTTTCCCGCGCAAGGACAACTGGCGCCGGCACATGGTCAACAAGCACGGCGTGCAACCCGAGCACGAACCAATTGAGGTCCTCGACCAGCCGATGGTCGGGGCGGACTAGACCTCGTGTTCTCTGGGTGTCCCACCACGACTGCAACCGGTCGCATCTTTCATTGGACAGTTTCTGCGTGATTTTTGGAGTTTGAGCGACACACTGTACGATTTGAACGGGCTGATCTTTGGTTATTACTCTCGTTTGTCTTTTTCTTTGTTTTTCTGGCTGGACGGATGTCGAGAGTGTTTTGCGACCCGACACACCCTCTGATTTGGGTATCCAAGGTGCTTTTTGGAAATGGGGGAACAGAAAAAGCAACTGTCTTTTTTGGCTTCGGCTGGGATTCTCTTTTGTCTGGCGAGACATACCGCACATATACCACACACAGCGATGTTTTGAAACTGGCAAAGGGTTGAGGGCGTTTTTATGTTGAACAGACGCGATTGACTAGCTGGATGGTCTTCTATTGTCTTTTGCCTAGCAGCCTGACCTTGTTTGTGTATCTTGTGTATTACGGCGTGCCGCAATGTGCGAGGGTGTACGCGTTTCATAGCCCGCACTGCTTGCTCGGCCTTCTTGCCCATAGCACAACTGTGCCACGGATCTATGTGTACCGTGTCGCCGTCCATCGGCCACAGCGCTGCAGGCTGGCGCTGTGTCCCGTGTCCCGTGTAAAGGGGCGGCCCAGCCACGACGCGCACCCACCGACAGCACGGTGGTACGCCTCGCAGTGGCCGCCCACCCATCGTCTCTTGCCGCCGCCGTGGACGCACATGCATAGCGGCGTCTGCAGCGCAGGGCTTCGTGCTCTGCGGCCGCAGCTGGCCGGCCACCGCGGCTGCGTAGCAAGTCGCCACACAGAGCATGCGGGCACAGGCGAGGGCACGGCATCCGGCGCCTGGGCTTTCTGTCCTGGGTGGCAGACAAAAGGCGCGGGCGCGGGCGCTCGTCTTTGCTGGCTGGTCTGTTCTGTCTTTCTGGCCCGCCGCCGCGGCTGCTCACCCGCTGCCGTGGACGAGCTTGCGGACGAGCGCCTTCTGCTGGCGGACGTCGAGGTTCTGGGCGTCGGTGGCGGTGACGGCGCGGCCGACGAGGACGACGGTGCGTGTGTCGGCGCTGCTGACCCAGAGGCGGCCGTTGCGGCCGACGGCGGTCTCAAAGGCGAGGCCCTCGCGGCCGAGGGCGTCGAGGACGGCGAGGCCGGCCTGGTCGGGGCTGGCCATGAGCAGGCGGCGGGCCATGAGGAGGCTGACGTTGAAGACGGTGCCGCCGACGAGGGGCCCGAGGCCGTCGGCCTTGCCGGTGGCGGCGTCGACGCACTCGAGCTCCGTGTCGAGGTGCTTGGCGGCCAGCGCCACGCGCGCGTACACGAGCGTGCCCGGCTGCAGGTCGGGCCGGTTCTTGCGCGTGGCGCCCGCAAACGAGAGCACCGGCAGCACCGCGCGCAGCGGCGGCGCGTCGTGCGGCGCCAGCGCCACCACGGCCTGGTCGGCCGTCGTGAGCACGACCTGCCCGATGACGAGGTCGCCGGCGGTGGGATGGTACTGGACGTTGGTTAGCCTGAGCATCATCCGACATCAGACAACCGACAACGGCGATCGAAAGAAAAAAAACGCACCCGCCCGCCCGCGCTCTCGACCCAGAGCAGGTTCTTGCGGCGGTCGGCCACCAGCTGGCCGCTGACCGTGGGCACGATCTGGCCCGAGGGCAGCAGCATGCGCAGGCCGGGCCCGAGGCGCAGCGGCTTCTTGGCGGCCTTGCCGTCGCGCAGCGGCGGCAGCAGCTGGGCCGCGTCCACGCTGTCGCCGGGGAGCACGACAAGGGGCGCCGGGCTGTCCATGGTGCTGCGGTTTGGGGGGTGGGAAGAAAGAGAGGGCTGCTTGTCGTGGACCGGAGGTGCAGTGCAATTCAGCTCTGAAAAATTTCAGGCCTCTATACAGGAATATGCATACGGAGTAATACGGTGGGGTATGCACGAATCCGAGCTTGACCGGTACTTGGCTTCCCCTGTGTTTTGTACGCCGGCATGCAAGTACCGAGGGTGTCTGTCCCTCTCTCTAATTTAAGCTCTGGACGGCAAATGCCCCGCTTTTTTCTGGCCCTCTCGTTCCCTCGCCTAGCCGCCGTACCTCGTGCCCCACGCCGCCAACCGAACCCGCTGGCGCTTCTGCCCAAGAGACTCCGTATACGCACGCACGCCAGCCAGGGCGGGTGACGGCTGCCCGAGAAGGCCCTGCCCGCCAGCGGTTGGGCGCTGGCGCCGGCGTCCGTGGGTCGCCCGCTGCCAGGCGACCTGCGCTCTACCCCGGCTCGCAGCCAATCAGCAGCGGGCTGGCCAGCCAGCCAGCCACACTGCCAGCGGTCAGCGCTGCGCACTGCTGCTGCAGGAAGGAAGGATGGGCGTCGACGGCCAGCCAGCCAGGCCGCCAGAACGTGCCTGCCGTTTCTGTGCCGATTCCAGCCCCCCCCCTCCCTCCCCCCCTCCTGCTCCTTCCTCGTTCCTCGCCGGGACGACCTCGTACGCTCTTTCCCTGCGGTGCAGCGCAGCTGCCTTGCGTGGTTGTGTGTTGCGTGTTCCGTCGCAGTTTCTTCTTTTCCCTGCTTTGCCGCCCGTCTCGTGTCGCCCGCCCTTCTTGCGTTTGCCGTTCCGTTGTCGTCCTTTCGCCCCTCTTCTGTCTCTCTCATTCTCTTGCCTCTCTCCTTTTCTCTCGTTTCTCTCTCTTTCTCGGGCCTCGAACGCACAACCCGATCAACTCGACGCCGCTTTCTCGACCGCGACGCCAGCCCTGTGTCACACGGCATCCCACCCTGCCTGTGCATGCACTCCTGCAGCGGCGTGTGCGTCCATCCCACAACGTGCTTTTTGCTCTTGTCGCGGAAGCCAGCATTTTCCTCCTCTTCGCAATCTCGTCTCGACGGCTTTCACTAAACGCCCTCCGTCCTCCCCTTCCGTTTTCTTCTTGTCTTGCTTTTTTCTCTTCCCTGCCGTCCCCATGTGGCGTCTTCCCTTCACGTGAGCAGCTTTTTCGTTCACGCCCCTTTAAATATACACGCCATCCCCGAGGGCTGCTCGGGAGGACGACCGGACGGCATCCGCCCTCGCTGGACCCCAGAGCCGCTCTCTTCGTCAGGCATCATGGCATCGAAGCTGCGCGATGCCGGCGCCGTCAACCCCGATGACGCCGGTGCCGACGACCGGCCGGTCAAGGAAAAGCGCCGCGTGAGCAGCAGCGGCAAGGACAAGTCCGAGCGCCGAGACCGGGACCGGAACAAAGATCGGGATCGCGACCGGGATCGAGACCGGGACCGAGACCGGGACCGAGACCGCGACCGCGACAAAGACCGCGACAAAGATCGCGACGGGGACCGCGGCGGCATGCCGTCGCCGTCGGGGCTGTCTTCCCTGCTGTCCTCGTCCCACCGCCACCACCACAAGTCGGCCTCGACCTCGGCCGCGCCGCGCTCGTCCAAGACCCGCACCAGCGAGAGCGACCTCGTCTTCCCGTCCACGTCGTCACTGTCCCGCAGCAGCAAGCCACACCGCTCCGCGTCCGCCGCCGCCGCCGGCCAGAGCAAACCAGGCAGCAGCAGCAGCAGCAGCAGCCACCGCCGGCACAAGGACCGGGAGGGCAAAAGCAAGGACAGCAGGGAAAGTAGGGACAGCAGGGACAGCAGGGACAGGGAGAGTGGGTCGGCAGACTACCGCCGCCGCGACAAAAAGGAGTCCTCGGCCTCGCCCCGGCCCGACTACGATGACCTCGACCGGCCGCGGGCGGCGTCGCTCTCGCACTCGTCCTCGGCGATCGATCTCGTTCCTGAGCTGAGCCGCAGCCGCGACCGCCTCCCTTATCCGTCCGTCAACAAGGCTTTCAGCCGCGAGTCCGTCATGAGCCGCGAGGACCTGTCGGCCCCGTCGCGTGCCTCTGCCGGCTCCCCTGCGCCGCGCCGGGCAGACCCGCTGACACCCGATGCTACGGATCTCAGCGGGGCCGCCGCTGCCGCCGCCGGTGTAGCAGGTTCGCGTCCGAGTTCGCGAATCGGCTTGCGGGCCGCCGCAGCAGCAGGATCATCTGCCGCAGGAGGACGGGGGTCCGATGCGGCATCGTCCGTGCCGTCCTCGCGCAAGGCCAGCCGCAGCCGCACCAGCAGCGCTCACCGCCAGGCCCACGACCGGCCGCCGAGCCCGCCGGACACCAACATCTCGAGCCCCACGAACGCCGGCCCCGCTGCGCGGCACGATTCCGAAGGCGAGGAGAGCAGCCGCGACGAGGAGCCAAGCGAGCTGGGCCGTGCCGTCCCCGCCAGTCCCAACCGGAGCCGAATCCGGATCCCGAAGAAGAGCCGCACACCCTCCACGCTCGGCGACAGCGTCACCACCGCAAACGACCTGACGAAGTCGCCGCCCCGCTCCGACAAGTCCATGGCCTCCAGCCAGGCAACCTACACAGCCGCGCCGCCGCCGCCGCAGCCACGCGAGACCTCCCCCCCGCCGTCCACGGCGTCTCCTGCGCCGACAGCAGCTACAACAGCAACGTCGACGTCGGCCACGACAGCCACGACGGCCACGGCAACGCAAACCAGCCAAGCAACACAGCGGCAGAAGCCGCCAGAGACGGCGTCGGCGCACCCAGAAGCAAGCGATGTCGACTTCTCGCCCGAGTCGGCCCAGGAATCCTCGTCGCCCAAGACGCCCAACCCCGAGGCTGCCCCGCCAAGCTTCTTTGCTGGAGCAGACTGGAAACAGCCGCCACCGCCGCCGCCGGCGCACGCGCATGAGCAGCAGAACCCGCGACAGCTGCAACAACGCGACGATGGCGTGCTGTCGCCTGCCGCCGCCGCGGCTGCGGTGGCTGCCGAGCGACTCTCTGCCGCCCCATCGCCAGCGCCCTACAGCGTGCATGACTCGGAGCTGTCCACGACACCAAGCCAGGTCGACGAATCCATGACGGCATCTATGGCCTCGGCTGTCCCTCCGGCACCGCCGCCGCCGCCACCACTCAACATTCTTGAGGTGCCGCGCATCGACTATCTCATGCAGAATGGCGGCCTGCCCAGCACGGTCCCCAAGAACTTTTTGGCTGTCCTTCCTCGCCAGAATACGCTACGGTCCAACAACGCACAGAATCCGCCGCTGCATGGGGCGGAGACACTGTTCGCGCCCTTCTTCGGTTTGCTCAGCCAGTACCAAAGAGTCCTGTCCAATCACGGCTCCATAGCCGTGGCCACGGGCCACCGGACGGTCGCGCGGCGCCTGCTCGACCGCCTCGAAAATGTCTTCTCGCGCGAGCTGCCGCCCGGGGGGTGCTCGTGTATTGTCTGCGAGTCGGGCAACGATTTCCACCGCGGCCTCGGCTGGGGCGAGGTGCTCGAGCGCGTCAGCGGCCGCATCGACTTGCCGTCGTGGCCGCCGCTGAACATTGCCGCGCTGGAGCAGCGCCTGGACACGGCCGCAGTTGCAGCAGCAGCCGTGGACGCGGCTGCCGGCCTGCCTGCGCGGCCGTCTTCGCCGATCAAGATCGACCCCGACATTGCGGAAGAGTTCCGCGACCACTACCTGCGGCAGACCAAGAAGGTCCGTGCCAGCGTCGACCGCTGGATGCGGGACTGCGCGGAGGCGCCTGCGTCGGCGCCGCAGGAGATCGACGACGAGACGCTCGCCTTTGCCATTCTCACGAACCTGAGCCAGGAAGACCGCCCGCTGTTCAACGCGCTTCTGTCTGGCTCGCGCGACCTGGTGCCGGCGGTGCGGGCGCCGACGCCCATGCGCAAGCCGCGCCAGGACTTTATCATCAAGACGGGCCTGGCCATCCAGCGCCTGTACCGTCTGAACGCGGCGCCCCGCGACGCCGAGACTGCGCTGTATCTCGTCAAGAACCCGGGCAGCGTGCACGACCTTCTGCACACCATTGCCGACATCCACCCGTCGGAGTGGGAGATTCTCGTGTCTGGGCGTTTTGACGGCTTTTTGTGGTCGGGCGCCGACGGCGACGAGGACGATGTGGTGACGCCCATTGCTGGCGAGCCGTCTGGCTTCTTCCCGACCATGTCGGTGCCGCCGGCCTCACGGGGTGTCACGCCCGCGTCGCGGGGGCCGACGCCTGTGTCGCGCGGAGCCACGCCGGCCAGCGGGTTTGGCATGGGCATGGGCATGGGCATGTCGCGCAACACGACACCAGCGTCGTTTGCCAGCGGATACTCGGCGGCTACGTCGTCGGCATCGACCAATGCGACGCGGCAAGCGGTGTCGACAGACGAAGAGGCGGAAGTGGCGGCGCTGGCGGAGATCGAGCGCGAGATCTACCAGGGCATGGAGGCGCTGGAGGACGCGTTTGAGGCGCTGCACAGGCGCGCGGAGGCGGTGCGCACGGCACTGCGGCAGCGCAGCGCGGGTCTATCAATGCGTCTGCAGCAGCGGCGCGGCGGCGGGCTCGGCGGCGCGGCGGCACGCATTGACGTGCTGCCGCAGTCGGGCGGGGGCGGGCCGACGGGCACCGACTTTGAGCGGCCGGCGTGGGCGGCGACGACGGGGACCAACACGCCGGCGCCGGTCGGGGGACTGCCCAAGTCGATGCACCCGCACGAGTTCTCGATGGACCCGGACGACCCAGTGGTGGGGGTTGCGGGCAGCGAGGTGGAGTGGGATGCGGGCGAGGACTATTTCGAGCTGAAGCCGGAGGACTCGGCCAGCAATATCAGCAGCTCGCGGCACCGGCGGCCGAAGCGGCGGAGCGAGCGGCGGACGCCGGCGCCGATCGAGGAAGAGGAGGAGTGAGGACAAGTCCGTTTACCGGATATTGTTCCTGTTGCCATTTCGTTCTTGCATGAAAGCGGAGTTTGTCAAAGTTTCTCACATTTACCTGGGGACAAGTTGTGCTCTTCCTGTTCTTCTCTTCTCTCCTGCATTCCGGCATCTTACGACAGAACGAATCTAACTGCACCTTGCAGAGAAGCCGATGCCGTCGGTTATGCTTTGTGACCATGCTCGGTTGTCTTCGCAACTCGTAAAATTGCATCGCAGTATCATGGAGTATTGCGGCGTCGTTGTGCAAGTTTGGCTTACAGCGGAGGCCGACGTTGGCACAGCCACCGTGGTACGTGGACATCAGCAGCGCACGTGACTCGCCCCAGCGGCAAGACGGGGAACAACGGATCTCCGGACAACGTGCGACGATACGGCCCGACACCGACACCCGACACCTGGCCTTCTGTCTGCACCGCAGAGCCAATCCCCTACTCCGTACTACATTGCCTTTGCACCTCGCATCTCTCCCACCATGCGTCCGACACCGTCGGCGGCGACGCCGGGCGCGAGCGAGTCCACGCGGCAGACGGCGATGGAGGTGAACCGGTCGCTGCGGACGATCAAGACGGTGCGTCCTCTTTGGCTGGCGCCGAAAACGAAGAGGAGGCGTGAGAAGGCGTGAGAAGACGTGAGAAGACGACGTGTGCTGATGTCCATGTGTTAGGAGCTCGAGGCCCTGCTGGAAAGGGGCGCCATTACGGACGACGCGTTCAACACGATGCACGACCTGCTGCCGGCGGAATGGAGTCTGCGTGGGCCGCCGGCGGCGGCGGCAGCCACCGCCCAGAAGCTTCCCATCCGCAGTGCGCCGTCTGCAGCTGCGGCAGCGGCTGAGAGCGGCAGCGACGACTACGACCGGGCGGAGGCGGATGTCCGCGGGGCGACGGCGACGGCGGACGAGCGCACGGCGGTGGGCTATGCGACGGCGAAGTACGCGTACGAGGCGCCGAACGAGGGCGACGTGGCGTTTGCGCGGGGCGAGGCGGTGGCGGTGTACAGCAAGGTCAACGACGACTGGTGGCTGGGCCGCAACGTGCGGACGGGCCTCGTGGGCATCTTCCCGCGGCAGTACGTCAAGCCGGAGGCGGCGCTGGCGGCGCTCGAGCGCGCGGGCCGGCTGCCGACGGCGGGGGAGGAGGAGGAGGGCACGCGGCAGGCGGAGGAGGAGCAGCCGCCGCCGCCGGCGCAGCCGCCGCACCCGCAGCAGCACCAGCAGCAGCCGCATGCCGGCCCGCCGTCCTACTACGACGCGCACGGCAACCCGCCGCCGCAGCCCTACCAGCAGGGCTACGCGGGCTACTCGGGCCAGCCGGGCTACGCAGGCTACCCCCCGCAGCAGCCGTATGGAGAGAAGCACTGGCAGCCGGGCCCGCCGGCGCCGGCGCAGGGCTACTACGGGGCCGGGCCGAGCAACGGGCCGCCGCCACCGCAGCCTCAGCAGCAGCAGCAGCAGCAGCCCCAGCAGCAGCCGGGCCCGGAGGCCAAGTCGACGGGCAAGAAGATTGGCGGCAAGCTGGGCAACGCGTTTGTGACGGGCGTGGGGTTTGCGGCGGGCGCGGAGCTGGTGGGGGCGATTCTGTAGCAGCTGTGTGTGTGCTTGGGCATGCCAAGGTGTTTGCGCCTTGTGAACGCTTACGAACAATATACGCGATGAACATGCAAGTTGGCATTGGTCTTGGTACGAACTATGGGCCGCGGTCGAAGACGACGAGACGCCGAGACGCCGGGGCAAGACAGGAAAAGATGGGAGAGAGAGAAAAAGAGGGGATCGTCAGCTTGCCTCGGCTCCGCTCAGCCGTGCATCTTGGCGATGACCGCCGTCTTCTTGACGACGACGAAGCTGCCGCGGCGGCGGCGGTGGCGGCGGCGCTTGGGCTCGGCCTGGTCCGTCGCCGTGGTGGTCTTCGTCTGGTGGGCGGCGGCGGCGGCGGCGGCGGCGGCGCCGTCCGAGGAGGCGGGCCGGTCGTCGCGGATCCAGCGGACGATGCGGCCGGCCATGCGGGCGTCGTCGTCGTCGTTGTCGGTGTCGGAGGCGCCGGAGCGGGCGTCGCTGTCGGAGCGGGCGTCCTCGCTGGCGGCGTCGGACGCCAGCGAGCTGTCGCTGAGGGCGTCCCAGCTGGCCTCGCTCTTGTTCTTGGCCTTGCCCTTGGTCTTGGTCTTGGTCTTGGTCTTGCTAGCGGTGGCGACGGCGGACTTGTCCCCCTTGGTGTCTTTGCGGCGGCTCTTGCTGGCGGTGCTTCTGCCACTGTCGCTGCCACTGTCGCTGTCGCTGTCGCTATTGCTGCCGCTGTCGCTACCGCTGTCACTACCGCTCTCGCTCTTCCTCTCGATCTCGCTCTTGCGGTCGCTGCCGACCGCGGTACGGCGCGCGGGCGGGCTGCGGCTCCGGCTGCGGCGGCGGCGGCGGTGGCGCATGGACGGCTTGACGCCCATGGTCTCGGCGTAGGCGCGGGCGGCCTTGTCGCGCTGCCAGGCGTGCCAGTAGGGGGGCATGGGCGGCATGAAGCGCGAGCCCAGCGGCAGCATGTAGGGCTGGGGCGGGCGGTAGGCGGAGGCGGCGCGGTTCGGCGGCGGCGGCGGCATCCAGGAGGCGGCGGTGCGCGGGCGGGGGAGGCCGGGGGTGGGAGTACCGAGGGCGGGAGTGCCGAGGGCGGGAGTGCCGAGGACGGGGGTGCCGAGGACGGGAGTGCTGCTGCTGCTGCTGCCGCCGACGGTGGCCGTGCCGACCGGCCGGTGCAGGGCGTCGCCCGAGAGGGCCAGCATGCGGAGGAGCTGGTTGTAGGTGAGGGCGGCGGCGGGGCGGGCGGCGGGGAGGGGGCGGGCGCGGCGGCCGAGCCCCCAGCCGGCGACGGCGCAGACGAGGGCGGGCAGGGCGGCGGGGGGGACGGGGCGGGCGTAGGCGAAGGCGCCGGCGGGGGCGACGGGGCGCAGCAGGTCAAAGAGGCGCTCGGGGGCGAGGGCGAGGGCGCGGGTGTCGAGGGCGCCGACAAAGTACTCGTCGTGCATCTCGGTCATCTCGGCGACGGGGAGGAGGGGGAGGATGGGGCGGACCGGAGGCGGACCGTCTTGGCTGCGGCCGACATGGGCCGGCGCGAGCGGCGGCAGCGGCGGCAGGCCGGCCAGCGCGCGGAGGTGCGGCATGGGCATGGGCGTGCGGCCGGGGATGTAGGGGTAGGGCAGGGCGCGGCCGGGCGTGGGCGTCGTGGCTGTGGTGGTGCTCGTAGGGAGGGGGGAGGAGGCTGCTGCTTCTGTCGTCGCCGGCGGTGGCGTCGTCGTTGCTGCCTTTGTGCCGCCGACCTTGCTCGCGGCCAGGCGGCCGACGGCGATGGAGATCTCGACGAGGCGGGCGGCGAGGGGCGCGTCGACGGGGCGGCGGGGCAGGGCGAGGAGGGCCTCGGCCTTGTCGAGGGCGTCGAGGACGGTGTTCTTGAGGCACCAGCCGGCGTCGGCGACGTCGCAGAGGTCGCGGGCGTCGCGCAGGTGCCCGTCCGGCAGCATCAGGGCGGAGCCGTCCTCGAGGGCGCGCAGCAGGCGCACGACGGCGGCGGCCATGTCGTCGGCGCGGTCGAGGCCGAGCGCGGGCAGGAAGCCGGCGCTGTAGCCCAGCTGGAAGAGCTGCAGGAGGAAGACGCCGAGCGTCTGGTCGTCGCGGGGGTCCATGGTGTCGGTCGAACCAGGTCGATGTAGGGCAAGAGGATGACGAGACGAGAAAGAGACACCGAAACGAAGAGGACGACAGACGACAGATGACAGGCAGACGACAGATGACAGGCAAATGAAAGACAGATGACAGGCAGACGACAGACAGACGATAGAAGACGACAGACAACAGACAAAGACGGCAGACAGACGACAGGGAAGATGACAGCCGACAACAGAAGAGGCCGACCTTATATACACCACGGGGAGCACACGGGACACGGCACGGAGCACACGGGGTCCTTCCTACACGGCGACACGCCCGGGCAGCTGCAGCTGTGGGCGCACAACGAGAGGACGCCTACTCGTCGGACGGATGGCGCGTCGTCTCGACGGATGGGCGAGCGAGAGAGAGTATTACTACTCGGTACGGCTTACGGAGGACATGTCGTGCACGGGTGACGGCAGGACAGCCACTCGTTTCAGCTGCCGTCTGCGCAAAGTAGCGGTGTGTGCGGCCGGGCGTCGAACGGCACCTTGCCGCCTTGGGCGCCGGGCGCATGTGCCCGAGAAAATAAAAGGGCAGCGGGCGAGACGGGCGAGACGGGCGAGACGGGCGAGACGGGTTCAGGTGACGCCTTGCACGGAGGGTTGCCCAAACGGGCAGCTTGGCTGCGGTGGCGGCGGCGGCGGCGGCACCGGCGACAGCAGATAGACCGGCGGGAGCCTGCAGGAGGACGAAGAGGGGCAGTTTTTGCTGCTGCTGGGTGGCTGCAGGCTGCAGGAAGGGGACGAGGGATTTCCCGCGGCGTCGTTTTAAGCACCAGGCCAGCTGAAAGCGGGACGGGGTAGACGGCGACAGACAGAGCAGAGAAAGAAGACGGAGAGAAGACAAAACAGACAGAAGACAGAAGATGACAGAAAGCAGAAAACAGAAAACAGAAAAGGCGACAAAAAGGAGGTAAACAGACGAGAGCTTTCCTCCCCTCCCGCGCTCCCGCTTTCTGCTTCTGATTTTCCTTTCCGTCTCGCGTTGCCTAGTCTCGCCTCAGACAGCCGGACTGCAAATCAGAGCAAACGAGCTGTCAGTCGACGCGCTTTTGTGCGACACGCCTCGAAAACGGCTGGCCGTTGGCGTTGCACGCGCTCGCTTTCTCTCCGTCTCTCCGTCTCCCTTCTCTCTTCTCTCTTCTCTCCCGTTTGTTGCACAGCGTCCAACAAGGCGAAAGGACCGGCAAACGACGGCATCCGCCTGCCGCCTGTCGTCCTGACAGGCTACGAGCGGCCGCAACGGCGAGGCGCGGTCCTATGCCGTGCCGCTGGTGTCGCACCGCAGCCAGTCGGCGTCGCTTGTGCTCCTGCGGCGGCCTCGCCATTGGCGCGGGTGTTTCGGGCGGCACAGGACGTCGTACGGCTGGAAAGGACGGAGCAAAGCAATAGCAATACGGAGTACGCGTCCGGGAAGAACTCAGGGGACACACACAGGGTCACGGAAGACAGGTGGCATTGGACAAGAGGACAAGAAAATGGCTGTCTGACACTACGGAGTACGGAGCACAAGTGCAGAACACGACTCCGTCGGCGTGGCGCGCTCAGTCGGCAATGGGCATGCTGGCCAGCTGGGCAATGTTGTCCCAGTTGCGCTCGGGGTGCTGGCGCACCAGGCTCTTGTGCAGGCTCTGGAGGTAGGCCTTGCGGCGCGCCGTCATGGGGCGGTGGCAGGAGGCTGTCAGGTCAGCGGGGGGGGGTGAGAGGAACAAATGGGAGAGGAGGACGCACAGCAGCGTTCCGTCGGTCTGTTGGTTAGCAGGGTCCGGCAGCGAGTCGGGGAGGAGGAGGAGGAGGAGAGGGAGGAAGCCTACCTGTCTTCCCAGTAGCCGATGGCCGGCGGGCAGACCTTGTTCGACTGCTTGTACGTCTTGCACCAGACGGCAGCAATATACTGCTTGTGGCCGCAGCCGTAGTTTCTCTGGGCGGTCAGCGGTCTGGGTTAAAGAAGGGGGGCGAGGAAGCTTGTTGAGCGTAACTGTACCTCAGTCCACCAGCACATGATGGCAATCAGGCAGTCAGAAGGAAGACGAGGAGGCAGTTTCGGGGTCAGGGTGTCGAGGACAGACAGATGTGCTTCACGCAGACGTGCTCGCCAGAGCAGAGGCACCCGTCCCTTTTGTACGCGCAGCAGCCTCTCGCCCATCGCTGAACGGCTGGCCCCCATGCCGGCGAGGTGTGCCAGGACCAGCCGTCTGTCGACCAGCCGTCCAAGCGCCTGCCCATACGAGCCTGGGCCGTGTCCCCACCATCCTGGGGGGGTGTCTAAGTGCACAAGCGCAACTACGGAGTATTACTCCATACAAGGAAGGGGCAAGTACTTGTACGGCTATGTGGAAGCTCGGCGTGATGACAGATAGGGATGGAGGATGGGATTCCAGAGGAAGGCCAGCATTCCTCCCTGGCGATCGGCGGGCCTGGGCAGCTGGACCAGAGTGGACCAGAACACCCAGGCCAGAATGGGAATGCTGTGCGTGAGGGGGGGAGGGGGGGAGGGGCGGAGGAGAGGGAGAGAGGGAGAGAGGAGGAGAGAGGAGACAGAGGAGAGGACAGAGGAGACAGAGGAGATGACAGAGGAGACAGACAAGAGGACAGAGAGGACAGAAGACGAGAGGAGGAAAGACGTGCTGCAGCAGCCGCCAGCAGCGGCCACCCAGCAGCCAGGACGACCTGGTCGGGTCCCAACACTGGTTCCCATGTCTGTCTTGGCGTCCGCAGGGGTGGTACAAATACGTGGGGGAGCTGGTGGTCGCTGCGTCTTGGTCTGTCTCCCTTGCATTGTCCTGAGTTGGCTCCTCGTCGAGTCGACTGCCTCGACTGACTCGACTCGACTTGACTTGACTCGACTCGTCTCAACTCAACTCGGCTCAACTCAACTCGTCTCAACTCAACTCGGCTCTCACTCTGTGGCTTCCTCTCCTCCCCTTCTCCCCTCCTCCCCTTCTCTCCTCCCCCCCCCCCATCGGTCCTTCTCGACTCCCTTGTCTGTCCTCAGCCGCCCCCTTTTTCGGGTGTCGCTCGATCCTTGGTCTCGCTTGTTCGGCCTCTGGTCCCTCCGACTCTGAGCGAGTGTGATAGACAAAAAGCAAAAAAAGCCTCCAAAAAACGACACATCACATACGCTAGCTTGGGATTCCTGCTGCCCTGTTGGCCCTTGGCCCTTTGGCCCTTGGCCCTTGGCCCTTGGCTGGCCGCTTGGGCCTGCTGGATGTGGAGGGCGGGAATGCTCCATCCAGGCCCACAGTCTCAGCAGAGTAAATACTCCGTATATGAGCTGTACTCCGTAGGCAGGTATGTATTTGTATACTCCGTACCGGTTCAAACAAGTCAAACAAGCGGGCGCCTAGCTAGCCACATCCGTACAGGCGTGGACTGCAGGCAGAGAGAGACCAGCAACACAGGCCAATCGCAGAGGGGGCTGAGGTCGGCGATGTCTCACAGGTCCCCGAGGAGGGAGGCCTTGTCTGCTCGATCACGGCGCAGTGGTGACTGGCAGCGGATCGGCGGAGTCTACGGAGCATTGCTCCGTACCTGTACGGAGTACTTGTAGCTTGGCGGTCTCAGAGGAGGAGGAGAGGGTAATCAAAAGACAGAAGGGCACGAGCAAAAGAAGCAAAGGGCAGAGGAGGCCGCCTGGTGCCAGGTTGTTTACGGAGTACAGAGCATAAAACGGCGTCAACAGCCAGCAGCAGCGGTCAGAAGCAGACAGCAGCCAGAAGCAGCCAGCAGCCAGAAGCAGCCAGCAGCCAGCAGAAGCCAGCCACAGCCGCAACAAGCACAAAGCCACCAAGCCACCCAGACCAGCATGACCATCCTCCGCGCCACCGCGGCGCTGCCGCCGCCGCTGCCGCCGCTCTCGGCAGCCCACGTCTTCCAGCTGGCCTACGCGCTGGCGCTGGCCGGCCGCTTTTCCTGCGAGCTGACGCGCTTCCTGCAGGCCGTCCACGATGTCAGCGGCGGCGGCGGCGGCGGCGGCGCCGCCGGAGGCCACGAGGCGGCGGTTCTCTCGGCCCACGAGGAGGCCCTCTTTGCCCACGAGACGGCCCTCTCCGCCCACGAGGCCTGCCTGGTCGCGCAGGGCTTCTACCAGATCAGCGCGCCCGCCGCCGACCCGCTGCCACGCCGCGTCGACCGCCTCTGGGGCGCCGCCCGCACCTTTTACTTTCGCGGCCTCTTCGTGGGCGACGGGGCTGACACGGCTGACACGGCTGCCGACGCCGACGTCGACGTCGACGTCGACGTCGTTCCGTCCCTCGACCTGCCGGCCCTCCTGGCGACGCGCTGCCGCGTCCGCCTCGACAGCACCCGCCGGGCAACAACAGGCTGCCGTTCTGCGGACAACAACCAGCATTCCCTCTTCTTCTGGGCCGCCGCCGGCTGCCTGCTGGGCCAGCACGGCGTCAACGCCTTTGAGTGGCGCCTGACGTGCACGACGACGACGACGACGACAACGACGGCACCGCACGACGACGGCGACGTCGCCGCCGTCGTCGCCGCCGCCGTGGCCGCGCTGGAGGCGCGCCTGCAGCGGGAGGAGCAGACCCGCCGCGGCCAGCACGACAGCCGCAAGCGGACGTGGTGGTGCCCGGCGCTGGGCGTGGGCATGGGCGCGGGCGCGGGCACGGGCGCGGGCGCGGCGGGCCTGCCCGACGCGGTGACGCGGGCGCTCAGCCAGCGGCTGGCGGCGCGCGAGCAGCAGTACCGGGCGCTGCAGCGCGAGTACTTTCGCCTGAAGAGCGGGGGGGGGGGAGGGGAGCGAGGAGGAGGAGTATTAGCCGTCGATGGATGGCTGGCCCGGCTTTCACAGCGGCCGGCGGCCAGCGCGGCAAGGCGGATCGACGGCCACCACCACGATTGGACGGCGACGACGACGCCGTCGCCCCCGATCCTTGGGGCTAGTGGCGAGGGACGCCGGTGGAGCAGAAGGGGTAGGGGGGGGGGGGGGGGCACCCCAGCCGCTGTGGGCCGTCGATAGGGGACAGACGCCGAGAAGACGTGAACAGCTGCACGGACAGCGGACAGACAGACAGACGACAGACAGCTACGCCGTGGCACGGGCCCGTTCCTCGGTTCCAGAGACGGCTGAATACAATGGTCCTGCTAGTGAAACGGGCTTCAGGGGCTGGCAATACAGCAACAAGCACAAGTGCAAATAAGCATACTCCGTACTGTGATATCCTCCGTTACATTGCAGGGCGAGGTGCCCACCCCCTCCTACAGACCGGTCAAGAAGGCGCCTATCACAGCTGGGGAAAGGCCCCGCGCGCCCTCGCGCTGCTGGTGGGACCGTCAGCCGGCACCCTGGTCAGCGGGGGGGGGAGCTCGTTTGCTTTGCTCCGTCGGAGATATACGCTGATGTGATTCCAATTCCGCCTCGGCACGGAGACTGACGTTCGCCGTCGCTTGCCCCCGAGAGAGGAGGCGGTCCGCTTCTGCAGCTCATCACATGGGGGCATTCAGGGGGGGTGCAGGAGGGCGTATTACGGAGTACGGAGTACACTCGTAGGAGCAGCCATGCAGCAAAGGACAGTTTAAGCTTAGAATCATAAACGCCGTCATCAAAGTACTGTCATTAAAACCGTCATCACAGAAAGTCATCCCGTCGTAAATCAAAAATCAAACCCGTGCCCAAACAGACCCGTGCCCATCCGCGCCCCCCACAAACAGGGAGCGCACGTAAAAGGCCAGCAGCCGCGGCCGCTCGGCGACGACGGGGTGCGCGCCG
Organism: Ophiostoma fasciatum; assembly: GCA_019925495.1. NCBI lineage: Eukaryota > Fungi > Ascomycota > Sordariomycetes > Ophiostomatales > Ophiostomataceae > Ophiostoma > Ophiostoma fasciatum. Next base: position 629,491 of record JADHKM010000004.1, on the reverse strand, counting down.
ACGCAGGCCGTCAGGAAGAAGACGCGCTCGTCGACGACCAGCTCGCCGCGCCGCAGCCCGCGCGCCACCCGCGTCAGCACCACGCGCCGCCGCACCGCCGCCGTCGGCGCCACGCGGCGGTGGCGGAGGGTGCTGCGCTGCACCAAGCGGAGCCCCTCTGCCGCCGCCGCCGCCGCCGCCGGCACGCGCGGGTCCTCGTGGCCCGCCTGCCGCCCGGCGTGCCCGTAGTCGAAGCAGGCCGCCGCCGTGGTGTCCAGGCTCGCGCACGACAGCGTCCACGGCGACCACGGCGACCACGGTGCCCACGGTGCCCAGCTGCTGCCGTCTGCTGCTGGCGATGCCACCGTCACCACCACCCGCGGCATCACCAGCTGCTCGCCGCGCCCCAGCTCCGGCCCGCCCGCGCCCGGCACGCCCACCAGCCGCCTGCCCACCACGTTGGGCTGCAAGGCGTGCCGCCGCAGCAGCCGCTGCAGCCCGTCTCTATCTGTGTCGGCCTCTTCCTCTTCCTGCTGGCCGGCCTCCTCGGTCACCACCACCTCGGCCACCACCTCGACCGTCTGGCGCCGCCCGCACGGCGGCAGGCTGTGGTGGCGGCGGCGGCGGCGGCGGTGGTGGCAGTCGACGGGCCCCGCACGCGACCGCGGTGGCAGCGAGGAGGATCGTCGGACCACTGCCGGCGCCGCCGCCACCTGCACGTCTACGCGCCCCGACCACGCCGTCACCTCCTCGACGAACGCGTTGTTGCGCGCGCGGCCCAGCTGCTGCAGGTCCCGCAGCGCCGCCAGCGCCAGCGCCTTGTCGCCCGTGCCCTCGACGGGGGCGGCGGCGGCCGTGTCTACGGACAGGTGGTTGTCGCCGCCGCCGCTGCCGCTGCCTCTTCTTCCCGTCCTCGCCGCGCGGCGCAGCTGCTCGTTGAGGGCGTGCGCGGCGGCGGCGCTGACGAGCGAAAACGGACCGGCGGCAGTCGTGGCGTCGCACGGGGACGGCTCAGCAGTTGTCTCGGACGGGATGCGTCGTGCGCTGTCTGGCAAGAGAGGAAACGCGGCCAGGTTGCCCCGCGGCCGGGGCAGCGGCTCAGCACGGTCAGGACGCTGGACGACACGAACGGGAGGAAGAAGAGGAGGTAGAAGAAGAGGCGGTGCAGACCTGAGGTCAATCAGCGCGCGCGCGTGCTCGACGTCGACGGCGCTCGGCGGCGGCGCAAGACCGGATGAGGACGGCGGGAGGAGCCCGTACTGCTGCTGGTGATGCTGCTGGTGATGCTGGTGATGATGCTGGTGATGATACTGCTGCTGCTGCTGCTGCTGCTGCTGCTGCTGCTGCTGCTCCTGCATCTCCTGCTGCAGCCGCTGCCGCTCGCTCTCGTACTGCTGCTGGTACTGCTGCTGCCGCTCCTGCTCGGCCTGCAGCGCCTGCTGGTACTGCTGCAGGTACGCCTGCTGGCGCTGCTGCTCCAGCTGCTGCTCGTGCTGGTACTGCTGCTGGTAGTCCGGGGGGGAGGGCTGGTGCTGGGGCTGGGGCTGCTCTTCCTGGATCTGCTGGAGCTTCTGGGGCAGGCTGTAATGACTGAACCGGATCTGGACCTTTGGCTGCTGCGGCTGTGGCTGCTGCGGCGGCGGCTGCTGCGGCGGCAGCTGCGCCGGTAGTGGCTGCTGGAGCTGCTCCAGATGCTCCCGCTCTTGCGACTGCTGACTCATTGGCGGCAGGGCCCGCCGCTGCCGGGGCTCCCTGGTCCGGGCTTGCCGCGGGTGCCGTTGTGCCAGCCGAGACGGCAGCGGAGGGGGGGGCATGGACTGCGGCGGCGGCGGCGGCGGCATGGACTGCGGCCGCTGCGGTGCCATTGGCAAGGGCTGCTGGGCCTGCTGGGCTTGCTGGGCCTGCCCCTGCAGGCGGCGCGTCACCAGCGGCAGCGGGCGCTGGCGCGGCTGCACTTCCATTGGCTGCGGCGGGGGCACGCGGGGGGCCCTGACCGCGTTGTGGGCCGTTGTCGCCGCCGCCGCCGCCGCCGCCGCCGCCTCCGCCTCCGCCTCCGTCTCAGCCTCGGCCTCGGCCTCCGGCTGCAGGCCCTTGCTCCGGATGTGCTGCACGATGGCGGTGAGCTCGTACAGCCGGTCCACGTCCATGTCCGGGCGCGCGATGGCGGCCAGGACCTGCTTCAGCAGCGGCGCGTCGCTGGGGCCGGGCGCGGGGGCTGCCGGGCGCTTCGGGAGGAAGAGGACCGACTGCGGCGGCGGCAATGAGGATGAGGAGGAGGAGAATGAGGGCCGAGGCTCGGGCAGCGGAGTGACGCCGCCGCCGCCGCTGCCGCCCGACAGCAGCACGGGCGGCGGCGGCGGGCCCTGCTGCAGGGGGTTCTGGGGCGCGTGCTGGTGGCCGGGCAGCAGCGTGGCAAGGGGCGCGGGCCGCTCGCCGCCGCCGGCGTCGGCGTCGGCGTCGGCGGACGTGCGCAGGGGGGGGAGGTTGAGGGAGGGGGAGCCGGGTGCCGGCGTCTCTGCGTCTGCAGCCGCCGCCACCGCCGCCGCCGTCGCCTCGGCGAGCCCCGGCAGGCTCGGCGGCGGCGGCAGCGGCGCGGGCGTCGGCGGCGGCGTGCGCGGGAGCGTGTGGAACTCCTCGTCGTAGGGCTGCGGCACGTCGCGCGCGGGCCGCCGCGGCGACCGCGGGCGCTGCGGCCGGTGCTGCAGCGGCGGCAGCGCGCGGCGCAGCGCGACGGCCAGGCGCGAGAGGCGGACGCTGCGGATCAGCTCGTCGCCGCCGCCGCCGCCGCCGCCGTCGTCCGCAGGGTCCTCCCCCGCGCTCTCCTCCCCGCTCGGCTCGTAGCCGTGGCTGCAGGCCACGGCCTTGATGCTCTCGACCACGGCCCGCTGCCGCGTCGCCAGGCTGGCCGCCGAGACCAGCGACGCAAACGCGGGCGGCGGTGTCCACGGCGGCGAGGGCGGCTGTCCGGACCGGGGCTGCTTCTGCCGGCGGTTTGTGAGGGCCGCGGCCTTGACGGCGCTGGCAAACGCGGAAAACATGCGGTCGCCGCTGCTGGGCCCAGACCGGCGCTTGAACGCCGGCCGGTCCTGGACGCCGTGCAGCGCTGCGTCTGCGCCCCCCGCGCCGGACGCCGCTCCCGCATCTGCCGCACCCGCCGACGCAGACTTGCGGCGGCCGCGGCGGCGCGGGCTGCGGGTGGTGCGGGTGGCGGCGGCTGCGGCCGGGCTCGTCTGCTGCTCCTGCGGCTCCGGGCTGGCCGGGCTGATGACAAACGTGGGTATGTCGGCCGCGGCCAGCGAGCGCTGGGCGCCGGCGGTGTGGGCGGCCACGGCGGCCGGGCTGAGAGGGGGGGCACGGGGAGCACGGGGCGCAGACGGAGGAGGAGGACCGTCCCGCCGGGGAGGGCTGTCCCCGTTGAGAATCATAGCGAGCGCGCCGACGGCGGTGGGCGCAGCTGCGGCGGGCACAGCCGCCGGCGCCGGAGCAAAGGAGGGAGGGCCGGGGGGCTGCAGGGCCGGAGGGAGGGAGTGGCCTGCGTCCGAGAGTCAGCCGGGGTTGCAGGCGGCACGGGGTCTTGGGCTCAGCGGTGGGAAGAAGAGGGAGGAACAGAATGAGAAATAGCAGAAATCTCACCTCCGGGCGGCGGGCCGGCAGAAGACGGACAGGCCGCCGCCGCGTCGAACACGGCAAAGGCCGGCCGCGGTGTCGGCGGCACGGGCGGCAGCGGCTCGGGCGGCGCGGCCGGCGGCGCGGCCGGCGGCGCCAGCAGCGCCTGCAGACTCGTGCGGCTGTCGCGGGCCGGCGGCGGCCGCGGGTCGACGTCCATGTCTTGCGGCAGCAGCTGCGGCCGGCTCAGGCGGCCGGCGGCGGTGCGCGGGTTGGTCGGCGCCGGCGCCGGCGGCGGCATGTGCGCGTGGGCGTTGTACAGGTCGCGCAGCGTCGGTGGCGACGGCATGCTGGGCGGCGAGGGTGAGCAGGGAGGCGAGCACATGAAGACGGAAGGGAGCTGGCTCACCTGGCAGACGTCACGATGGCCAGACAATCAAAGGGAGAAGCAGGCAGGCAGGTAGGCAGGCAGGCAGGCAGGCAGGCAGGCAGGCAGGCAGGCAGGCAGGCAGGCACAAGCCAGAGGTGCAAGCAGATGGCGATGCGAATAGATGGCAAAGGCAAGGGCTGAGTCCGAGCGAGCAGGACCTTTATACAAACAGACAGGCAGCAGACGGAGACGGGGCCGCAGTCGGTGCGCTGCGGACAACACAGAAGGCTGCGAGAGGGCAAGCGGGCAGCAGATGGACAGACAGCAGAGAGAAGGTGAAGAGGCAAGAGAGACGAGAAGGAGGGGGCGTGTGTCCACGAACAACATGGGGGGGCGCGAGCCCAGAGTAGAAGAGGCCAGCCAGGACGACAGGGGAGGGGAGGGCGCGCCCAAAGAAGCAAGACGTCCGAGAGGCAGCACACGGGGAGGCAGCACACGGGGAGGTTCAGCTGCGATGGCCAGGATGGTCGCCGGGGGAGCAGGCGAAGAGGCGAAGAGGCGAAGAGGCGGAGAGGCGAGAGGCGGAGAGGCAGAGGAGAGGCACAGAGACGCAGAGGCACAGAGTAACAGAGGCACAGGAGGACGTCGGCCGGCAGCCGTCTACGAGGGGATCTGCTGTCCAGAAAGGGAACCGACCACGACGGGACCAGGACGGCGGTCATTCTGGCCTGGCCTGGCTGGCCGTTGGCCAGCGCAACTGGGACGTGGACCTCGTTGCAGCAGGGGACAGGCAGGCAGCTGGGGGGCCTGCACGAGGGTGAGACCGGCGTCTGGTTCTCGGCAAAACAGAGCAACTGCGGGCACGGTGGCTGGCCAGGCTGCCGGCGGGAGGGGGGGGAGGATGCACAACGCACGACACACGACGCACGCCGCCCGCCGCACGCCGCACGCCGCACGCCGCCCGCACGCAGCACGCAGCACGCTCCACCCGGACGGGGCTGTGTGCCTCGTGCGTGCTTGCGGAGCAATTTCCATCTTCACAGCACGGAGGACTAGGACTCGACTTCCGAAATGACGCGGAGCGCCACCGGCGGGACAGGAAGGAGGGACAGACTCGTCCTGATCCGGACAACAGCGACGACGACGACGGGGGGCAGCAGGCACTAGCGGGACAAGCCCAGCGTGGGGGGGGGGGAGGGGGGGGCTATGGGCAAGAGAGGACTTGAGCGGCTCCTCCGTGCTCCGTCCTCCGTCCTCCGTATGTCGTCCAATCCAGCCGATACGCGAGCGCTCAGGGGCGGACAAGCGGTTGTGCCGGAGGCAAGTATAAGCATACAACTACGGAGTTGTTTTTGTACAGGTACTTCGAAACAAACGCCTAGCCCCAAGCAGAAAACGAACAGCGACCCCGGCCGGCCATGGTTCTTGGCCCGGCGCTGGCGGCGCTGGGCGAGGGGGGTTCAGCTCTGCTGCGCCGGGCGGTGGTGCCCCAGATGGGTCAAGTTTGGTTTGGTGCGGCGGCTGGGAGGCGAGACGGAGCAGCGACAACTACGGAGTACAAGTACAATCCAGAGCAGCGCCGATCGATCCGACTTGATTGCCCCTGCTTGTAAGCATACTCCGTAGCTTATGCTCAACTTCATTTCCACGACGGCCATCTCGTATTCAGACTCCAGGTACTACCGTGCCATTCAGGGGCGTCGGAAGCGAGCGGCCTGCTGAGGGGGGGCAAGCCCAGCTGGACAATGCGACCTGTCACAAAAAGACTGCGAGCCAGCAGGGATCGTGTGGTCGTGTGGCCAGCCGTGTGGCCGTCTGGTCGTTTTGGCCGCTCGTTTGGCTCGTTTGGCTCGTTTGGCTCGTTTGGCTCGTTTCGACTCGTTGGCTGCTGGCTGCTGTTGGCTGCTGCTGCGGCTGCTCGTGGGCCGCTTTCTTTTCTTTTTCTGCTGCTTCCCCACATCTTATCGCAATTTCAGGGCGACACGCCGCCCGTATCCCGTGCCCAGAAGCATATGCTTGCTGGGCTTGGCCAAGCACGCGGCCTGCGCTACTGCAGTCGACTGAGACACGGCTCTGCGTTTTCACGGGCACCTGCTCTTTTCAAAGTAGCGGTCTGGCGAGGGAGAGATCAACGGGGCAGATGCCCATGTATTGTACACTGAATTGTGTCTGCCGTCTGCGTCTGCGTCTGCGTCAGAAGACAAACCCACTGTCGATCAGCACGCCAGCCGCTTCAGGGCACAAGAGTCGACTCGCCCGCGAGTCGACGCAGTGTCTTGCCGCCCCCTGCTTCTGTCCCCTGCTTCTATCCGCTGTCCTGCTGTCCCGCTGTCCCAACCTTTTACATGTCTGTTGGTTCGGCCTCTGGACTCGGCGTCTGGGCTGCCACTTACGGAGTAGTTGTAGGCTGCCGTCGAGCTGCCTTCTTGGCCGCTCCCGCTGCTTGCCGTCGGTTGGCCAGCCTCTGCGAGACAGGTCCGCCACAGTGGACTCGAGGCGTCTGCCAAGCGGCCAACCGCAGGCGGCCAACAGTAGGGGGCCAACAGCAGGCGGCCAAGACGGCACACGGTCCTCGCAGCGGTGAGCGCCGCCGTCGTAGTCTGTCCGCCGCGGCCATGGTCTGTCCGTCTGTTTCCTCGGGTGCCGCTTAACAGCCGCCACGACACGACCTCGCCATGTGCCACAAGGGAGCTGCCAGAACGGACTGCTAGACGCTGCCACAGACGTCCACAAACGTGCCACAGACGACGCATGTTTGACGCCAGCCTTGCTTGCGCCTCGCTGTTTTCCCAACGGCCGCCGCCGTGCAACGACACACAGAACCGTCTGCTGGACGCGCCGTTGCCAAGCGGCGCTCTGGGGACGGACGCCCTGTCCAGAGACAATAGCTTAGAAAGGAAAAAAAAATACTGAGACAATACGAGACTGCATATGTATGCTTACGGAGTATTACTTCTGGCGCCGTGGCGTGTCCGAGGCGACCGCCAGCCGACCTGCGGCCAGGCCAGGCCACCTGGGGTATCCTTGTCTGGACAGGAGCCAGCCACTTTTTGTTGGGAGAAAATACCCCGTCCGGAGCACACGGAGCAAACGGCAGGAGATACGAAAAAAGAAAAGAAAAAAAAGAAACAACGAAAAAGAAAACGAAAGAACTAGACAGAAGAACCAATACCGCCCCGCAGGCACCGTACCGGCCATTCCGCGAATAATATACACTGCAGTTGAAGCCGCTGACCCAGCGTCTCGCCAGCCGGCTCATATGGATCGAGAGGTCGTCGGCTGCTCTCGCGGCCAGACGAGCCCCTGAACTCCTGAAGCCACGGCCAACCGAAACGGCTTGCGGCTTGCCACCGTAGGCCAACAGACGCCCAGGAGAGCATGCACGGGAACAATCATACACGGAGTACTCCGTACAACTACAGGACCAGTCGTGGTCTTTGTGTAATAAATATACAACTAGGTCGTGTTGGTGTTGTCGTCCATGGGCGATGCCTTTGAACCCATTTCTGCGATTTTTCTGATTCGTCCGCTCGGACCCACACCAAGAGCTCCGCACCTGCGAGCAGCTCAAAGGGGACGACGCTGTCCAAAAATTTTCCCTTCTCTGTGTTTCGTTCTGACACCAGCCGCTCGCCCTCGGCGACCAGAACGCGAAAGGAGGGGGTGTGAGGCGTGAGGGCGCCGGGGTGTGTGTGCGCGCCCTTGACCGACTTTTTGCTTTCCTTTTTTTTTCTTTTTTTTTTTTGCTCCTCGACGCCGCATCTGCACGAACAGCGCACCCTCTCGACAGCCGGACCCGGCGACGGCATCCGAGACAGCATCACGAGCAGGCCACGATATAAGACACGGAAGCAGGACCGGCCGGTGGCCAAAAGAAACGAAAGAAGCGGTCAGGGACGGGCGGGCGGGCGGGCGGGCGCCTGCGCCTCCGGTCGGGCAGCGCGGATGCGCTGGCTGGCTGGCTGGCCGGCTGGCCGGCTGGCCGCCGCTGCTTTCTTTTGCTTTCTTTTTTCTTTCTTTTTCTTTCCTCTCCCTTCTCTGTGACTGCAGGCAAAAATGACGAGGCGAAATGACGAGGCGGGCCTGTCTTGGCCGCTCGAATCAGGACGCTCCTCCCATGGGACAGGCGTTTGTGAAAAATGACAGAATCCAAGGCAGGGGGGAGGAGAGGGCGCCCGTGCAGGGGCCAAAACAGGGTTGGCTAGGCAGGCCAGGCGAGCCAGACCAGCCAGGCCAGCCAGGCCAGCCAGGCCAGCCAGACCAGCCACGACCAGTGTCGAAGGGGGGGAGGGGGGGGGCGGGCGGGGTGGTCGAGGCGAGGTCCTCGGCCGTCCAGCCAGCAGCCAGCGCCTGTCCAAGCGGACGGGCGCCAGACCAGACGCCTTCCCCCCGCTGCCCCTGCTGGGAGGCCTGCCGGAGGCCTGCCCATGGAGGGCGGCGGGCGCGAGTGTGACCAGGTACGTTTACGGTTTGAGCATGCGGTGCGTTCTTCTGCCGCAGCAGCCTCTCGGGATGACTTCCACAATACAATGCTTGACTGCTGAGAAGGGTCTCTGACCCGCCTGCGGACAACAACGGACCGGTCTGATGGAGCGCTGCTGTGTGCGTGCGCCTTGGGGGAGCAGCAGAAAAAACGCACTTTTTTGCATTTGGTATCCAACTAACGAGGGGCCCAGGCGAGCAAAAAATCAAGTAGAAAAAGACGACGGTCGTCCCAGACGGGGTCGTCCAGACAGCGGGTGCGCCAAAAAAGAAAGCAGGGCGACGGCCAATTTAGAGCGCCCGGGCAGAACAGGAGAACAGGAGCAGGTAGAGCAGCAGGCAGAAAGCAGGCAGAAAGCAGGCAGAAAGCAGACAGAAAGCAGACAGAAAGCAGACAGAAAGCAGGCAGATAGCAGGCGGAACATCAGAAACCAGCAGAGAGCGAAAAGAAACAGACAGAAGAACAGATTAGAAGAGAACCAGACAGATCCCAGAGAGAACAGAGCGGATACAACACGATTTTGTCCCACGCGGGCCCGCAGCCCAGGTGCAAAGAGATCGCGGCGAGCCGGTGGCGGCGCAGTTGCCGGCGCCGGTGCCGGGGTTTGCGGGCGGCCCCGGCGCCGCTCCACGCCGCTCCACGCCGCTCCACGCCGCGCCGCGCCGCCGCCGCGCCGCGCCAGGCTCTCACGTAGGCAGACCCTGGAACACGAGCACGTGCATCTGGCCCTCTGGCGCTGACGCCGCCACCATCTGCAAGCGCGCCGTGTGCAGCAGGGTGTCGAGGGTGTCGAGATTGTCTAGGCTGTCGAGGCTGTCGAGGGTGGCGGGCTTGGGCGGCGCGGCGGCCGCATCCGCCAGCGCCGCCTCCGCCAGCGCCGCCTCCGTCCACCAGGCGCGGGCGGCCAGAGAGGCGCGGCGGGCGGCGTCGGCGGCGCGGGGCGGCGGAGGAGGGGGGGTGGACGCCGTCGTCGTCGGGGTGTTCGCCGCCGTCGACGTCGTCGGAGTGGTCGCCGTCGACGTCGGAGCGGTCGCCGTCGACGTCGGAGTGGTTGTGGTTGTGCTTGTGGTCGCCGCCGCCGCCGACGCCGTCCCGCAAGGCACGCGCGCGGCGTGGCCGGTCTCGTCCTCGTGGCCCGGCCAGGCGCAGTCGCAGTAGACGGCGCCGCAGTCCTGGCAGCGGAAGTGCGGGCGCATCATGTGGCCGAGCAGCAGCAGCCGCGGCAGCTGCATCTTGCACAGGGGGCACAGCTTGAGGTTCCCGCTGTGATGTCCCATGGTGGGAAGAAGGGAGGGGGAGGAGAGAGGGGAAAAGGAGGGGAAGAAAGAGTAAGCGCAAAGGAAGATAGACACAGCAGACGACAGGCAAGAAATCGCGGAGAGCACGGATCGAGATGGACAGAGTGGCGATGAGGAGAGAGGGAAGGACAGCGTGGCTGCGTGTTTGCGTCTTTATATTGCGCTCTTTTTTTGTGCGCATGCGCCGCCACGAACGGTCGACAACGGCACGCGGGGCGCGCGCCTGCTGGATGGCAGGCAGCAGGCGGCTGCCCGAGAGTGGCCTGGCCAGCCAGCCATGCCAGTTACGAGACAGCAGCCAGCAGCAGACAGCAGCCAACCAACCGACGCGGGCGGCCAATGGCAGCTGGCATGGACGGCCAGACGGGCTGATCGAGCGAGTCGGGCTCCTGCGGCTGTGCACTGATTTGCCCGCGGGCGGCGGCGCAGGTGCCCGACGCAGGCCCAAAGCAGAAGGCCAGGCGGCCATCCGGCCAGAAAAAGAAACGATAGGCCCGAGGGGGGGACACGGGCGAGAGAGGGATGGGCAGAGAGGGATGGGCAGAGAGGGATGGGCGGGCAGGAGAGGGCGGCTGAGACTGGGAGGCCTTTTTCGGCTCCCTCCCCCTCTGGCTCGCCTCTCTCTGGGCCCCTCTGGCACCCTCTGCTCACTTTGTCTCACCCTGGCCACCTCGCTTCTGCTACAATACAACACTGCATACTCCGTAAATCCAACAACAGCGCAACGTGGATGGATGGATGGACACAGCCGACAACTGAAAACAAAATGAAACGCCCGTGGGGAGAGAAAGTCCCGTGCAGAGGTCGAGACGAGAGAGAAAGGAGCTGCTCCAGCCAAGCCGGCTGAGCAAGCGACCCCCAGCGAGCGACCGCTCTGGGAACGGGGACGAGCGACGAGGAGGGGGGCGGCAGAGGAAGAGAAAAGCGGAGCCGAGAGGAGGTGGTCGAGTGACGGGGTGGACCAGGATACTCCGTACTTGTATACTTACTCCGTATGCTTACTTGGTAGAAGTACAAGTACGAGTATGGACGAAAAAGGGACCTCCACCATGCTAGCAAGCGAGAGGCCGCCCCGGGACAAGTACAACTACTCTAAGCATACCTGGTGCTGCGGCCCGGTCGAGGATGCTCCCGCCGAGGCCCAATTAAGAGGATCGCCTGGCGTCTTGTACCCGTATACTCCGTAAGCAACCGAGTACCAGTACAAGTGCCAGCACTTGGCACCGTAAGACCTATATGGTCTAGCAGGGTCCCGGGAAGGTTCCGCGACTGGTCGACCTCGACTCGACGGCACGGCGGCCCCATATTGGACAGACAGACAGGCCCGGCGGCGTTCTGTTATCAGTGGCCCGCCCGCCTGCGCACGGGCGCGCCCAGGATCGGCGGGCGCGCAAAAAGAGAGCAGGCGGAGGACGACCCCCACACTACGAGGACGGCGTGTTGGGAGGTATACCACGCATACTGGCGTCGGTGTAGTTGTACAACTGGAAGCTAGTTGTAGTAAGCTACACGAGCGTTTACTCCTTGCTCCTTACCAGACTGAACGAGGGGAAACCGGCCGACTGCCCGAGGGATCGAGCGGAGCCCGGACCCGAGAGACTGCTTCCCCGGGCGGCCGTGAGCCCAGGCCCAATGAAAAGCGCGCAGCGCCCGCCGATCTCTTCGGTGTTGCTGCAGGCGAGCGGGGGCGCGGCGGCCTGGGAGGAGGCGGCGGCTTGGGAGGAGGCCTGGGAGGCTTGGGAGGAGGCTTGGGAGGAGGCCTGGGAGGAGGACGCGCATGGAAAGCAACCGAATGTCTTGGACGAAATGAGAGGGGCCTGCAGTGCAGCAGGCGAGGCCAGCGAGCGAGGCGGGGAAAGGCGGCCGCGCTCCGGGACGGAGGATGGGTGGGATGGCAGGCCAGCAGGGGTCTCTTGGGTCCTAATTTCTTACGTATCCTGGTGTGATGAGTGACAAATTTCCGAGGGGCTGTCGTGGGAGGCAAAGGCGGAACAAGTCCGGACGAAGGAAGACGGGGGAGGACCAGACGGAAAGGTGACAGGGAGCAGACGGAGAGGCGACAGATGAAGCCGGGGGAGGAAGCCGGGGGACGGTGGCGAGAGAAACACCACACACACAGAAAAAGGGGGAGAGCTTGGCGGCTGGGGAACGAGCCCCTGTCCCACTCGGTATGCCCGCTGGCATGCAGGTAGCATATGCACGTAGTTGTAGTTGTATACGGAGTACATAGTTGTACGTACTCCTACTGCTTGGAGTTGTGCAGTCAGCGCCCCTCGATCGCCTGTACTCCGTAGCGTGTTTGCGATAGCCGCCGGGGGAAGAGGAGAAAGACGAGCAGCCCCAATCGACCGGCGCCTGCCATCGTTCGTGTATCGTACAGCTGTCTGGTCTCTGTACTACAGAGTCCCGGCGCCGCGGGCCATTGCCGCGATCGGTAATGCTACGGTGGACGGTTTCGACGAGTACAACTACAAGTATGCTTACTTGTATGAGCATACGGAGTACGGAGTAATACTTACTTCCAACACAAGCACGCCGAAACACCTGCGTGTCTCGCGCCGTGCCCGAGGACGAGAGACGAGAGGAGAAGCAAAAACAAAAAAAAATGACCTGTCGAAAACGAATACGAGCCGGACCAATGCAGCTGGGAGAGACACGGCCGGTCAGCCAGCCAGCCAGCAGCAGGCCAGCAGCTTGGCCAGCGTGCGAGACCGCGCGGTCACATCACACCGCCTCCTCGCCCCGGCGGCCGGGCTGCCTGAACGGGCCAAGGTCCGGGCGCAGAAGTGAAACCAGCTGAACCGTGCTCGGGGTGGCGAGGAGGAGACGAGCAGGCGAGCAGACAGAAGACGGAAGACGGACTGCCCAGAGCAGACGTGCAGGACAGCGCGACCAAGACAAGACGGGCGGCAGCAATGCAGGGGGCGAGGCCTATCGGAATAAGACAACAACATGTCTCTCGTTTCCTGTCTTTCTCGTCTGCCTTGTTTGTGTGTCTGTCTGTCTGTCTATCTGTCTGTTGTCTAGTTGTCTTGCTGTCTTGCTGTTGTCTTATGATCTTCTTCTCTCGCCGCCATTGACCTCCTGTCCGCCTGGTTCTGGTATTCGACCGGCCGTGGTTGGCCTCCATCGCGATGCAAGGGAGGCTGGCGAGGGAGACGGGACCGAGACATGAAATACGAATCTCGTCTGCGATGCCCGCCTGCGCGCCCGCCTGCGCCCGCCTGCAGCCCGCGCTAGCAGGGGCGGCGGGCGCGCTGGCGCGCTCTGGAGGACAACTGGTTGTGGGCGGCTGCTGGGAACTGGAAAATTGGGTGGCGCGGATCAAGGGGCCAGCCGGAACGCTGAGCCGGGAGCTACTGCTAGGGGAATGGAGCACTACGGAGCAGGTAGTCATTTACAAGATAACCAGTACAAAAGGAGTTGTATTTGTAGAGAAGAGGGCGGCGAGACAGAAGAAAAAGAGATGCGGTGGCTGGTCAAGGAGCCGACAGAAGAGAGAGAAGATATGGGAGAAGAGAGAGGAGAGAAGAGAGAAGAGAAGAGAGAAGAGAGAGAGAAGAGAGAGAAGAAAAGTAAGCACACATTTCGCACTGCAAGACAGGAATGTGACCAGACACCAGCCCGACACGGTGGAAGTCGATCGCCGCCGTGGAGACCCCCTCCCGCCGTGTCCACCGCTGGGACGACGACCCCCTTCCTTTGCATGCGGCCTTGCCTCTGGATGGCGCCCCGATCAGCTAGGATGGCCGGTGAGTGACCAGCCAGCGAGCCAGCGAGCCAGCCAGCCAGCCAGGCCTCCTCCACGGGCGCGCCGTCTGGGCGGAGAGGATGATCGGAACGGGGCGGCTGGCCCGGGCGGGCGTCCTCTCTCGCTGAGGCGATCTTGAGGCCGCGGCGTGTAAATACAAGCACATGTAGCTATATGGAGCATGCTTTCTTTTTTTTCTCCTGCCGTCTTTTTCCTGTTTCTTGTGCCTCCGCTGCCTCCTGCGTCTGGTCTTCTTGCGTGCGTCTTCCTTCCTTCTTCCCCAGTCGACACGTTTGCTGGCCGACGCGCGCCGCCCGCCCACATCACCTCGCTCTCAACGCCCGCTCACCTGCACGCCATCCCATCCACATATATATCGGGGCCGCGTGGGACGCGTCGACTCTATTTGTACCCAGTCACTCCTCCCTTTTCTGTCTTTTCTCTTCTCGCCCTCTTCCTGACAAGGCAATGGTCTGCATCTCTTGACCTTTCTGTCCTGTCTTGTTCTCTGTTCTCTCTTGTCACATCCACAAACCACCACCACCACAACCACCACCACCACCATGGCTTCGCCCCAGGACCACCCCGGGCCGTCGCCGCGCCTGGCCGACGCCCGCGTGCCGGCCACTCTGACGGCGTTCACGTCCCGTCTCGGTCTGCCGCGTGCGAGCACCGGCAGCGCCGAGGAGGACGACAACAACAACACCCCTTACGACGACAACGACGTCGCCGTCGACAGCGACAGCGACAGCGGCAGCGACAGCGACAGCGACTGGGAGGACGAGGTCGAGAGCGACGGCCAGCTCCTGCGCGCCGGCGACCGCGCCGGCACCGTCTTCTACGACCCCCGCGGCAACCTCGTCTTCCGCCGCGCCGCCGTGCCGCCGCCCGCCCGGCCCCAGGCCTCGACCCTCAGCCAGATGATCCGCCAGGCGCGGGCGGCGTCGACGACCTCCTCGGCCACGGCCACGTCGGCCTCCACGTCAGCCTCCTCCACCTCCCCCCGCCGCGACGCCCTGCCCTCGCCCTTCCGCGCGGACATCGGCCTGCCCAACCCCCTGCAGTGCCACCCGCCCTTTGGCGTGCTGCATCCGACGCCGCCGCCGCCGCCCGCCGCCTCCTGCGCCCCCGACCGCCACCGCCCCATGTCGCCGCCGCCGCCGCCGCCTGTCCCGCCCCCGACGCCCTGCGCCCAGACGCCCCCGTCGCCCTCGTCGCCGGTGCCGTCCCGCCGGGAGGGCCCGCCGCCGCGGTCGTCCACGGCGTCGTCGTCGTCGTCGTCCTCATCGTCGTCGTCGTCGTCCTCGTCCTCGTCCTCGTCGGCCGCGTCGGCCGCGTCGTCCCGCCGGTCCTCCTCGTCCACCACGACGACCTCCACCTCCACCTCCACCTCCACCACATCCTCCACCCACAAGCCGGATGTCCTGCACATCACCCAGCTCAAGAGCAGCCAGTCCTTCCGCACGTCGGCCGGCCCCCGCTCCATCGTCAACGACGAGGGCCGCACCGTGCTGCTGCTCCCCTTCAACGGCGCCTGCGGGCCCCGCGCCGAGCCCGTGGTCACGCTGGGCCCGCCGCGCCAGCAAAAGGCCCGCCGCGCCATCCTCCTCCGCTCCGGCAGCACGCTGCGCGCCGGCGAGCTCAGCCGCTCGCTGCAGCGCCACATCGAGGACGAGCACAAGTCGCGCTACATCTTTACCCACTACGGCTGCCGCCGCCGCGCCGAGGACGTCCGCGGCCGCGTCGCCGTCGCCGGGGGGGCAGAAGAGTCTTCCGTGGAAGACGACGACGACCACCACCACCACCACCACCGCGTGGCCGCCGTCTCCCCCTCGGCCACCACATCCGCCGCGCCCATCTTCCGCCGCACGCAGTCGGCGCCCGACATCCAGGGCCCGTCCCGCAGCCCGGCCGCTGCCGCCGCGTCCACTGGTGCCGCCGCCGCCGCCGCCGGCCACCTCTACCCCTTCCTGCAAAAGGCCGTCCTCCGCAACGCTGACAAGGCCGGCCCGGCCGAGCTCGTGTACGTTAACGACGTGCCGCACGCGCGCAGCTGGGAGGACCACAACGGGTACCACTACAAGGGGTGGTAGTCTTCTTCTTTCCCTTGCTTTTTACTTCTTTTCTTTTTTCTTCCTTCTCTTCTCTCTCTTTCACTACCCTCGGTGCGCAAACACCCACGGAGAAGAGACACAAGCAAAAAAAAACCCCCCCAAAAAAACCAAAAAGCAGCACGGGATATGGAAATGATCTGGGCAAGGACACGGGCTCCCATGCGAGCAAGGAATCATGTGTGATGGAATACGGATACGATGGACGGACGCTTGGTTTTGTTTTCTGACGCTCTTTTCTGTCGTTTGTTTGATTTCTTTTTTTTTTTTCTCTTTCTCTTTCTTTCCTCTCTCATGTCTCCCCTGTCTCCCCTGTCCCCCCCCCTTCCCCCAAAGCCTGTACTATACCCTCAATGGTTTTCCTTTGTCATTTCCTTACCTTTCAGTCGGCTGATTTCTTTCTTCACTGCTTTCACTTTATCAAGTCTTGACGTCTGTGCCACGGTGTGGCTCTCCTGTCACGCCGTGTCACAGCGTTTCTCTGCGAATTCCTGCCCCGTTGCGTCTCTTGTTCTGCGTCGGTGTTCTTGCAGTCGAATAAAAGCAAATCTCAGAAGCTGTCTCTCTCGCGTGGTGACACCAGAATCCGCCGTGCAACGGTCGTCAGACGACGACCTCGAGCTGATCACGGCCTCTTGCACTTGTACGTTGATCGAACCTCGCTCGGCACGAGAAATGCATCCTTTGCTGTGCAGCTAGCGTCACAGAAAGCAGGCGGTGAGGTCGTCACCGAGAGATCGTGAACAGACTTCGGCCTGCTTGTGGGACGGCCCGCTTCCCATCGTGGACTCTCCCCGGCCACGCCGTCACCAGCGTAGCTCGTTTCTGAACGGGTTCCCAGAAAAATAGCTCGAGGCCAATTTAGCCTCCGTGGCAAAAGAACGGGCGTTCGCCGACTGGGATTCAGTTCACACTTTAGGTGCCTTGTCGCCGGACGAGGAGAGGCCCAGGCAAAGTAGCCAGAGAAAGAACAGAGAATCAAATTGAGCCAACAAAAATGAACGGACGGGCTGATCCCAGCGGCTCTCCGATCCGAGCAGCAGCTTGGTCCCTTTTCCAGCAAGGCGTTCCTCATTCCTCCCGTGACGGTCAGAAAATAGCAATCTTTTTGGTCCGTCCACCGGCCACGATGCTTTTCGCCCCGCACCGTCCTGCCTGTCCGCCGTGATCCAGACCGTCCCTGTGAATAGCCCATTTCCTATCCCAGAGGGCGGCGGACGCGGGCTTTCTTGCCCTGCGTTCCGTTCCGCTGCCAGGAACCCAACCAGACAGAACCATGGCCGAAGCAAAGCACGCGCAGACATCCAATTCAAAAAAGAAAAGAAAACACATCACGGAAGGGACAGAACGGAGCGACTACCCATCCAACGGGTCGATCGCGACAGAATCACATAAAGCAGAGAGGACCACCACCAGGCCGCACCGGGCCTCATCCCCCGTGGGGTTGGTTGCTCGCCGTGGCGCGTCGTGGCGGCGCCCGGCTACTTCTTCTCCGAGGCACCGGTCGAGTGCGCACCGCCGGTCTGGCTGGTATACGCAACGGAGGGACTCTTCTCGTTGAACGAGGTGCTGCTGGCAGCGGTGCCCGAGTCCGAGCCCGAGCCCGAGCCCGAGCCACCGGCGGCGGCGGCGGCGGCAGCGGCGGCGGCAGCCTCGGCGGCGCGCTTCTTTTTAGCGGCCTCCTCGACGATGCCCTGGGCCGAGATCTGGTAGAAGACGTGGTGCTGCGACTCCATGATGCGTGTGCGTGCTGACGATTGACGCTGGGTTGGGGAATGGGCTGGTGCGAATGTGAGGACGGGTCGTGGGGAGCAAATGCGGGAGAGTTGGTGATGAGGGATCGTGCGAGACGCAGGACACAGAAAGCGGTGGGTATTGGAGAGGGGAGAAAGAGCTGGGCAAGAAAAAGAGGGAACGGGGAGGAGAAGGCCGTCTTTTATGGTTGGGCTTGGGACGATAAGTGAGCAGAGTAGGGGAAGGAGCGAGGGCGTGCTTGCTGCATGCGTGCATGCATGCGTGCGTGCGTGCGCGCGTGCGTGAGTGCGTGCGGGCGGGCGTGCGTGCGGGCGCAGGCGGCGTCTGCAAGTGACCTGGTAAGCTGTCTGGTCACGCTTGCATGCTTGCATGGCCCAGCAGGTAAGATACACACCTTCCTGTTTCTCCTCTTGGCTTTTTTCTTGTTCTTGCTTTTTCTTCGTTCGTATTGCTCGCTTGTCTCTCCTACCTGCTCCTTCCTTTCGATTGCCGTGTTTCTCGGGTCGTCTCTCGCGGGGCAGTCGTGCCTTCCTTGCGCCGAGTCCAGACGCCACGCCACAGCAGGTCAGATATCGGAGTAGGTCTCGGTCGCCCTTTTCTCAACAAAGCTCGCAGAGACGGGCGGTCGTTCCCAAAAAATGCCTGCTTCCCAACAGGAAAGACGCCTCGGGCCAAAAAAAATGAGGAAAGAGCCCCGTCTCCTCTCCCCCCCCCTTCTTCCCCCCCCCCCTCATCCCACCCCCTCTTTCGATGGCAACCTTCCACACCACCAGCCGCAGAATCCAGACGCCAGACAACACAGACAAGCCGTAGTCTGCTGTGGCCAGGACGAGGCCTGGCCGTCATTTGCGGCGCACCGCAGCGCCCTTCCTGCATGTCCCCACATAACATATGCATGCCCACCCTCCATCTCTTTCTAGGTCATCCGCGCGCCCCACCCCGACATCGTCAGGCCGGCCGGCCAGCCCATTCGACGACCCCAGCCGCGCCGTCTTCTGCTGGAAGCAACCCTTGGTGGGAGGGAGAGAGGGAGAAGGGGATTTGAGATCGAAAGCGAGCGACAAAGGGAGCGGGAGGAATTGGGGAGGAGGATGAGGGGGGTGGCGACGGGTGGCTTGCTTGCTGCATGGAATGAGTGACACGTCGGTGAAGCGGCCGGCTGCGGGAAACGTCACTCGAGTCTGGGCGGCTAGGCAACCGACGAGCATTACGGCGTGCATTTTGGATTGATTTGTCCATTGCTCACGGCGCGGCGGCGGCCGGAGGGTGCCGCGGGCAAGCGCTTGCGGTGATAGGTCGGGGGGGCGTGGGACGGGCGTGGCAAGCGACCTGCAGGTTCAGCTTCTGCGAAGCAGGGCCTGCGGCCACCGGTCAGCCGGCGCGAGCCCCAAGAAGGAAGCATCCTGCAGCGCGCGCTGCAGACACGGAAGCCGACAAGGCGAAGCAAAAGCAATATTGCGAGCGAATTCGACGGCACAACAGCAAGGAATCCAGATAGACGGACAATACGGAGGTCTCCGCAGCCGAGTCCAGAGCAGTGGACGGGACCAAAAGGCTCCGGAGCGGACGAGGGAAATGTGAGAGGTGACAGAAAACCGGACGAGAGACGGGCCAGAAAATGACGCTCCGGCAAGACCGCCTGCCGGCCTCCTCGCCCTCGCAGCAGCAACCATGGTCCGGAGGCATGCTTGCCTGCTTTGGGCGCCGTCACATCCAGGCGCGCGCCAGCGACATGCAGGCGACGGGCGACATGCAGGCCAGCGCTCTCGTATTGGTGATTGGGGGTGAAGGAGGGTGTGACCGCGAGCGAGAGGGAGGGGGAGCGGGCATGGGGGGACACCCAATGCGAGGCGAACAGGATGGACAAGAGGACAGGAAGACAGCGGCGTTCGCCGCGAGGTCGGCCTGGCCACCAGCCCGCAAGCAGACGCCGCGGTGTTTGTCCTCCCAAGTGCAGGGCGACAGATGCAGGGCGGACGGCCGATCTGTCTTATCTCTGCTTGCAGGACAGACTCGCAGGACAAGCTCGCAGGACAAGCTCGCAGTCCTCTCTTCCCGTCGCCTGTCGCGCCTGGCATGCCGACGGGCACCCGAGACACCGCCAGAGAAGGGCGAACAAGGCGAACAAGTGAACAAGGCGATGTCTCCCCGACCTCTCAGCCAGCGGCGCCCCCGTTCGGGCTGCCGTTCTGCATTCACACCGCAAGATCACGTGCGGCCGAGGTCGACGATCGCCAGACAGGAATAGAAAGACGGCGCGCGGCGCGCGGACTCCGCGCAGACATGCTTGTTTGATTGCGATGCGGCTCAGCGGCCAGGCCCTTGCTTTCTGCGCGCTCCTTTCCCGGCTCTTTTCTTTTCTAAGCCGGCCGCTATGGCGCAGCTGGCGTGCCAGACGCTCCGGGGCAGCTAGCCCAAATTGCGGTCTTCAAATACGAACGTACTTGTACGGAAGAAATGTAGTAGATGGACGACCTGGACTCTGTATTTGTAGTTGTAAATATAGTTGTATTACTCCGTCGTCGTCGAGTCATGGATCTTCCAAGACAACCAACAACCCGCCGTCTATTTACTCCGTACTGCACTCGGTCTGCCACGGTGTTGCATTCCCAGCTGCCCCTGCACGCAATTTGCTCCGTAGGGCAATTTCCAGCTGCTTCGCCTCGCTGCTTAGACAGGGCTCAGCGGCCGCGGTCGACGCGCGAAGGAATGCGGAGGCAAATGAAGGCGGTCCAGACAGGACGGCCAGAGAACGAGAAAACCAGCACAACGAACCTGGAACAAGAAGAACATAAAATAAACGAAACAGACAAAGGAATTGCCGTCCAAAAAGGGGCAGACAGACCAACACAGCTTGTGCTGCGGCGCGGCGCCGTGTGACCTTGTGGGTGGCTCGCGCCGTGGGATTGCAATTTGGCTTGGCGCGACCGACTACTGCTGGCGGCAGAAGGGGGGGAAGAAGAGGAGGAGGCGAAGCCACCTCCCGTTCCGTCCGACAGGGAGGCCCGCTAGGGCAGGCCGGGGGCGCGGGCGAGCGACGGGCGGCGGGCAAAGGACGGGCGAGCGAGGAAAGAGCGACAGACACATGGGCCACATCAGGGGCCGCAGTTGGCCCCGTACGGAGCACAAGCTCGCGTGCTGCGACTTCTCTACAGCGCGAATACGGAGAACTGCCGCGACGCGTACGGAGTGCTGCGTAAATATACTGCGTACTCCGTACTTTGACGGGCTTCTTTTTGATCATGTGCTCGGCCCCCGCAGTTGTTCGCCGTTTTGGGTCGCCGTTTTGGGCCAGGCCGTCCGTCCGCCTCGTATTCGCCTTCTGTCTACTCCGTACTACGTACTCCGTATTCTGCACATTCCTGCCCTGGCGAGTACTTTGCTGAGTCCGAAGAATGCGAGGGCGCTTTAGGTATAGAATGGATGAGTAACGCCAGCGGCAGCAACGCACCTGGGGCCTGCCCTCTCTTCTTTTTCTGCGTTGTTAGGTGGCCTTCTTGCGTATTTTGTATTTCTGTATACAGAGTAATACGGAGTATTGCCGGGGCCGTTCGTTCTCCTGCGCCGCTGTCTGTCCTGTCCGCCCGCCCGCTCGCAATGCTTTTTTTTAGGTCTTCGACCCACTGCAGATCCACCTCCGCTTAAAGGCTGCAAAGGGGGGGAAGGAAGGGCGACGCGTCGCCAGATCTGGATCCTGACACCTCGCAAAAATCCAGCGCCTGGTGTCTTGTCTCCTGGTCTCCTTTCCTCGCATCCTCTGTCCTCGCGCGTCTTCCTCGCGGCCCGTCTCCTTCCCAACGCCTGTTCCATTGCCACCGCTTGATCCACCTCGACGACCTCTCTTTTCTGGCCTCTTTCTGGCCTCGAGATCCTTCTTTTTCGCCCACTCGCTGACCGACTCCTTTTTCCTCCCGTTTCCTGCGTTTCACCTCTCCACCCGCCGCCCGTTCCATCGCCACGGGGTGCCCTCGCAGACGCGTGCGGACGAGTTTTTGTTCCCCGGGGTTTTTCCCTTTTTGCGCCGCGGACTGTCTGTCCTCGCCAACACAACCTGTCTCTCCTGCTTCGACCGACCCCTTTTTTATCCACACCCATCGACCACGATGGCCTCTCTTCACAGCGCCCACGCGGCACGCCCTCCATCCACGTCGGCGCGGCCGACGTCCACACTACGGTTGCGGACCCGGCGGCGGCGCGTCCTCGCCCTCGCCGTTCTCCCTCTCCTGGTTGCGCCGACATTGGCGGCAGCGGCCGCAGCAGGTGGCGCCGCCGCCGGTGCCAGTGTCGGTGCCGGTGCCGCAGCGCCGGCTGCTTCGGCCGTGGACATTCTTGGCCCGTCGGCGGCGGTGGATGTGCTCGGCCCGGACGTGACGCCTGGAGCGGCCGCGGCCGCAGCTGCAGCTGCGGCAGCTGCAGGCGCGGGCGCGGGCGCGGGCGCGGGCGCGGGCACCGACGCGGGCACCAGCGCGGGTGCCGCCGTTCCTCCGGCCACCGGAGGCAAGCCAAAGAAAGAGGTGGCCGCCAAAGACGTGCCGTTTGACGGCAAGGACGGCAGGCCACACGAGGGCCCTTTTGTCGAGATCGACAACGGGCGCAAGGCCGGCGACACCCAGAAGACGTCCGTCTACATCGACGGCAAGAAGGTGCCCGAGAGCAACGACGGCGTCATGGACGACAAGAACCGCGCTGCCCCCAAGGACGGCACCACCGGTATGAGCGGCGGCGTCTCCGAAAAGGACAAGGTGCGCAAGGCCAAGGAGGGCCAGACCGGCGAGCGCGTCGAGAACACCCCCGAGACCCCGAAGGAGGTCCCGGCCCTCCCCCACCACGAAGAAGAGAAGATCCTCGGCACCACCAAGGACTCCAAGGGCGACAAGGCCAAGGACGCGTCCACCGGCGAGTCGGCCAAGATTGGTGTACGTGACCCCGGCCCTCTCTCCAAAAAAAACTCGTGTTCGTTCTGTTGGTTACTGACATCGCAGAAACCCGCCGATCTTCCCGACATGACCCACGACTCAGCCCTCCCCGTCCCCGAATCGGCCAACAAAGACCACCTCGACGTGTCCAAGCCCGTCAAGGCCACGAAGCCCACGACGGACAAGTCCAAGACGCCCGCGCGGCCGAGCGGGAGTGATGAAGAGACCTCCACGCTTATCCAGCCTTTCCACTCCTTCATCCTGTCGCTCACCATGATCCTGGTCTCCGAGGTCGGCGACAAAACGTTTCTGGTGGCCGCGCTCATGGCCATGAAGCACGACCGCGTTGTCGTCTTCACGGCCGCCTTTAGCGCGCTCTTCGCCATGACGGTGCTGTCGGCCGTGCTCGGCCACGCCGTACCCGTCCTGATCCCCAAGCGTCTCACCAACTTCCTCGCCGCCGCCCTCTTTGTCGTCTTTGGCACCAAGATGCTGCGCGAAGGCATGGCCATGGGCCCCGACGAGGGCGTCGCCGCTGAAATGCAGGAGGTCGAGCTCGAGCTCGCCGAAAAGGAGCACCAGGCGCGCGAGAACGGTCGTCGCCACAGCCGGGCCGCGGGTGGCGGCGTCCTTTCGCCGGACGCGCTCGAGATGGGCATCGGCGGCGGCGCCGGCGGCGCAGGTGCGGGCGCGGGCGGCCGGCTGCCACGGTCGCAGTCGCGCTTCTCCACGCCTGCGCGCAGCGCGTCCTCGTCGCTCTCGCCGCCGCGCGCCCGCAACGGCTGGGGCGCGTTCGACGGAGGCAACGGCGGCCTCGTGTCGACGGTCAAGGGCTTCGGCAACGGCCTGTCGAACCTGGCGTCGCTCCTGCTCAGCCCCGCGTGGGTGCAGACCTTTGTCATGACCTTCCTCGGCGAATGGGGCGACCGCAGCCAGATCGCGACGCTGGCCATGGCTGCCGGCCAGGACTACTGGTGGGTCACGCTCGGTGCCATCACGGGGCACGCGTGCTGCACGAGCGTGGCCGTGATCGGCGGCCGCGCCATTGCCGGCCGCGTCAGCATGAAGGTCGTCACCGTCGGCGGTGCCGTGTCCTTTTTGCTGTTCGGCCTCATCTACCTCGTCGAGGCCTTTTATGCCGCCTAGACGGGGCGGTGCACTCGCAGTGCAGTCTTGTGCTTTCGGATTGTATACCTACCTGGCTTTTGATTTCGGATGCGCTACGGATGTCTCCCTCTGCTTTGTCTGTTATGTTGCGCATCCATCTTGGCGAGATGTCTGTTGCCTCTTTTTCGCACTCTTTTTTCGCGATCTTTTCGGTGTGGTTCTCTGCATGGATGGAGTTATGCGCTGTCGGACGACATTCAACCAAACAAACATAAAGCGACGGGACAAACAACTGGGCTACTGGCTTTCCTTCCTCTCCTCCCTCCCCTTTCTCCCTTTCTCTACCGAAACCATGCCACGGTCTCTCTCTTGTTTCCATCCTGTTTTCTTTCCTATCTGTCTCTCATTTACTCTACCGATATTTCGTTGTAATGGTCTCGGACGGACGCTGTGCTTTTTGTTGGACGCTTTGGTTTTGTTATTCGCCTTGATTTGACGCACGCAGATGCAGCTGTCTCGTGGTGTTTGGATATCCGCTCGCTGCCGTCTTGCGTATTTGCTGGTTTGTGTTCTCTGTCTGGTATACACTTTGTTTCACACACGCCTGGGCTCGGATGGGAACGGAAAACCTGATATAAAAAAACAACTTCCATGGCAACCACTGCAGCACATAGAAGAAAAATAAAGACACGAGATGTTCTTGCGGCACCAGACAACAAGGTTTGCTCTGCGCGCGGACAACACGCCCGGGCCTCCCGTTGCGCACAGAGGGCGTATTGCGTGCCCGTTTCCTCGGACGGATCTCGCGACGGCGGCTGGCCAGGCCATGCGAGCATGGATCGAAGGCGCCCGATCCCGCGGCGGACGCACGGGTGTTGCATTCCTTCCTTTGTTCTACGGAGCATCTCTGATTGCAGTGGCAGGGCCCGTGTCTGGGATGTATGCTTACGGAGTATGGACGGCCTGCCCTGCCCTGCCGATCCCGTTCTCCTCTTCCCCTCTGCTGCTGTTTCCTGGCTGCTTTATGCCGCTCGAAACAAGGCTATACCGAGAGTGGGGAAGACTGCGAGGAAGACGGGAACTCCTCGGCGTGGGAGCGAGGCCGGACAGACGGGAGAGAAACGAGAGAAACGGCCGGTCCGCTGCCGCGGGTGTGTTTTCTACAAGAGGCAAATGCATACAATGCAGGGGATCGACAGAACAGGCAGCTGAACGCAGCCCGCAGCCCGCAGCCCGCAGCCCGCTCGCCCTATGCAGTACGGAGTACACGAGGGCCCAGGAGACAAGTGCCGTTGCTCCGTGCTCGGCGTCGTGCTCCTTCGCGTGCAGCCAGCAGACCGCGTCGGCGCCGCTGAAGATTGCCATCCATGGCTGTCCAGGAACCCCCCGTCTCTCTCGCTTTTCTGCAGCAGCCCGCCGACCCCATCGCCTTGTTGGCTAGCCTGCATCTCGTTAGGTCCAGCGATGCAGAGAGGAGCTGAGCACAGGTCCACTGGGGCCGCCGGTCTTTTTTTCATCTTCTCCAAGCAGACGAAAAGGGGGCACAATTATGGGGAGCGCGAGAGTCTCGCGTACGAAGCTCCATATGGGAAGGGTACGGAGTACTCCGTAGTAGTTGTAGATGGTCAAGTTCTTGGACGGCTGGCCTGTCTGGACATGCACGTCGGCCCGTCCAAGACAGGCCCGTTCTGCCGAGACACCCTTTCCGACGCATACGCAGTACGGAGCTTACAGCAGGCGTATTACAACAGCCAAGAGACGCGGTGGAACCGCAGGCAGCTGCGGTGTCTCGTCTCGGCGTCCAGCGTCCGCGCATGATGCCTCTGGCACGTTGCCCAAGACCGATACGGCGTCCGCTTCGCTGCTGCCGTATATTCACATGTGCGTACTTTGTATTCGTATGCTTATATTTACAAAGAACTCACAACTACAACTACAAAGAACCGAGACATGATGCCCATGAAACGGACAGAAACGTCAGAATCTGCTGCAGCGTTTCCCTCGAGGTACGGAGTAAATTACCGCTAACCCGCCCACAGCCCACAGCCCGCTAGCGCCGTCATCTTTCCCCCTGGAAATGCCAGGTCCGTTTCCCCATAGCGATGCGGCTCCACTCGCGTTTCAAAGGAAGGCGTGTCGCCGGCCGTTTTGGCTCTGCACTCGTTTCCCTCGCCCTGACGATTCCCGGCAGGACCAGACCCACCTGCGCCGGGCCCCGATGGGCCATCCCCAGAGGAGGCTTAGTGTGCACATAGTATCCAATAAGGACTCTTAATTTTGGCTTCCCCTTTTCTAGACGTTCGTTCCCCTTTTTTTTTTTGGGCGGTCGACGCAGCGGCATCGTGACAACAGCTGTAAGTATTGTACAGGTACGGGTACTCCGTATAGTGCTTTCATATTGCTGTATGACTCCGTAGTTGTACTCCGTACGCAGTACAACTACAGCTTGTACAACTAGGCGGAGCACTCCGTACGGAGTACAACCGACGCCTCCGTCAGAAAACGTTGCAACAATGCGCCTTCCTCTGCTTTGCTCTTCCCCCGCCCACCGTTTCCCGTATGCGTCCCCTTTAATCTTCTGCAGTGCGCCGTGCTCACCACCAGTTGCTGCTTCCCAAACGCGCTCCTTTTGCCGCATAGGGCAGAGGGCCGTCTACGACTCCGTACTCCGTATGCTCCATCGTCCCTGCCACCCGAACACCGTCCCATCTTGACACGCCGTCCCAAGGAATCGCCATGAGGAAGCTGCGAACAGCGCATGATTTCTGTACCCCAAACGGAGCGCGTAATGCACCTCACTCCGTTCTCCTTCTCCGTACTCCGTAGTTGGGCCGTACGGATGTTGCTGGCTAGTGCCCGCATGCTTTCTCGCCGCCTCCTTTCTTCTCCCCCCTTTTCCAAACGCGTCCCTGCTTGCCGCCCTGCCTCATACGACATAGGCCGCTGCTGCATCGTGCCGTATTATATACCCAGCATAAGTTGGTAGCACAGGCGGCCGTCTCGTGCGCCTTCTTCTCGTCGGCGCCGTGTGCTCCACCCGCCCGTCGCTCCTTCCCTCTCTGCCTTGTCCCTGTTTCCCTATTTCATTTTCCCGTTTCGACGGCGCTATCTCTCTCTCCTTCCCTCCTCCTCCCCTCCTCCTTCCTCACCCCCCTTTTCCTGTATACTGCCGGCCGTCCCCCTTCCCTCTCTGCATCGCCTTGTCTTCCTTCGCTCATTTTTTCTTTTCTTCTTTTCTTTTCTTTTTTTCGCGTTTCCTCCATCATCCGCCGCCATCTCGGCGTTTCCGCAAACGCAGCGCTTTCTCGTTCCTAAGTGCTCCCGGGCCCAGGATCGACCTCTTGCTTTTTCGGCAGGAAACCCAAAGGTGGGTGCGACTCCGCGTGACAAAGCTGTCTCCCCATTTTTGGTGCATTTGCGTTGTTTGCCTCCACGGGCAGCGGGCGAGCGTACGGAGCAGTGTCGACGCGGCGCACGAGGTCGGTCACTGGCAGCAGCCGGGCGTTGGCTTCGCAGCCTAGCGCGCTGTCTCAGCTCTCGTTGTCGACGCCTGTCTCAGACAACACCGAACTCCCTTGCGTTTTTGCGTGCACTGCCCGGATCTAAGGCGGACGGGCCCAAAGGCCTTTCTATCCTGAGCTGCATTCTTCGCTTCTTAGAGGGGAGGGGGCAGGAGAACGAGAACATTTTCGCTGACCAGAGGCACATGTTAGGGACCCCCTTACTTCCGTCGCAAGAAAGCTGGCACCACCATACCGCCTGCTGTCCTCGAACGCCCAGTTTTCGAGCCGGTGGGCATCCGCCTTGCATCGCACACGAGCTCACTGTTCTCTTGATCGGCGCCGTCCCACAGATAAAAGCGACAGGTCCGCAGTCGGCCGGACTCTTCCTGTCTCCAACCGACTTTACACATTGTCGTTGCTGTGCCCGAACGCTCAGGATTCTGGAACACCGCTCCCGTCGCTGTCAACCAACAGCTTCATCTTCTCAATCTCTTGATTTCCAACGTCCGTTCTATTTCGATCGATAACCCGGAACGATTCCGACCAACATCACGAAGAGGGACAAAGACGCGTGTGTCCTGACCCCTCTTTCGTTTCATACCGCACCCGTCGTCTTCCGCCCTGGCTAGACGACTGCCCCGTTCCTTACACCCCGTCTCGTCCGCTTAAAACGCTCACAGCCTTTTCTGCGGTCTGCGTCTCTTTTCCCCCTTGTCCGTCCGCCAGAGGATGAGCTCGACCCGTCGATCCAGTTTCGGAATGTTGCTACGACGAAGCAAGTCTGGCGAGCTGAAGGGCAAGAAGGCCCAGGCTCTCCGCGAACAAGAGCTCCAGCGCCAGCGTGAAGCCGCCATCCCCAAGTCTCCTCCTCGCCTGCCTGTTCTCTACAATGGCGCTCCCGCTCCCAATCTTCAGAGCACCTTCGGCGAGCCCGTTTCGGGCGCACCTGCCGTGTCTCCGACAGACTACTACAACACCAACTACACGCCGCGTCCGTCCATGGAGCCGTCCCGCTCCATTGCGAGCGTCCCGGTTCCCCCGATCCCGACTGGCTCCTGGGTTGACCCGTATGCTCGCACGGAGAGCATGACCCACCGTGGTCGCTACAGCTATGCCAGCAGCGCGATCAGCACGATTAACAGTCCGCGGCGCGTTCGCCGGAGGAAGGACCCGACGCCCTTCAAGTATGCTCTCCATGCAAACGTTTTTTAGTCGATTTTTTCATGCTCACATGCTTTCACAGTATTTTGATTGTCGGCACCCGGAACTCGGGCAAGACGTCCTTCCTCGAATTCCTCAAGACCTCGCTGGCTCTGCCTGCGAAGAAGCGCATCAAGACCTACGACGGCGACGACTTCGTGCCGGCTGCCCCGCCCTCGGGCAACTTCATCCCTCACTATCTGGAGACTGAAATCGACGGAGAGCGCATTGGCCTGACGCTCTGGGACTCTGAGGGCTTCGAGAAGAACGTCGTCGATTTGCAGCTGCGCGAGATGTCCGCCTTCCTCGAAAGCAAGTTCGAGGAGACCTTTAACGAAGAGATGAAGGTTGTGCGCTCGCCCGGTGTGCAGGACACTCATATCCATGCCGTTTTCCTGATTCTGGACCCGGCTCGTCTGGATCGCAACATCAAGGCCGCCCACGGCACGAACGGGAACGGCGTCGACCGCAACGGCGGACCGGTCAAGTACGTTCCCCAGCCACGTGTGCTTGGCGGTCTGGACGAGGACCTGGATCTTCAGGTCCTGCGCACGCTGCAGGGCAAGACCGTTGTCATCCCCGTCATTTCCAAAGCGGACACCATCACGACGAAGCACATGAACGTCCTGAAGAAGTCTGTCTGGGACAGCCTGAAGCGGGCGAACCTGGACCCTCTCGAGTCGCTGGGTCTGGACGACTTTGACGACGGCGACAGCGCGAGCGGCGTGGATTCCAACCGTATCGAGGAGGAAACCGACGAAGAGACTGCCGCGGCGGAGGCTGGGCGTGCCGTCGCACCGGCCGTGGGCGAGGGCGACGCAGATGTTGCTGTCTACTCGGACAACGAAAATGGCGATCTTTCGATCCAGGGCCCCGTCAACGACGCGTACACGCCATCGTCACAAACATCCAGGGGCTCCAAGCGGCTCTCTGCCAACTCCGGCCGCCGCAACCGCGAACGCGATACGGAACACCTCGGCCGGGAGGAGGAGGAGATGCCTTTTATCCCCATGTCGATCATCAGCCCCGACATCTACGAGCCGGGCGTCGTTGGCCGCCAGTTCCCTTGGGGCTTTGCCGACCCGAACAACGAGGACCACTGCGACTTTGTTCGCCTGAAGGAGGCTGTGTTCAGCGAGTGGCGCGGTGAGCTGCGCGAGGCGAGCCGCGAACAGTGGTACGAAGGCTGGCGCACGAGCCGCTTGAAGCTGCGTGACGGTGGACGCGGCACCAAGTCGTCGTTCCGGCGATGAGCAGATGACGGAACCAAACCATCAGATTCTCTGCGCCCAATTGCCCCCGAGCTGATGCATACCCTCTCTCGCAGCCTTCGGTCGATGTTTTCAGCCATTTCTCTCTTCAGCGATCTCTCATTGTTTGTCCGCCCGCCTTTGTTTTCATGATGAGACGTCTTTTATCTTTGCGTGACGGTCGCTTGCCGAGCATGGAACTGGCTTGCTAGAGTCTGCCGTGCAAGCGTGGCCAGAAGCATTCGCGTCCCGATCGTTTTCGTTTCTTCTCCTCGTTTGTTTTACCACCTCTTGACACGACAACACTTGTCACACTCCCATACGGGCCTTTCCTCGCTCATCTCCAACCTTCCTTACCACCTTTCCTTTATTTGCAGCACCGGACGACGATGGCCACGGGGCCCCTTGTCGCATGCTGTCTCTGGACAGCCCAGGATTTGGTGCTCTGTCTTTTCCCTCCACATGAATTTTTTGATTCCCCTCTCGCTCCCCAAGTTGTGTCCCCCGCTTTCATTTGTCGTTTGCTCCCACATGCCTGTTTCCCAGCCCAGACGCTTGGGCGGTGCTCCGGGCTTGTCAGGTGCTTTTCTGCTTCTTTGTCTATTACTATGGCCATGTTTTATCTTATATGTCTGTCCTTTTTTCTCTTGATACCTCGGCGCAGCTGGGAGACGCTCCTGCATCAACCGGAATACTGAAGCCAACCCTGAAAAAAAAAGCCAAATCAATGATCGTTTTTTTTACGCAGTACAGGAATGCATGCGTATTTCGAACCAAGGGCGCGTGTTTCGCTTCCACGTGAAGAATATAACATGCCCGCCACGTGCTCGGTATCTCTATTTTTCTATTGTACATAGGGTACACAGGGGCGCGTCCGTGCTATGCAGGCAGCGGCTCCTTGTCGTCTGGCTGGTCCTTGTGGCGGCCGGTCATACGGACCTCGAGGCCGCCCTCAAAGCTGCCGCGGCGGCCCCAGTTGCGGGGCTGGCGCTTGAGAAAGGCGCCGACGGCGCCGAGGTAGCCCTCGTGGCGGAGGAAGTAGGCCTGCTTGGTGCCCTTGCTCCAGAACTTGATGGCGTAGCTGAGGGTGTTCATGGTCTGGGGGTGGCCCTGGATGAAGGAGCCGCCAAAGTAGATGCTGTCGAGGCTGTGGATCTGGGACTGGAGGTAGGCGATCTGGCCGATGTTGTTGCTGATGGCGTAGAGGAGGGAGCGGCTGATGTCGGCGGCGGAGAAGCGCGAGTTGTAGGCGGCGCCGCGATAGATGTTGGGGGGGTCGTCGGAGGGGGGAGGGGGGGCGGCCGAGGAGGAGGAGGGGGGAGGAGGGTTAGCGGAGCCAGAGGAGGAGGAGGAGGCCGGGGGGGCAGCGGGCACGCCGTCCTCGGCCTCGCGCTCGGCGAGGTGCTTCATGCGAAAGACCTTGCCAAAGGAGCTGGCGATGGCGGTGGACTTGAGGCCGATCTTGGCGTAGTCGGTGCCGTAGATGTCGCCGACGAGCATGTCGACGCGGGCGTTGTCGCCGCGGGAGGCGAGCTCGAGCATCTCGTCAAAGGAGCGGGCGCCGGTGAGGAGGGAGAGGAGGCCCCAGAGGGTGCCGCCGCCGAGGGAGGTGCCGCCGACGCGCTGGTAGGAGTGGGGGCCGGAGACCTTGAGCATGGAGACGCCGGAGCCGATGTTGACGAGCATGTAGGGGTAGATGTCGTCGGAGGGGGCGGCGAAGTGCATGGGGTCGGTCTCGGAGTAGGTGAAGACCTCGCGGGGGATCTCGGTGATGAAGAAGTCGAGGCCTGCCGGGTCATGGTCAGTCATGTCCACAGACAGGCAAAACAAAAAAAAAGAGAAAGACAACCCCACCCATAATCAGGCACTCCATCTCGTCTTCGCTCAGGACGTCGATGCCCAGGCGCGCGCGGATGCGCTCGTAGTACTTGTAGGCGCCGCCGCCGGTGGCCATGACGCACAGCTCGCTGGACCGCGGGCCGTTGGCGGCCATGTGGCGCTGCTTGAGGTCGAGCAAGAAGTCGATGCAGTCGTCGATGCGGTCCGTCTCGAAGCTGAGAAAGTTGAGCCGGCCGCCGGGCTCCGTCGACTCGGCCTCGCGGGAGAAGTAGACGACCTTGGCGAGGGTGCCGCCGATCTGGAAGGGGGGGGGGGTTAGCCAGCGCCTCAACCGTCCTCAAAGCTTCCCCTCCTTCTCTCTGCCTCCACCTACATCCACTGCAATGTGCGAGACGACGGCGTGGTGGTTCGGCAGCCGGATGTCGTAGGTGGCGTGGTGCTCGGGCGGCGAGTGCGTGCGGCCGTTGCCGGCGTGCGTGTGGCTGCCGTTGGCCGCGCCGCCGACCCGCGGCGACTGCCGTGCCTCGCTGCCGGAGCCGGAGGATGGCGAATTGCTGCCGGCGGGCGGCTCCTCGTCCACGATAAAGGCGCCCTTGACGTTGATGCGCACCGGCCCCGGCCGCGCAATGGTGCTGCCAATCTCGGCCGTCGACGTCGACGTCCGCGGGCGCTGGCCGGTGACCACCGTCCCGGCCGCCGCCCCGGCCGCCGCCCCGGCAGCCGGCGCCGGCGCAGGCGTGTTGTCGAGCGGTGCCCCTCCGTCCTCCGCGCCGCCGTCGGCCTCCCGAGGATGGGCCATTGTCAATTCCCCGCGTGCCGAACTCCCAATCGGCCAGCCGACTCCCCCCGCGCGTGCGTCCTGGCCGCCCGGTCTCGGTGCGGCGGTCGAGCAGGGCGCCGCGTCGCTCGCCTACGGGCGTTGGTCTTCCGGTTCCTGTGCGGGCGGGCGGCTCGGGCGGGTCGTGTGCGATGCAGGTCGGCTGTGATTTGTTGGCAAGATCGTGGGTTCGCAAGGCGTCTCTCCCCTATTTTCGTTGTCTGCTGTCCGCTTGTAATTTCCGTCGTACTGACAAGCACCGCGCAGTTGTCCTCATGGCTTGCCTTTCTCGGGCTGGCTTGCCTGCAATTGATCTCGCCGGCTGGCTGGCCTGGCCTCCTTTTTTTTCCCCCCTTGTCCGTCGGATCGATGACCGCAGAGCGCTGTTCGGCGGCGCACAACGGCGCCGACGCCCGCCGCAATATGCTCCCGTTAGCGCCTGTGCTGCCGAGCTAGCGCTGCCCGCAGTGTGCATTTCCCTCGGTTCCAGTGGCCAGCCGGCGGCCAGCCGGCAGCCAGCCGGCAGCCAGCCTGTATTGTATGCTGACAAAATCAGGCTTATGCTTACGCCCAGTCACGCAGTAAGCGCATGCCGTGTACAAGTACAAGCATAAGCGCACCAACCGGCCGATCAGAAAGCAACAGAGGCCCAACCAACGGCGCCACACAACCACTTCGAGGGCTGGCCGTTGTGCGCCGTATTCGGGCAACCTTGAAATAGAAAGGACGCCTGCCGCCTTGGCCGCCGGCTGGCCACCAGGCCGGCGTTCGTACGACGTCGCACGCCTGTCCGTCAAGCGAGCGCGCGTGACACAAGGCCGACCAGCCAGTCAGCCAGCAAGCCAGCCAACCGGCCGCGGCCCATTTCTCTGTTTTGTCCGCCTGCCCGCCGCCCACCGAACAGAAAGGGCTCGATAAAGTGGACCCACCTGCCTGTGGTGGTGGCGGCGGGGCCTGGTGTTGGCCTGGCGCGGGCCTGGCGCGGACCTGGGGCCTGGCTGGGCTGTCGGCCGGCTGGTGGGTGGCCTGGCTGGCCGCGCTGGCCTGGCTGGCCGCTCGCTTTTCGGGGCCTCTTTCTCCTCCTCCCTGCAGCAGCCTTTCGCTTTCTCCGCTGCTCACCCGCCCGCCGTCCGCCGCTCACGGCTAGCGCCCACCCGCCGTCGGCCAGCCTCCTCTCCCTCTGCCGGCGATTCCAGCTGTCTGCATCTTCTCTGCATCTTCTTTGTCTGGTCATTGTCGACACCGCTTTTGGTCGTCTCGGCAAATAATCCCCGCGTGGTTGACCGCCGCTTCTTCACGCTCTCGCCGGTCCTCTTCTGCGACGATCGTCGTCGGTCCTCACGGCTTCAGCACCCTTCTACGACGACACTCGAACACCCTCCATACCGTCCCCCCTCTCCTCCACCCCCTCTACGAACGCTTGCCCTCCTCCGGAGGGCACCCGGTGGTCTTCGCCATGGCCACCTCGTCTCTGGCGCTGTCCAAGGCCGGGCTGATCGACCCGACCAAGCCGGCCACCTATCCGGTCATTCTCGGCGAGGACATCCGCGCCCCCGGCGGCAGCGGCCCGTCGGCATCCACCGTTACGGGCATCCGCTACAACTTCAAGCCCAAGCACCTCACCGACAAGTCCACCCAGCGCAAGGCGACCCTGACAGCGGGCGCCGGCAGCGGCAGCAGCGGCAGCAGCGGCAGCAGCAGCAGCACCGACACGGAGGGGGAATACGAGGTGACCTTTCGGGACAACAGCGGCGGCCGCTACGTCTACGCCGGCACGCGCGTGTCCAAGGGCAGCAAGTACGTGCTGGTCTTTGACTCGAAGCGCCGCCTCTTCATCCTGCACCGCCTCGACTCGCTCTTCGTCATGAACATGACCGACACCCCGACCAACCACGACACCGCCGCCCTCAAGAAGAGCCACCCCTACATCACCGAGACCACCCGCCGGCCCCGGCCCCCGCGCTCCGCCGCGGGCGGCGCTGGTGGTGGCGGCGCCGGCCACTCCTCCCACCACCCGCTCGTCGCCGCCCGCCTCACCAAGAAGAGCAGCAGCGGCGCCACCGGGCCCCTGCGGCCCATCCAGAAACTCGTCGCCCGCCCGCCGCCCAAGCCCACCGTCCTGCGCAGCTCCCACGACATCAAGAAGCGCGAGCGCCGGCCCCCGCTGGCCGCCGGCGCCGCCTCCTCCTCGTCGCCCGCGTCGTCGCCGGCCCACGACCCGGACCGCGAGACCAAGGCCGCCCGCGAGATCCGGGCCCAGCGCGAAGCCCAGCTCTTCAAGGAGGCGCGCGAGGGCCGCGAAGCGCGGGACAAGGCGGCGGCGGCGGCTGACAAGGCGGCGGCTGACAAGGCGGAGGCCGACGGGGCAGCGAGTGGAACGGCCAGCGCCGGCATCTCTCGCGACGCCCGCGAGGCCGCCCTGCAGAGAAGCCGGGCGGCGGCGCTGGCGGCGCGGCCCCGGGAGAGCAGCAAGCTGGCCAAAGAGAC
The DNA here is from genome assembly GCA_019925495.1 of Ophiostoma fasciatum. Classification (NCBI taxonomy): domain Eukaryota; kingdom Fungi; phylum Ascomycota; class Sordariomycetes; order Ophiostomatales; family Ophiostomataceae; genus Ophiostoma; species Ophiostoma fasciatum. The sequence continues at coordinate 595,019 of JADHKM010000004.1, read as the reverse complement.
GCGGCCGTCGCCCGACGCCAAGCAGCCGCAGCAGCAGCCGGGCGACGAGAACGACGACGACGACGACTACCGGTCGCGGTCGATTGACGTCAAGGCGTCGCCGCTGGCGGCCCGGGGCAAGGATGCAAAGGCTGCCGGGCGCCTGCTGTCGGATCGGGAGAGGGCTGGCAGCAAGCCAGCGTCTGCCTCCTCCTCGTCCTCTCGCTCGCCTGAGAAGCTCAAATCGCAGGCGGACGACGGCAGCGACCGGCCAAGCAAGGCCAACGACAGCAAGACAGACAGGGCCAAGGTCGACCGGGCAGCCACCGACAAGGCACGGCCGGCCAAGGACAAGAGCACGGGCAGCCAGGGGCGCGACGACAAGACGATCTTGGTCAAGACGACACCCAAGCCCGCCTCGTCCAAGACAGCCGCGGCTGCGAAAACGAGTGCGGACAGGCCGGGCACAGACAAAACGACTGCCTCTACGCCCAAGACGGCCGCGACGAGCGCGTCGGATTCGACCAAGGCAGCGAGTGCCAGCCGCACCGGCGGCGGCGGCAGCAGCAAGCCCGCGGGAACGTCTTCGTCCTCCTTTTCGCTGCCCATGCCGGCCGCAGCCCCTGCTGCTGCCCCCGAGCCGAAGAAGAACAAGCGCCGCAGCTACGACGAAGAGGAGGAGGAGGACGACGACGACGACGGCGACATTGGCTTGGTCATCGAGTATCCAGACGCCCCCGCCCAGGCGGCCCGCACGAGCCAATCCACCACCACCACCTCCTCTTCCTCCTCCTTGACGCCGCGCCCAGGAAATGCCGGAGCCGCCGCAGGTGCGGCCGGTGGTGGCGGCGTGGCGTCGTCGTCGTCGTCGACCCCGGCGCCGCCGCAGCTGCACATGCGCACCTTTGACGAGTTCCAGCGTGCCGACGACGCGGATGGCGACGGCGACGACATGGACGGCTACTGGGATCCGCGGGAGGAGGAGGACGCGAAGGGGGCGGCGGCGGTCGCGCCCGCGGCGGCCGCGCCGCCGGCGCCGGCGCCGGCGCCGCCGGCAGCTTCCCGCGCGGACGAGAGCCTCAACGACATTGACGAGCTCGAGGAGGAGCTCAACAAGGAGCTGCGCGAGGAGGAGGCGCGCAAGCGGCGCGAGGCAGAGCTCGAGGCGGAGCTCGAGGCCGAGTTCATGGCCGAATCCGCGAGCGAGAGCGAAATCAGCGAGGAGGAGTAGTCTTGTCATTCCGTCTTTCTGGGTTCTTTTTTCTCTTTGGCATGGGTAGCGATGTTTTCCAGCTTTTTTTCTTCCATCTGGTTATCACGAAAAGCGACACGTTGATACAGCAGAGACAGTCGAGACAGCAGACAGTCCATGACACGAATGCAATGTTTTCCACGGCGACTCTGCATGCTCGGCTTTGCTGCTGCGAGGTTGAGTGATGAGTAACGACGCAAGGCGATCGCGGTCACATGACCGCGCACAGCTCACCGAATGCGGCAGGCGTGAGACACCTCCGACAGGATTTTGCTTGGCTCCTTCCCCAAATCGCAGGTGGTCTCTGACAAAGCCGGGCCCAGCCTTCCCGCCTTCCCGGCACATCGAGTCTCTTGTCCGACGTCAGGCCTCGTTCGGCCCTCCCAAACAACCGCGTCTCTCTCGTCTCGTCCTCTCGACTCGACCACGCCGCCGCCGCCGCGCCCTCGCCCTCGCCCTCGCACTCGCCCTCTGTTTTTCCATCCTGTCTCGCTAGCCTCGCCTCTAGCTACTGGTGGTTCTGGCTGTTCGCGCCGCCAGCTCGCGCGGCACTAAGTGAGCCTTTTTGGCCAGCCGCGGCGGAACGGACGGACAAAACGCTTCTCCTCCCCTCCACAGGAAGGGGCGTGCTGCTCTTGCGCCGTCGTCCGGAGATAGAGACAGAACACGGCCGTGCGTGCTCTGCTCACCACCGGCGCTAGTTTTAGCACCACTGCGTCGGTCCCGGGACACGACACATCGCCACTCGTCCAGAAAATAGGGGGCCGGACGAACACCACCGAGACAGCCCTATCCTTCCTTTCCCCCCCTTCCCTCGTCGTCGCAAACCATTCTCGTCTCGGCCGTTTCGGATCGCCCCTCGGCCTCTCTCTCTGCTCGTCCCGCCTGGCGGCACCCCGTGTCTTTGCTGGGAGATCTTCGGCCGCCTGAGAGAGAGACAGAGCCTCCCCGCGCCCCGGAGACTTTTGCCGCCCTTGCGACAACACCCACTCCCCCCCCCCCCCCCTGCCCTGCTGTGGGCTGGCCGGCTGGCTGGCTCGCTCGCGCGCTCGCGCTCGGCTTTGGCGTGCTGGCTGGCGACCACCGCAAACAGCAGCACCATCCTCTGCGGGCCCCCTCTTCCCTCCTCCGCCGCTGCCGCCGCCGCTGCCGCCGCCCATCTCCAAGTCCGTTCTCGACCCGGCCGATCCCTCGCCACAGGAGGAGGACCGGGGAGGGGAAACGCAGCGCCGCTGCTTGCTAGTCTCCTCCTGTCCAACGTGGCCAACCGCCGCCCGGACGGGGCACAGACACGCCCTCTTTCCGCCGTTGTCGGCTCGTCGTGCCTGGACTTGGGCCGTGTTCCACCATGGCATCCCTCAGTAAGCAGACACATAAGCATAGATCCCGAAGCGTCCCCCCCTCCTACGAGCACACTCCCCTCTACCCATTTTTGTCTCTTTCTCTTCTCGTTGTCGGAAGAGTCGGCTGCCTCTGCCCTCTGCCCCCTGTCCTCTGCCACCTTCCTGTCCTTCGCCTTGCCTCCCTGCTCTGATCTCGGCCGCTCGGCTTCTGCCTCCTCTTCCTCGCGGTCTCGCCATTGCATACCCCATGGGCTTGTCTGCCTGAGCTTCGCGCGAGGGCATTGCGCGTCGTGCTGCGCCGACCCCATGGTGTTGCTCGACTCTGCTTCTGTTCTTCTGCTTCTTCCTTCCTACACTCCCGGCCCTCCCTTTTCTTGCCCGCCGCTGCCATGGCCTTCAAGCTGCCAACCAGCGGGAAAGCACTCGCTGACCTGACCGTTCGTCCGACAGTCAGCAAGTCTAGAAGGGTACGTTCGTGAGCCTCGCACCAAAGTGGAGAGCGCCGGGCCTGGCCCTACAGCATGCCAAGCATTGCGAGCCGAATCGTTGAAACTAACGTCTCTCTTCTGCAGCCCAAATTCGAACTGCATCTCAAAGTATGCCCGGGCGGTCCTCCCTCCCCTTCCTCCCCCCCCCCCCCCCCCCGCGATGCTGACCGCGCCCCCCAGATCTACGACCTCAACAACGTGCCATTGGTGTCGGGCGTGTCCTCCGTGAAATGGCACCTGCCGCACAGCATCCGCGGCGAGCACCGCGGCCGCACGCACAAGCGGCCCATTGCCAACCACCGGGTGGAATACAACTACGCCAAGATCGTCCCGCTGCGCCTGGTCATCGACCGCAATAACCGCCTCGCCGACTACCCCATCGAGTTTGAGATCACCCAAGAGTTCGAGAGCCACGGCGCCAGCCGCGACGAGAAGGTCATGCTCGGCAAGATCACGCTCAACCTGGCCGAGTACGTGGCCGACAGCGAGATCCTGCTCCGCGATGCGCGCCCGCCCACCTCCGACTCGCGCCCGAGCAGCTTCGACATGAACGCCCGGGACTCGTTCAGCGGCGGCTGGCCCGTCCACGCGCGCAAGCGCAGCTCCATCAGCACCAAGGGCACGTTTTCCAGCCTGGGCACCAGTCCGGGCACGGCGGACTCCCCCGCGGCTGCTTCTCTGGGGGCCTCGGGGCCTGGTGGTGGTGGTGGTGGCAGCGCTGCCGGTGGCCCGGCTTCTACGGCTGGCTCGTCGGCCGGTTCGATCGAGACGGCCGGCGCACCGCCCGTGGAAGATGGCGTCATCCGCCGCTACCTGATGCAGGACAGCAAGATCAACAGCACGCTCAAGATTAGCATCCTGATGGTGCAGGTCGATGGCGAGCGCAACTTTATTGCGCCGCCGCTGAAGAGCGCCCCCGTCTTTGGGGGCATTACGGGCGTCATGGCCCACGGGGACGTGATGAGCGCCGCCAGCGAGGCCAGCCTGGCCGGCGATCCGGATGAGTACTCCGTCTGCGGTATGGTCAACGCCGTGCTCTCCAACGCCACCCGGGGCCACGAGGTGGCCGAGATCCAAGACGTGTATCGGCGCACGCTGGCCGCGTCCTGGTCGTGCCAGCCGGGCGAGCTGCCGGCCGACGAGTGCATCGAGGACATTTTCCGCGGCGGCGACGGCTTCCGAACGCCGCACGTGACCGAAGCTACTGCCGCGCCGACCGCCGACAGCAGCGCCCCAGCAGCGGCCGGCGGCGGCGGCGGCGGCGGCGCGCCATCGGGCGGGAAGTCGAGCGGGATTCGGCTCCCGCTCCCGGCAGGCACCTCGCTGGGTGCGGTGCGGGATCTGCCGCGGTGGTCGCCGTCGTCGCCGACGCGCTCGTCCATCCACGAAGAGGGTGACGAGGACGACGGCACGCCGGCGCCGCCGAGCCGGACGTCGTCGGGCGGGCTGGGCGGGAAAATGCACGTGGGGCGCATTCTGCCCAAGCTGGGACCGATCCGGCGCAAGACGCTTCCGCCGGACGCGCGCTCGTCCGGGACGAGCCTGTCGCAGAAGTCGGTCAAGGAGCGCGACCACGGCGCCAACAACAGCAGCGGCGAAGACGGCTCGTCCAGCACGCGCGGCAGCATTGGCGGTGGGCGCGGTGGCAACGGAAATGGCAACGGCAGCGGCCACTCGAGCGGCAACAATGCGACTCCCGACGACGAGCACGACGAGGCGGGCGGCCACGGCCAGGCGACGCTGCGGCCGCGCGACATCCGGAAGCTGTGGGGCGGCGGGCAGCCGAGCTCGGCGTCGTCGGCGTCGCTGTCGGGGCTGTCGGGGTTGTCGGGGCTGGCCAACCTGCGCATCGGGAGCCGCGAGGACAGCGGGCTCAGCGACCGGACGGTGACGCGCAGCAGCCGGAGCAGTCCCGGCCCGCAGGCGGCGTCCTTTGGGCACCGGCGGGACGAGAGCGGGGACACGTCGACGGGGACGGTCACGGCGGGGGCAGCTCGCAGCGGGGCCGGAGGCCGGCCGGGCAGCAGCAGCAGCCGCCAGCAGCAGCAGCAGCAGCAGCAGCAGGGCGGTGGCCGGCGTGGGCGCAGCGGCCGCAAGAACAATCCCGCCAACGCCAACGCTGCCAACGACCAGGGCAGCGGCAGCGGCAACGACGAGCCGGCGGACGTGCTGCCGGAGGAGCGCGAGGTGCACGAGCACGAGGTCCGCGACGACTTTGTCGCCTGGCAGCTCCCGGGGTCGTCGATCGCCGCGTCGTCCTGATCCGTGGGGCGTGGCGACGTCCAGCGTGTTCGGTGTCGTGACGACACCATGACTTTGACGACTTGGCTCTGTATATACTAGAGGGGATGGGACTGCGTTTGAAAAGGAGGCCTTTTGTATTGAGTTTTGGTTTGGCTATGGCTTTGGCTATGGCTTTGGCTTTGGCTTTGGCTTTGGCTTTGGCCTGACTTTTGGCTTTAAGCATAGCAGCATAATAGTGTTTCTTGGCTTTATTTTGTGGGGCATGGTTCAGGAACGCCAGCTGTGCCTGGCTGAGGACCCGCGTTCGCTCCTCGGCTCATTTGGCGTGCGGCGCGGATCCCTGTCAAGTGCTCCTATTCTCGCGCTCTCCTATTCTTGTCTGTTTCGTTTCGCTTCGCTTCTCCGTCTTCCTCATCGATACGCTCGTTGTCGACAACCTTCCGCTCCTTTCTCTGTTCTCACGCGTCTTTTTCGAGACATCCATTCTTTTGTTTCCTTTCCTTCCCTTGCCTCCATTCGTTTTCCTGTTCCGGTGCTCCGTCTCCCTCCAACATGCGTTCTTCGGCTTTCGCGACGTCGGCGCTGCTGCTGGCGTCGGCGGTCTCGGGGGTGGCGGCGGCGGGCACGCTGGGGTTCGCGCTGGGCGACAAGCGGGCGGACGGCAGCTGCAAGGACCAGGACGACTACGAGGCGGACTTTGCGGCGCTCAAGTCGCAGACGGCGGCGCGGGTGGTGCGGACGTACGCGGCGGCCGAGTGCGACTCGGCGCAGTACATGCTGCCGGCGGCCAAGACGGCGGGCTTCCAGGTGGTGCTGGGCATCTGGGCGGACACGGACGCGTCCTACGCCAAGGACAAGGCGGCCGTGGTCAAGTACGCGCCGCAGTACAAGGACCAGGTGTACGCCATCACCGTCGGCTCCGAGACCATGTACCGCGGCACCTTTACGGGCCCGCAGCTGCTGGCCAAGATCAAGGACGTGCAGGCGGCCGTGCCGGGCTTCAAGGTCGGCACCGCCGACAGCTGGAACAAGTACCAGGACGGCACCGCCGACGCCATCATCACGGGCGGCGCGGACATTCTGTGGGTTCTCTATTCCGTCTCTGCGTCCGTTTCTCTGCTGACCCCCAGCCTCTGCAACGCCTTCTCGTACTGGCAGGGCCAGGTGATTGCCAACGCGACGGGCAGCTTCTTCGACGACATCATGCAGGCGTTTGGGCACATCCAGAAGCTCAGCGGATCCAACGACGCCATCGAGCTGTGGGTGGGCGAGACGGGCTGGACGACGGCCGGCAACACGTACGAGAACGCCGTGCCCAGCGTCGCCAACGCCGCCACCTTTTTCAAGCACGGCGTCTGCGGCATGCTCGACTGGGGCTTCAACGTCTTCTTCTTCGAGGCCTTTGACGAGCCCTCCAAGGAGCCCGCCGTCGGCCAGGACGGCTCCGTCGCCGACGAGACCCACTGGGGCGCCATGGACGTCAACCGCACGGCCAAGTACGCCCTGACGTGCTGAGGGGCGAGTCGTCGTCGTGGCCAGCCATCCGCCGTTTTGCATGGAGTGCGATCGAATCTCGGCGTCACATTTTGTTTTTGGGAACACCTGTTGGGTTCTCCTGTTCGCTTCTCTTTTTTTTGTACAGCATATCGTTCCCCGTGGGGCCTTCCGTCCGTCTAGGACCGAATACCAGACTACTTTTCTTGGGACCAAGCGCGTGGACGGAAGACGGGGCGTCCTGGACGTCTGTTCTGTGCTGCGGTTGTGCGGTTGTGCTATTGTGCTATTGTGCTGCCCGTCTTGAGAAACTCTTATGTACAAAATGGCCGTCCTCGAACGCCAGTCTCGAACGCCGCCACCCAAGAAAGGAGAAGGAGAAAAAAAGTAGACATGGCAGCAGGTCGGGCAGAGAAGATCGGTGGCTCTCCTGGAGTACTCGCGTAGGTAGGTCTCGTGCTGTCGAACAGGCCGGCTCGTGGCTGGAAGCAAGCCGTGCGTGTCGTCGGATATGGGCTGCGGTCTCAGGCAGACTTGCGCAGCGGCCTGGAAAGCAGAGAGCGTCAGCGATGAGTGCGTGTTTTCCACCGCCTGTCCCAGAAGACCTACGCGCAGCCCTGCGGCGTGGTGACGCCGAAGAAGCAGTCGCCCTTGTCCTTGGGCACGACCTGGTTCTGGAAGACGGGCGTGATGACGACGCCGGCCGAGACGGTCGAGGCCGCGGCGGCGAAGAAGGCGAGCAGCGCGAGCTTCATGTTGTAGCGAGTCGGGGCGAAGAGGAGGAGGAGACCCGTGTCGAAGTGAACGAGGCAGACCAGCTGTCGAACAGGTGGAACAAGAGAAAACAGGTGGAACAAACTGCACTGCAGAGCTGAGAGAAGGGGATGGACGAAAGCAAGAAAACAGCAAGAAAACAGACAGGGACGACGAGGAAGCAACAAGACAGACCAGCCGCCGAGACGAGGACAGGAAAAGGAGGAGGCCCAGCCCAAGCTGCGACGCTTGCTGTCGGGGATCCGAGCGCCTCCCTCCTGGTCGAGGACTGCCTGCCCTCCTCGACTGTCGCAGGCCGGTGGAGCGCCTCTCTCGACTCGCTGCTGTGGCGCGCGTCCGTTTCAGGACCTCGTCGACCGGCCCGCCCCTGTGGCTCGTTTCATATCACGTGACATGTTACCAGCCGCACACCGGAGAGCGCCCCGGCTCCGCACGAAGGATCCGGATACGGAGCATTTACAGAGTACGGAGTACGCGTGCACAAAAAAACAGACGATCACGATGCATCTTGCAGGTACCGGGTTGTGGGGAGGCATGTATGGTACTTTGTAGATATACGTAATACTCGTAGTTGTATACTCCGTACTCTCACGGGACGGTACGCGACCCACGCCGCCCCAATTTCCTGGCGCGGGCCTCGCCCACTAACGCTGGCTGGACTTGCCGTCCATCCTTTTTCATTCCGGCCGCCTTTCCCTGTTCTCTCCGCCAGGCGAGGCTGGGCCGGGCCCGGCCGCCTTTGCCACGCTTTGGGGAGGGCGGCGCGGAGAGATGAAAAAAAGTGCATCATGTGGCGCTGAAAACGCCAGGGTGGTTCAGCTGGTTTGTCTACGCCCTTTTTTTGTGTCTAAATATACGTTTATATTTTCGATTGCAGACCAGACAATGCCCAGGGCAGGATCGCGTTTTTTTTTTTTTTTTGTTCTGGCAACTCGATCGTTGTCAACTCGCGGGGTTCAGAACGGCTGGCGGTCCTTTTCGCATGAGTAATCCGACCGCAACCCCTGATTGGTCCTTTTCCTATCAGTGCTGGGTGCAGCAATCTCCCCAACCAACTGCAGGAACGCCTTCTTTGGCTGCGCGCAGCGATTCCCGGCTCGCACAAGGCGCGCCCCGACTGCGAGAAACGTGCGACGGCCCCCACGGATCTGCCCGGCCACACAGACGCGCGCGTCCGACGGCCCCCGGTGGGAGGACGCGACGAGACGTTTGACGACGACGACGACGACCGACCCCCGACCTTGACCTTGACCTCCTCTTCCTCCTACAGCCATGTCCTCCTCCCACGGCGCCAGCGCCGCCGGCACGCCCGACCCGAACGCGTACAGCTTCCACTACGGCGCCGGCGCCTCCGGGTACAGCTCGTTCCCGCGGGGACCGCCGCGGTCGCCGCCGACGACGGCGTCGAGCGTGGCCGGGTCGACGGTGACGAGATCGACGGTGACGGGGACGTCCACGGCCGGGTCGACAACGTTGCCGGCATCAGCAGCAGCAGCAACAGCACGGCAGCAGCAACCGTTCCCGTTCTCGCACGAGGACACGGAGACGTCGCGGGAGGCGTACGAGACGCTGGCGGCGCGGGCCAAGGCGTACCGGGTGGCGCTGGGCCAGCTGTCGGCGGCGGCGTCCAACTTTGGCGCGGCGCTGGAGGCGTGCGCGCGGCTGAAGGAGGCGCGGGCGCAGCCGTACCCGCGGGGGCCGTACGGCGGCGGCAACAACGGCGGCAGCCACAGCAGCAGCAGCAACAGCAGCAGCAACCTGGGGGGCGGCGTGGGCCGGCCGGCCTTTCTCGACCACGACGCCGCCAGCACCAGCCCCCCGCAGGAGGCGTCGTGCACGGCGGACGTGCTGCTGGCGACGTCGGGGCTGTACTACCTGATGGCGAACCAGCAGGGGATCCTGGCGGAGACGGTGTACCGGGCGTTTGAGCTGCCGATCGTGCACGAGCTGGACCGGTACGGGGCGGACGTGGAGGCGGAGCAGGAGAGCTACGCGGCGGGGATGCGGGAGGCGAGCCGGGCGATCCGGCGGCTGGAGAAGGAGGGGACGAAGCTGCGCAAGCCGCGGCAGCGCGACGTGGGCCGCATGCGCAGCCACCTGGTGGCCATGACGGCGGCGCTGGACGCGGTGACGGAGCGGCAGGCGGCGCACGCGGCGGCGCTGCTCGACCAGAGCCGCGACATGAGCGGCACCGTCAGCCAGGCCAGCCGCAACCTCGTGCGCGCCGAGGTCGACATCCTCGACGGCCTCGCCCGCAAGGGCTGGCCCGGCGGCGGCCTCGACGTCGTCCTCGACGGCGCCGTCGACCTCTTTTCCCGCGACGCCGACGACGACGACGGCGGCGGCCTCCTCGCCGACAGCGGCCTCCTCCTCGATGTCGTGCCCGACTTTGGCCGCCGGGCGGGCACTGCTCACAGCGGCGGCCTGTCGTCGGGGCAGGACGGCGGCGACCTGGGTCTCGGTCTGGGCCCGAGGCTGCTCCTGCTCGGAGGCAGCAGCAGCGTCGGCGGTGGCGGCGGCAGCGTCGGCAGCGGGCCTTCTTCAGCAGGGATCTTTACGAGCACAAACGGACATGGCGGGGGCGCCAAGGAGGAGGAAAAGGACGACAAGGGCAACGACGACGACGAGGGCGACGACGACGACGACGAGAGCGAAGCGTCGACCATCCACGGCACGGCCAAGAGCAGCGGCGGCGGCGGAGGCATGAGCGGGTTCTTTAGCATTCTCTCGGGCGCCAGCATCCTCGGGCGGTCTTCGTCGGACCAGGCGGCCAGCAGTTCGGACCGCCGGGCGTCCAAGAAGAAGGGCAAGCGGACGCGGACACCGAAACAGGTACAGACACAGACACAGCCACAGACGCAGACGCAGACACAGCAGCCACAACTACTACCACCACCACCACAACAACAACAACAACAACAACTACCGCCGCCGGCCAAGACGCCGACGCCGCCGCGCCACCGCGCCGACAGCCTGTCCGTCGAGACGTTCCCGTACCAAAGCCTGGACGGCCTGGCGCACGGCGACGCCGACAGCGCGGCAGACGAGGCGGCAGACGACGACGCGGCGTCGGAGCACACGGCGGAGACGGACGAGGCTGCGGTGGCGGCGGCGGCGGCGGGGAGGGAAGGCGGGCGCAGCCACTATGGCAGCGGCGGCGGCGGCGGCGGCGGCGGCGGGCTGGGTCGGTCGCGGCCGTTCTCGCCGCAGCGGGTGCGCGTCGACCCGGCGGACGACGTGTTTGCGGCCCGGGGCCGCGGGGGGGCGACGGCGGCGGCGGCGGCGAGTCCGACGCGGACGCTGTCGCTGTCGTGGCTGAGCGAGGGCGAGAACCTGGCCGCGGGGAGGCCGGCAGGGGACGAACAGGAGGAGGAGGAGGAGGACAACGACGGCCGACGGCCGCGCCTGGACAAGGGCAAGGGCCGGAGCATGGACGCGGCGTCGAGGTCGTCGTCGAGGTCGTCGTCGTCGTCGTCGCCGAGGCGGCCGCTGCACGAGCCTGACGAGGGCGTCGACGTGTGGCGGCGGTACGGCTAGGTGGGTGGACGGCTCAGTGGGCGGTGGGCGGTGGGCGGTGGGTGGTGGATGCTGGTTGGACGGGGTGTACGACTACAGAGCACGGAACATACACGGAACATACGAGACGCCAAGATACCTCGAGGCCATAATATACAAAGCCTGGATTGCATTTGTCCCTCTGCGTCTGATTCTTCTCGGATCCCTCTTCTCTGACTGCCTCCTTTGTCCTGTCTTCCCGTCGCCTGCCTTCTGTCTTCTGTCCTCTTCTGTCCTCTTCTGTCTTCTGTTTGCTCTGTTTGCTCTGTCTGTTTGCCTGTTTGCCCGTCTGCTGCCCCTCCTACCCGTCCCTGCCCACCCTGCCAATGCGACTTCGGCCGCCCCGTCCAATCGTCTCGCTCCACGACCGATGTCCCCCTCCCGCCCCCCTCTGCCCTCCCTCTGGCCCCCCCCCCTCGCCCTCCACCCGTCGCCCACCGCCACCGCTGTGCGACAGCCGCCCCTGTATCGCATATACGAGTGCGACGGCCGCAAACAGGCACGGAGCCGTTGTCGTCCGTGTCGTGCAGCGTGTCGCGTACAGAGTACAACTACGAGCCAGGCACAGCGACGGTACGTGTGCCCTGCGCGGTGGACGAGTCGCCGGGCGCACGGAGTATCCCCCCCGTAGCAGAGGCGGTGGACGGCTGGCGGCAGGCGGCTGGCGGCAGGCGGCGGCGCAAACGGACAGACAGACGGGCGGCCGCGAGAAAAAAAGGGCACAAATGGAGGCGTCAGCATTGCTCCGTCGACGGGAGCGCAGCAAACGGACGAGGCGTCTATAAGTAACGCGTGCACGCGTGTCTCGTGTCTCTTTTTTTGTTGTTGTCCACCATCCTTTGTTTCTTTCTCGTGCAGCATTCCTTTTTCATTTCTGATCGAGCTTCTCTTTCTCTCTCGCTTGGGGCTTGCCGCTTTGGCCAAGCCCTGTTGGTCGCGCTATCTTTACGCTTGTCTGCCGCCCTTTTTTTAGCATGGCGCTTCCCCAGCCGCCGTCGCCGCCCCCCCAGGAGCCCCAGGTGCCCCAGGAGCAGCACGCGCCCCCGGCACTCCAGCATCTGTCGCAGGTGCAGGTGCCTCAGGCGCCTCAGGCGCCTCAGGTGCCTCAGCAGATGCATCCGCATGTGTTCCAGCAGCAGGAGGGCCCTCCTCTGGGGCCAATCCCGCCGCAGCACGCGGCCCAAGCCCAGCCCCAAGCCCAGCACCAAGCCCAGCACCAAGCCCAGCACCAAGCCCAGCAGCACCAGGCGGCCCTCCCGCTGCTGCAGCACCACCACCCGCTGCAGGCGCACCTCTCCGCCCAGCCGCAGCCCAACAACCCGCAGCTGCAGGCCTACCAGCCGCATGCCTACCAGCCGCAGGCCTCCTACCAGCCGCAGGCCTCCTACCAGCCGCAGGCCTCCTACCAGCAGCAGGGCCCTCCTCTGTTCTACCCGGCATTCCAGGCGCCGAGTACAAATACCCAGCCCCTGCCCCAGCCCCAGCCGCAGGCCCAACCGTCTCTGCCGCCTCAACAGCAGCAGCAGCAGCAACAGCAGCAGCAGCAGCAGCTGTTTCTGCAGTCGTTGAATCCGCAGCTCCCTCAGTTGCATCCTCTGTGGCATCTGCCGTGGTATCCGCCGTGGCATCCGCTGTGGCATCCTCCTCCGCATCTGCCGTATCCCCAGCCTGTCGCGCCGCCGCCCGCCGCCTGCCAGCACTGCGGCCACCACGCCGCTGAGAGCGACGACGACGACGACGACGGCTACGAAGACGACAACGACGACGGGGACAGCGACGACGACAGCGACAGCGACGACGACGACGGCGGCGAAGGTGAGGACGGCTACTTTTGTAAGAAGGTGATGAGCGAGAAAGCGGCCAGCAGCGACCACCTGGGAAAGCAGCCTGCTACGAAGACGACTGCCAACAACGACCACGACCACGACCACGCCGAGACCTCTGCCACGGCAGCCGCCCGCAGCAACACCCTCCCCGACGACGACAACGACGACGTCGACGACGACTTTGGCTGCCTCGTGCGCTACAACGACGGCGTGCCGCGCGAAGTCCTGAGCTCAGACGGCCGCAGCTGGTCGATTGACGACGCGCCGCCCGAGACCATGCAGCGCCGCAACAGGGGTACGTCTCTCTTCTCTCTCTTTTTTTTTTTTTCTCTTCTTTTTTCCTGCTGACAGCCGAGAACCCCGGCCGCGCACGGCCAGCAAGACGGAGCTGGCGCAGCGGCTGCAGGACGAGGAGGCGGCGCGCAACCCCATCGAGCCGACGCCGGCGCGCCTCGACAAGGTGCGCCGCGGATGGCGCACCGTCGGCGTCGAGGGCCCGCCGCTCCCGCGGCACAGCGCGCAGGGCGCCGACGCGGCGGGACCGGCAGACAAAGGCAAGGGACGCGAGGGGGAGGACACCAAGAACAAGGGCAAGGGCAAGGACGGCGATAAGGACGATGAAGAGGATGAAAAGGACAAGGATGACAAGGACGGTGACGAAAAGAAGAACGACGACAACGACAACGACAAGAACAAGGATGCAGACAAAGACAAGGACGGCAACGGAGGCAACAGCGGCAACAGCGGCAGCGGCAGCGGCAGCGGCAGCGGCAACGGCAACGGCGGCTACAACGACGACGACTACAGCACGGAGTCGCTGGACAGCGAGGACGAGGGCGACGCCGACTACGAAAAGTACCGCGTGCACAGCAGCGACGAGGAGGACGGCGGACAGGGCGGCGACGACAACGGCGAGGACGACAACAACGGCGAGGACACTTACATGCCGGACGCCGGGGCGGCAGCGGAGCAGCCCACCGAGCCGGCGGCGCCTGCGGTCGCCGCCGACTACCACGCCATCAAAATGGAAGAGACGCCGGACAGCGGCCTGCACGCCGTTCCCGCCGCTCCCGCCGCTCCCGCCGGTCCCGCCACCAAGGAACGCTCGCCGCCCCCCCACGTCACCGCGGACACGATCCTGCTGAAGCTCGAGATGGAGGAGGACCTGGGCGTCGACCTGGGCACGCGGGCGCTCGACCCGGCGCAGGTGCCGGCGGCGGCGCGGGGAGCGGTGGCGGTGGCCCAGTCGGCGGCCGAGACGCGCATGTGGCACGGCCTGGGGCCGTGGCCGGCGTTGACGCCGCACGGAGAGGGGTCGTCGAGCACGAGCACGAGCACGAGCACGAGCGCCCCCCCGCTTCGCGCCCCCGGGGGGCTGCGATACAGCGAGCGCATCGTCGAGTACATCCCGGTCGGCAACGGCCGCCACCGCCTCCGCTACCACTACGTGTCCGACCCGCACGACGTGGAGCTCTTCACACACCCCTCGGCCAGGGCCAGGAGACGGAGTCAGGCTCAGATCAAGGCTCCTCAGGCCAGCGCCAAGGACCAGGACCCGACCTCCAAGCCAGACGAGGTCTGCCAGACGGAGGGCCGCCGGCCGCCTGCACCATCTCCCTGGCCGGGCCTCGACTTTGACGACCACGACTACGCGTATCTGCCGCGTGCGGAGCGCGAGGAGATCTTTTCCTACCGGGCTGCTATCCTGTCCGGGGCCACGCCTTGTCCCCCCCGCCTGGCTCGGCCCGGCAGCCGCACCGCGCAGTCCCGCGTGCTGCGCCGCGCAGCCCGGCGCTACGCCCTGGCGGAGTGCCGCCGCCGGCGGAGGGAGGCGCGCAAAGCGGCGAGCCGGCCGGCGCCCCCCCAAGACACCACCACGGCGGCCGCTCACGGCGGCGCGAGCTGCCCGCTGCACGCCTCCAACTGCACGTGCAACGGCAGCGGGAATGGCACGGACGGGCAGGCGGTGGCGGCGGCGGTAGACGGCGGCGCCGACAACGACAACAAAGACGACAGCAGCGACGAGGATACGGACAGTGACGAGGATAGCGAGGATAGCGAGGACAGCGAGGACAGCGAGGAGGACAGCGAGGAGGACAGCGAGGAGGACGACGATGACGACGAGGACGAGGATGACGAGGATGACGAGGACGACGACGGCGATGACGACCCGCCACTGCTGCCGGGTGTCCTCAGCAGACAGCGGTGCTCGTGCTGCCGCCGGCGCCTGCGGTGCAACCACAGAGTGCGGCCGAACGGGTAGGCTCCCTGATTGTATGGCTGCTCCTGGCTCGTCTGAGCCTTGCTGACATCCCAACAGGCCTCACCCCGACGCCCTTTCACGACCGACTGGCGGCGCGGGACATTAACGACACGACGAGACGAGACGGCGAAAACGAGACGACAAAAAGATACGAGGCGACGGAAAGAGACGACGCGGTAGGGAGGACACAGAATGAAAAAAGGCGGCAGGATGGAAAGGAGAAAAAAAAAGGCGAGAGACACGGGAAGAAGGCGGGACAGTGGGAGCTCGGCGCTGAGCCGTTGCTGCCCGGTTCGACGTCCAAGGAAACGGGGAGCTGCCGTGTTTGATTTCCTCTTGTCTGTTGAGATGTTTGTTTTGCTCTTGTTTGCTCTTGTTGCTCTTGTTGCTCTTGTTGCTCTTGTTGCTCTTGTTGCTCTTGTTGCTCTTGTTTTGCTGTTGATTTTGCTGCCTGTCTTGTTACCCGGAAGGAAGCTGCGAGGACCGACGGTGGGAAGGGACGACGAGGACGGCGGGAAGGTACGAGGAGGAGGAACAAGGACATCTGGGGAAAGGACGTTGGAAAGAAAAGGCTTCCTCGAGAGGACGTTACCAGGGGCTTCACACTTGGCCAACAGGCAGCAGACAGGCAGAGTTCAATGCGATCTTTTGGATAGACGCGTCGTGACGAGGCTTTGCACGAAGCGGGCCGTTGTGACCGGAAGAAGCATCTGGGGCGGCAGGCAGCTGTTTGGAGAGGTCTGCGAACGAGGTCTTCGAAGGAGGCCTGTGATTGAGGCCCGTGAACGAGGCCCGCGAACGAGAGGCCTGCGAGCATGGCGACGACCCTCCCTCGGTGGCACCCGGCGCCCGCCCGCCCGGCCCTCCGCCCGCAGCGCAGCCTGCCAGAGCGTCGGCCGGCGCCGCCGAAGCCCTCGCCGGGGCTGAAACGTGCGCCGGCACCCCCCAACCTGTTTATCGTTCCCCGCCTCTCACCCTCGCGCTCGACTGCGACCGCGACCGCGACCTCGACCTCGACCGCGGCCTCGCCCTCGACCTCGGTCTCGCCCGCTTCCTCGATCCCCGCCGGCGTGCTCTCCTTTGTCAACGCCGAGCGCCTCGCCCGCGGCCAGCCCCTGGCCTACGAGTACACGCCCGCGGCACAGGCCGTCGCCGCCCGCAAGGCCGTCGTGCTGGTCCCCGGCCCCTGCCCGACCGTGCTGCCGCCTTCGCGCGCCGTCTTCTGCGCCCACGGGGACCCCGCTGGTAACGACGACGGCGACGGCGACGGCGACGGCGATGGCGACGGCGACGGTGGCCGCCACGACCGCCACAGGCCGGCCGCCATTCGACACGGCGCCAAGACTGTGCGGCTCGCCGTCGTCCGCGCGTGCCAGAAGCTCTGCCGCACAGTTTGAGGGTACGAGGAGGACAACGACGATGACGTGTCGGCACCCTTTGGACGCGGCGACCGCATGGCCTCCATCTTGGTCCTGTACATAGTTTTGGCTTTCATGGTTTGGAGGATCACAGAGCTGCGAAGAGAACAAACATGTTAAGAAAGCCGTACTGTGACCGGCTACATTCCGACCTGTGGAAAGCAAAGAGACCAGAGACGAACAAACGAGACCAGAGACGAGACCAAGGAAAGGGTGAAAGGACACGGAAGAAGGGAAGAGAAAAGGAAAAGAAAAACAAGGACAAGGAAACAGGAACCAGGAACAAATAGCAGATACCCCAAGACCCAAAAAGCCCAAAAAAGCCCAAGAAAACCAACAGCCAACAGCCAAAAGCCAACCCAAATCAAAAGAGCAAAGCGCTGCAGTTTGCCAGCGGATGCTGGACGTTGCCGTCGCAGGGGAGGTCGGGGATCAGGGGCTCGTCGCTGCACTCCAGGCGGAGCTCGACGAGGCGGTCGTTGCAGGCCTCTGCCGCTGCTCGGTCAGTTAGCGGCAGGAAACAGGACGGACAGACGGGCTGGGCTGCCTCTGGGGGGGAAGGGGAGGGGACATACTCTGCAGCAGGTCCAGGAAGCGCCGCCAGGGCAGCATGTCGGGGGCGCCGTCCACGGACGGGAAGCGGGGGGTGCCGGTGCCGTAGAAGACGGCGCCGAGGTGGTGCAGCGCGTTGCACACGGCCGAGAGCGTGTCCTGCGTCATGACGCTGGGAGGGAGGTCGTCGTTGGCGTAGCCGGTTTCGTCGGCGGCGGCGGCATCGTCGTCGTGGTCGACCTGCATCTGCGCCGCGTCGTTGTCTCCGTCGTCGACCTCGCTCACAGCTGCCCTCGGGCCCTGGCCATGGCCCTGGTCCTGGCCCCCCTCCTCTGCCCACACCACCAGCCGGCTGGCGTCCGTCGTCCAGGGCCCGCTGCGCTGCTTCCAGTAGGGGTACGCGAAGAAGGCGTGCCACTCGGCGTCCGCCGGCTGGCCAAACACCCACCACGCGCCGCCGCCGGCGTTGCCCGCCCGCGCCGAGGACACCCGCGCCGTCTGCTCCGCCACCAGGCAGTGCGCCAGCGCCCCGAGCCGCTCCCAGAAGAGGGCCTTTTCGCGCGCCGACACGGAGTTGCGGCGGGGGGGAGGAGGGGGGGTCGACGAGAGGGGGGTCGACGAGAGGGGGGTCGACAAGAGAGGGGACGACAAGAGAGGGGACGACAGGGCGCTGGCACCGTCTCCCTCCTCCTCCTCCTCCTCCTCTCTCGCCCGCTTGGCGTACGCCGTCTCCGCCAGCAGGCCGAGGCCGCGGGCGTGGCGCACGAGGTGGTTGGCCAGCCGCACAAAGGCGGCGCCCGCCGGCTCCAGGCGGCCGCGCGTCAGGTGACCCGCCACCGCGCGCAGCCCCGCGTCCACGCGCGCCCACGCCGCCTGCCGGCCCGCCGCCGCGCGCGCGTACTCGGCGAGGGGGAGGCCGGGGCCTGTCTGCGTCTGCGGGGGCGGCTGGAACGCCGGCGCCAGCTGGGCGTGGGCCGGCGAGCCCAGGAAGCCGCCAGGCGAGGGGCTGTGAGGGAGGACGCCGGCGGTGGCGGCCGCCGCCGGACCGAACGAGGAGGAGGACAGCGGCCACCCCGTGGAGAAGAACGGCGCCAGCGGGTCAACCGCCGCCGCCGCCACCGCCGCCGCCGCCGACCGGCCGTCGTCCCGCTCGTACTGCGCCAGGGCCGCGGCGCAGTCGTGCTCGCACTGCCGCAGCGCCGCCGCGTAGCCGGCCAGCGGGCCGAGCTCGAGGTCGTTCTGGCTGCCGCCGCCGCCGCCGCCGCTGCCAGCAGGGGCCTCGGACGACGCGGCGGCCGTCTTGGCCCGCTTCTTGCGCGCGCGGTCCTCCTCCAGCGACCGCAGCGGCCGCCGGCCCGGCGCGCCGCCGGGCACCTGCAGGAAGCGCGACGGCAGGGCGCCGTCCGTGGGCGTCGCCGCCGCCGGCGGCGGCGAGGGCGGCGTCGGCGGGCGCGGCGTCGGCGGCGTCGTGATGATGGTGGGGATGTTGGGGATGTTGGGGCGGGAGGTCGGACGGGGGCCGTCGAGGAGGGTGTCGAGGGAGGTGTCGAGGAGGGGGGGCGTCGTCGTCGGCCCATGGACAACCGGCATGCAGGCTGTGTCGACCTCTGCCTCGTAGGCCATCGTGGCGAGCAGGTTCTGGGCCGCGAACAGGTCGGCAGCAGCAGCAGCGTCGAGCATGCCCATGTTGCCGAGCATGCCCATGTTGCCCACGTCTGCGGGGCTTGCCGGGCTCGCCGCACTCGCCAGGCTGGCCGCCTCCGTCAGGGCAAAGGTCATGGAGCCGTCGCAGGGGTCGGCGGCGGCGGCGGCGGCAGCAGCGGCAGCGTCCTCGTCGGCGACGGGCGTCATGAGGATGATGTCGGGGAGGGGGCGGTAGGCGTCGTGGCTGGCCAGGGGGGGAGCAGCAGCGGCAGCAGCGGCGGCAGCAGCAGCAGTAGCAGCAAACAGGCTGCCGGCAAAGAGGTCGCCGTTGACCGAGTCTGGCGGCGAGGGCGGCGGCCACACAGGCCAGGACGGCCACACGGGCCACGATGCCCAGGACGGCGACAGCGATGGCGACGGCGAAGGCGACAGCAGCGGGGACGAAAACGGGGCTGCAGCGGCCCAGGCGCACGGGTCGTGCTTGGTGGGCAGGCTGGGCAGGCTGGGCTGGCCGGGAGAGTCGGCGAGCCCGACCCAGATGCGCTCGCGGCCGTCCTCGAGATCCATGTCAGGGGTTGTTCTTCGTCTGGGGTTTTGTCTGGGTCGTCTGGGGTCGCTGTGCTTCGTTGCACGGCAGCGAGCAGGCAGCTGGCGAGCAGGTAGCTGGCGAGCAGGCGGCTGGCTGGCCAGCGGAGCAAATGGAAAAAAGACAAAAATAAAAACAACACCAGACGAGGCAGACAAGCACAGGACGAGGGGGCTAGGTAGGCAGGCGGCGAGTCCGGCGAGCAAAACAAAGGTCTTGAGATCAAGAAACAAACGGACAGACGCGCCGGGCGGCGGCGAGGCCGGGCCTTAAGGGCACGTCGAGTACGGAGTACGGAGTACTACAAGTACAAAGTATACAGAGAGGAGGGAGGGCCTGGCCAGCCAGGGCGGCGTCTCCAGCTGGCCTGGCCAAGACGAGGAATGCTTGGGGGCCGGGGCTGGATTCCCGCCGTAGGCCCAGACGGGCGCGCAGCCGCGAGGGAGAGCGAGAGAGCGCGAGAGCGTGTGCGTGTGTGAGAGCGAGCATGCCCCGGAGGGAGGCTCGGCGGCGGCTCGGGGAGACAATGTCTGGGTCAGGAAGGCAAGTGTCTGGGAGCAGCGCAGCTGGGCTGGGAGGCCGCTGGGAGGCCGCTTGGAGGCCGCTGAGGCATGCGAGGGCGGAAGGCTGGCCAGCCAGAAGACCAGCAGAGGCCAGCAGAGGCCAGCAGAGCCAGCCAGCCGTGATCAGGGGTCCGGTCGGGGCTGCTGGCTGGGCGCCAGCCAAGCCCGTGCACTCGGCGGCTGAGCGTGTGAACAGACAAGCGAGCAGCCCGCTGTACAAGTACAAGTACAGAGATACACCGGGAGGCATCCAGAGATCGGCAAGGCTCGCCAAGTCGAGACGCGGAGAGGACAGAGACGCGATAGCAATATTGGCCCGGCATGCAAGGGAGGGTGCACGCGAGCCTCTGGCCAAGACCAGGGCTGGCCGCCTGTAAATGAGTTACGGGGTATGCTTACGGAGTAGGCCTGTGGACCCCTGTGCCGCCTGTGGAGCCAGGACAAGACCTCGGGGTTGGGATCGTCCTGTCTGCTGTCTGCTGACCGCGCTGATCTGCTTGGGGAGGATTGTTTTGGCTTTGCTGTCGTCGAGCAAGAGGACTGGCCTGGGTCTTATTTTCATGTTCTGTGTGTTTCTGTTGTTTCTGTTGTTTCTGTCCGCTTTCTGTCTACTCTCTGGTTTCTTTCTCTTGTTGTTTCTCCCAGCTAAGCTGCAGGCGCTAAGCAAAGCTCAGAAGCTATGGCGGCAGCGCAGAGCAAGCACCTAGAACCCCGGCCTAGAGTCCCTAACAAAGAGCACCTATGCTAGAACCCCGGCAGAGCCCCTAGCAAAGAGCACCTATGCTAGAACCCCGGCAGAGCCCGTCTAGCACAGCCCGTCTAGCACATTGTGTAAATAGCTGGGCACCGTCCGCGAGCCAACGCCACGCGCCGTTGTGTCCTGTGGAGGTCTACGGATCTCCTCTGATTTCGATTTGATTTTCTTTTTGTGCATTCGTCTCTGTCGCGCCTCGTCTCCTCGCCTCCCTTTTCTTGTGCATATTTCCCATGTCCGACTGTCTCGTTTTTCAGTCGCCGACTTCTGGGCAGCTCCACTCCCCCTCAGGCCAGCCTCCTCGTGAGGGGCCAGGCCAGCCAGCCGTCTTGTCCACCACTGGCATGCGCCTTGGGCGTCGCCCTTTTTTT
Organism: Ophiostoma fasciatum; assembly: GCA_019925495.1. Taxonomy (NCBI): domain Eukaryota; kingdom Fungi; phylum Ascomycota; class Sordariomycetes; order Ophiostomatales; family Ophiostomataceae; genus Ophiostoma; species Ophiostoma fasciatum. Next base: position 573,913 of record JADHKM010000004.1, on the reverse strand, counting down.
TCTTTTCCTCTGGCCTAGTCCCTTTTTGTCCGTCCTCTGCATGCCTGCTGGCGGCCTCAGCGCGGCACGCGCGGTCTTGGGCACCTCTTTCGGCCACTCGCCCGAGGCCTTCAGCTTGTGTGGTCGCCAGCTGTTGACGTGTTTGTTCGGCCACGATCGCGGCATCGTCCAGCATGGCTGGCCGTCTGTCCTACTCCGTACCGGATTCCCCGTACGGAGTATATTCTTACGGAGTATTTATGCTTACGGAGTACGGAGTGCTGCCGTAGCTGGATCGCTCCACCAAACCGATGCTATGGTCCGCTGGAAGCCCCTGAAACGGCAACCGGGCGCCGTTTGAGGTCGCTGCCGTACAGAGTAGGCCGTAGACCGCCCCAGTCTGCCAGCCGGCCTCGCCCGTTTACAGTCGCTGGCCAGACATCCCGCTCAACATCCAACAGCAGACCCTTCCGTGCCCGGCTCCCAAAAGAAAGTATCGGTCCGACTGCGCACCGTGCAGGAGGAGGCTGGCCGCGGATCGGCGCTGTTCCAGTCTCTTTGTCTGGCTTGCTGGCTTGCTGGCTGGCTGGCTGGCTGGCTGGCCAGTCCACCAGCCCCTGTCGTCGGCCAGCCAGCCTCTCTCGAGCAGCTGCATGTCTCGCCGCGCAGCAGGCGGCCAGGACACTTGGCCATCGGTTCGGCGTGACCAATTCTTTTCGTTTCTTTTTCATCCCGCCCCAGCCCCTCCTGGGACCTTGCCCGCCTATCGCTGCCTCTGTTACGGCGACGCCAACGCAGATGCGCAGACCGGTGTGGTCATGGCAGCTGAACGCGCACACACACACACGCACGCCCGCCCGCCCGCAGCACGTACGCCCGCCGTGATGGTGGTGTGGGGAGAGGCAGGCGGTCAGCGGGGCGGCCAGCCATCCGACCTGCGAGCCCGTCCGTATCTCTGAGGCCGCCGCCGCCGTTCTGTCTGGGCCTGTCTCGGGGCTGCCCCCTTTTCGTGTGCGGCTGGGGCGGTTGGATGGGAGATACGACGAGTGCACGAGTGCGCGCGTGACAGAGCAATAGGGACGAGTTGGGCTGTCCGCAGAGCCCTCCTCTCTTGGTCTGCGTGGGGGTGCTGCGTCGGAGGGTGACATGGCGACGAGGCGTGCAGGAGGAAGGATGCGAGCACATGCGCTGGCCGACCAGAGACGGCTGGCCTGGCCGCCGGGCATGTCCCCAGAAGGGATAGAATATGCAGGTGCGGGAGAAAGCAGACGCCAGTCGACGGCCAGAAAAGAGAGACAGACAGCAAGAGAAGACGGCATCCGACTGGACTGGCTGCCGTCGAGTTGATATTTAAATAGCTCGCCCGCCCGCCCATTTCTGGCCATCTTTTTCTACTTTCCCTTTTCTTTTCTGCCAGCGTCGCGAGCTTCTGCCTCCTCCTAGCCGTTTGCTGCCATCTCCACCTCCACTTACACCTCGTGGCGCGTTGCTAGCTGCTCTGCTCTGCTCTCTGCTCTGCTCTCTGTTGTTTTCTGCTCTTTCTACACGTCTGCTCTCTGCTCCCTTATCAGCTCGTCTCAAATCCCCGGCCTCCGTCTTCCCCTGTCGGCAGGGCTCCTCACCGGTGTAGCAGCACTGCAACCCTCTGCGTGCCATTGGCCTCTTGCGCGCGACTCGGGTCCAGAGTGCGTCTTTCCCCCGCTTGGGCTGCCTTTCAGAGCCCAAAAAGAGAGGCAGCTGCTCATCGAGCCACAAAAGCACGACTCTGCTTTCTCACTTGTCTTTACCCAACCTCTATTCTCCCAAGCCTCTGCATTCCCAAGCTGCCTCTTTTCAAAGGCTCTACCTTCAAACCTCCTTTCGACGCCAAGCGCGGTGTGATTGCCTTTTTCTCGTCTGGATACTCTGATGCCCTTTGATTCTTTCTGCTCCGATACCCTGATACCCTGATCTTCCCGCCACCATGTCGGACAACGTTCCCATGCCCTACACCATGCCGCTGGTGCCCATGCCCTGCTCCCGGGCGGGCGCCGAGCTGCTCGTCCAGTTCGTCGAGCCCGACGCCGTGCCCGAAATACCCACGCCCCCCATTCTGGCCGAGGCCCTGCTCGCGGCCCGCGGCGAGTACGAGGTGTTTGTGACGCGTCGCCCGTCGCCGCCGCCCGCCGAGGTCGAGAGGCACATCCTGCAGCTGCTGGCGCGCCTGCGCGGCGTGTTTGACAGTCTCGGCAGCGGCAGCGGCAGCGACGGCGGGGGGGGAGGTGGCTCAGGCAGAGATGCAGCCGGAGGCAGCGGTGAGGGAAGCAGCAGCACCGCTGAGCAGCCCCCCATCCGCGCCCCCCACGACCACTTTGCCGTCTGGGCGTACCAGCGCGCACTGGCCGACGACGCCGAGGACACGGGCGCGAGCACGCTGCTGACCATGCTGTCGTGGACGCAGCCGTTTCCCGAGCCCGGGTGCGCCGCCGACCTCGAGTGCCTGCTGCTCGCCAGCGACGCCCTCGGCTGCCCCCACACGCTGCTGATGCTCGTCTTCGACCTCTACCCGGGCACCGGCCGCACCGTCAGCGAGGTCCGCGACCTCGTCCGCAGCCTCGGCGGCCTGCTCGTCGTCTGCGACGCCCTGCCCGCCGGCTTCCTCCAGCACCACGCCTTCCTCCACCGCCTCGTCTACCAGGCCGCCACCTGGCGCGCCGTCCGCAACGCCAACGGCAACGGCAGCCGCGCGTCGCCCAGCGGCAGCCGCACGCCGCCCAGCGGCAGCCCGAGCCCCCCCTTCCCGGCGCTCAGCGAGCTGCGCGCCGCCGTCCTCGTCGTTGTCGAGCAGGGCGTCACCTTTTACCGCATCACCGTGCTCGGGGACCGCACAGACGACCTCGTGCGTGTCCAGCAGCAGCAGCAGCGGCAGCGGCAGCACCAGCGGGGACAGCAGACCCTCCACGACGCCTTTGAACAGGTCCTTTGCAAAGCCTACCTGCGCGCGTTCAACGTCCTGCCCGCCGCCCCCGGCGACCCACAGGAGAGGATGGCAGAGGACGAGGCGCGCTCAGAGGCGTCGCCAGCGCCGTCGCCGTCTACAGTGGCGTCGTCGTCGTCGTCGTCGTCGTCGTCGTCGTCCTCGCTATCGTCCAAGCAGCTCGGCAAGCGGCCTGCTGCCGCCGCCGTGGACGATGTGGACGACGACGACGACGGCCTCGACGACCTCGAAGCGGCCACGAGCTGCCGCCGCGGGCCATCGCCGCCCAAGCGGCGCCACACGGGCTTCGGGGGCTCGGACGAGGCCGGGCCGTCGTCCACCCAGGAGCCGCGTGTCCAGCCGCCGCCGCTGGCCACACAGCCGCCGCTGGCCACACAGCCGCCCCCGCCGCCGCCGCGCGAGAACAGCCAGCACGTCTCCGTGGTCCTGGCGGTGCGGGAAAATCAGCTGCACGACGAGTTCGTCGACTTTGTGCGGACGTACCACGACCGCGTCAACGACGACGGCGTGCGCGTGCTGTGGCACCTGGTTCAGGAGCACCTGGACCTCGCCCACGACAAGGCGGCGCACGCCCAGCGCTGCGGCGAGACGACGCGGCCCTCCGACCGCGGCGGCAGCCGCCCCGCCGTCTACACGTGCCGGCACGCCACGCACGAGCCGCAGGGGGACGGGGCTCAGTCTCTGCAGGGCCGCCTGCCGCCGCCGCACCTCTGCGAGCACCGCCACTTCCACCACCCCGACTGCGCCTGCGCGCCCGCCGCCACCTGGCACCACCCCCGCTGCCCGCACCAGTTCGACCCCGTGCCCGATCTCCACAGCCGCGGCGGCGCCGCCGCCGCCTCGGAGGACGAGCCCCGCCGCACGCCCCACGAGCGCCTCGCCGAGGCCGCCGCCGAGGCCCAGATCCACCAGGAGCCCTGCCCCGGCCGCTACCACGTCCACGCCCACCACCACTTTTACGGCCGCATGCCGCCCCCGCCGCCGCCGCCGCCCCTGGTCAACGGCATCCTGCCGCCGCGGCCTCCGGCGCCGCTGCCGCCGCAGCCGCAGCCGCAGCCCCGCTGCCCCCACCACGACCAGTACGGCTACGACGTCGCCCACCACCAGACCATCCACATGCACGACCACAGCCGCGACCAGCCGCCCCGCGGCATGTCGGTGCGGATGGGCGTGGTCCCAGAGAATCCGCAGCCGCAGAGCTCCCAGCAGGTCCAGCAGGTCCAGCAGGTCCAGCAGGCCCAGCAGGCACAGCATTGGCAGCCCCAGCCGCAACAGCCACGGCAGCCACAGCCACCGCTGTCTGAGCCACCACGGGCCTCGCAGCTGCAGCCACAGCAGATGCAGCTGCAGCAGCCTTTTGCGAGGCCGACCCAGCACCGGCCGTCGGTTATCCCCTTTTTTGGGGTGGTGCCGCGGGCACAGCAGCAGGCACAGCAGCAGGCACAGCAGCAGGCACAGCAGCAGGCACAGCCGCAGCCGCAGCCATCGCGTCCACAGCAGCAGCCGCAGCAGCCGCAACAGCATCCGCTGCAGCATCCCCCGCAGCCGCCGCAGCTGCAGCCCCCGCGGCCGCCACAGCAGCAGCCAGCTGGCAGCTCAGGCAGCCCTGAGACTCCTGGCCCCGGCCAGCAGCGGTTCATGGGCTACCAGGAGCTCTTTGCGCTGCAAGAGCGCCTCACGACGGAGCACCAGCGCCACATTGCGCGGGAGGAGCGCCGCATGGCGCAGCAGTACGGCACCGCGGAGCAGGCGGAGCAGTACGAGGCCGCCATGCGCCGCCTCACCGAGGAGCAGCGGCAGCTCGAGGGCACACGGCAGGACTTGAGCAGCTACGTGAGCCTCCTCCAAGCGCGCACCCTGGCCGGGCAGCGGCTCAGCCAGCACCTGGAGCAGTCCCGGCAGCGCGAGGAGCGGATCCGGCAGCTCTGCCAGCAGCGGGAGCAGCTCCAGTACGAGTTCCGACAGACGCTGCTCCAGCAGCACCGGCAGCAGCAGCAGCAGCAGCAGCAGCAGCAGCAGCAGAACCGGCGCGCGTTCCAGACCCGGCAGCGGCACGACCAAGATCGCGAGCAGCAGAGTCGCGCCGCGCAGGACGCAGAGCTCCGAGAACAGCAGCTTCTGTGGCAGCAGCTCGCCCAAGACGTGCCGGAATGCTTCCGGTCGCCAGAACAGCAGCCAGAACAGCAGCCACAGGTGCAGCCACAGCAGCCACAGGTGCAGCCACAGCAGCCACAGCTGCAGCCACAACAGCAGCCACAGCTGCAGCCACAGCAGCCACAGTTGCTGCCACAGCAGCCACAGTTGCTGCCACATCCGCCACAGCTGTATCAGCCACAGCTATATCAGCCTCAGGCACAGCAGCCACACACACAGCAGCCACACCCGCCACACCCGCCACAGCTGTACCAGCCACAAATGTATCAGCCACAGGCGCGAACAGAGCAGCCACGACAGCCACATCCGCAGCAGCCACATCCACAGCCACATCCACAGCCACATCCACAACAGCCTTCTACGCCTGTTGTTGTGCACCAACCTCTCTTCCACCCAGGCCATGCTGCCCCCATGACGCCTCCGGATGTGTCTCCTCCCTCTAACCCGCCCTCCACCGCACCCGGCACCCCGACGCCGGAGCCGGAGGCGTCGGACTCTGACCATGATATGGACAATGAGGCCCGGGAGGAAGAAGAGAATCGCAGGCCGCCCATCTAGCCGTCCATCTGTTGTTTTCTTCTTCTGGCGTTGGGCGTTCTGTTCATTGTCAAAAAGGAAAAAAAAATTGAAAAACAAAAAACAAGAAAAAAAAAAGAAGAAGAAAACAACGAAAAGTTCAGTGGGCTTGTCATCTCCGGGGTTTGATTCCTTACATCTGCTTTAGGAGGTTTGATTTCCTGTTTCTCGATTCTGCTTCGGACGATTTCCTGTTCTTTGATTTTGTCTTGCTGCATGCATACAGACTGTACATACGTGGACTGCATATGAGCGGGCTGTACATATGGCACCCTGCACATACGTACATCGCCTACCCGCAGCCCTGTACATAGTCTGTACATAGCCCTGTGCTCAGCAGTACATAGCACAATTAATACCTGTACATAGCCACTGGGCGACGGCAGCCTGCATGCCGCCGGCGCTGCGCTCGTGACTTGATTTTGGCTCGTGGCCGTTTCCTTGTTTATGTTGTCGGCAGCGGATCCATGTCTCCGTCCGCGGTTGCACGGCGTCCGGGTAATTTCATTGAGACAAAGCGTTGCCGTCCTCTGTGACAGCTCACACAGAGTGGAAAGAAGAACCAGACGAGGGTGGGAAGAGACAACAATGAGGCGTGAGAGAAAGGAAACACGCACGCACGCCAAAGACAGACCGATGCAGGCGGCCGGACCTCGGGCTGTAGGTGCCGACTCTGTCCACCTAGCCTCGCACAGGAGGCCCCTGGGCCGGCCGGCCACCCTGCTTTGAGGCGGTGCACGAGGCGGGCCCGCGTAAGACGACGGAGATGACGAGGACGCACTGTGCTGTCGGGCGTCCGGGGGCATGGCCTGGCCGTCGTCTGCGGCTTGGGCTGGCTGGCTTCTGGAGACTCCTGTGGGACGGCTGATCACTTCTGGCTGGCCATGAGGCTGCTGGCTAGAGACGACGGTCGTCCAAAAGACCTAGTGGCCGCCGCCGCTGGTGGCTGGGAAAGCATCCTCAGCCTCTGGAAGAAAAAGACAAAGAGCTTGTCTGCGCTGAGCAGGACCTTTGTCAACGGCAGCAGGACGTGGCTGAAATCCAATCAAGACAGTCAGGCTGACCGAAATCGTGACCAAGGCTCCATACAGACAACGGACTGGTTTGCTCTGGGAGCCCAGCTTTCGTGTTTACATGCCACCGAACAGACGAAAGCTGTATGAATTCAGGGAATGGGCACACGGACAATCAATCCTCCTGTGGAAACCGCCATCAAAAGCCCGGAGGCGCGGTGCGCGGCAAAAGTGAATGTGGTAACCCAGTTTGATATCCAAAGAGTGAAGAACAACGACGGAATCCAACCCAGACGTCCCATAGCTTCCGTTGATAGCCCATGTGCGCCGGAAACCACATCAGAAACGCCAGACGACGCCCCGAGAACATACACAGCCCACCCACAAAACAACAGAAAAAGAAAAAGAGCCCCAGAACAACCGGCCATCCTTTCTGCCACTGCGCCTTCTCGAGCGCGCGTTGCGAGCTTGCTTCGAGCCCACCCTCTGCCCTGCAGCCCGGCGGACACAGTGTGCTGGGAGGGGCTGGCGCGCTGCTGCGGCCACTCTGTCCTGCCGGCAGCCGGCCTGCTGCAGACAAGCCCGTCTGATTTTTTTCGCCGTGTGCACACGGCCTCTTGAGTCGCCCAGCCGCCCAGCCGCCCAGCCGCCCAGCCGCCCAGCCGTCCAGTATCTCTGTTGCCCTGCCTCCCAGTTGCCCAGTCTCCCGCCGCCCAACTCCCAGATTCTCCCTCTTCTCCCCTCTCATTTTCGATGTCCACAAAAAAACCCCTCGTACACTCTTCTCGTCGTCCTGGAGTAGACCCAACTGCCCATTCCCTTCTCTTCTCACCCCTCTCGTCTTCTTCTCTTCTCCCTCCCTCCAACTCAGCGGTCACGTCGTGCCGAGAACGTTCCCGTCAGCTCGCCATTGCTGTTTGCACTCGACACCACCGTGTCCTCCACCCTGCTTCCCAGTGCTTCGTCCAAAACAGACTGTGTGAACGACACGTCTGTCCCGCCACCGCGTCAGCAACTGGCAACCCAAAAAGCATCGTGAGTCGGCCTGGTTCTTTGCAGAAACCAGCAACCAGAAGAAAGAAGGGGAGAGGGCGAGGGATGCCTACCGTCCAGATCGCTGAAACTGCTTCCGATGCTAGGATTGGTTCCCGCATCGCTTTCTTCGCGCACAATGCTCGGAGCGGCCGCTCTTCTCGTCAAGAAGGAGGAGGTCCTGCTCGGCAAGGGCGACCTTGACCGCGTGCCCGTCAAGGCCGAGCCGAGTGCCGCGTCGGCCGTCGGCGGATCCAGGCGCGCGTCGGCAGCCACGAGCGAAGAGCGGGCCCTCGATGCTGCCGAGGCGCTGGCGACGCTCCGCAAGTCCAAGCCGCGCTTGGCCGCCATCCCGCCCGATGACGACGGCGGAGTGCCCGTCCTGGTGCCAGGCTTCGTCCCGGCCTGGGTCCCGGCCTGGATGTCCAACAGGGGGCTGGCCGTGGCCCCCCCGATGCGCGTCCCCTTCGTCCCGGACGGCGGGCTCGTGGGCTGCTTCATGCCGCTCAATCCTTCAGACCTCGCACCCGCCATGCCCTTTCCTCGGGAGCCGGCTGCCGTCTCCGGTGCCCCGTCTTCGCCTGGCGCACCGCCGACGATGTCCTTCTTTCCCTGCACGTGCGCCGCTTGCTGCACTGGCTGGGAGCGCGAGCCCACCACGCTGCCGCCCGCGGGCCTGGTCGACGGCTTGTCCATGGCGCTAAACGGCACAAACGCGGCCTGCACGGGCGAGACTCCGTACTCGTCCCTGTTCCCACGCCGTGCCGAGCCGCGCGGGCGCTCGGTCATGACGCCACCGGCCTCGCCGCCCGACCCCGGAAACAACGCCTCCGCCGCACCCGCCGCCTCCACCGTCGCTGGCGAGGCTGACGAGGACGAGGGCTTTGGCATGGCGGACGCCGGAAGCGAGACGTCTGCGTCCGACGACGGTGTCTGATTCGTCGGCAGCCGCAGCTGCCACGGGCGCCTCTGGCGCGACGCTCCTCGGGGCTCGTCTTGTTCGTGCTCTTCCTGCTCTTCGTGCTCTTCTTGCTCTTCGTACTCTTCTTGTTTCTTTTCTTGCTTTTGCTGTTGCTGCCGCTGCTTCTTTCCCAGATGAAGCGCAGCGTACCCGGGTGGGCGTTTGAAAATGCGAGACATGACGGGCTCAGACGAGGTCGACGAGGACGAGTCCGACGACTGTGACGAGGCCGACGGGGATGGCGGGTCGGCCGCCGTGCCTTCGTCTTCCTCCGCCCCGTAGTCTTGCCGCTGCTGTGTGCCCGTTCCGCCCAGGGGTACTGGCTGAAACCGTCGGTGTCGTTGTCGTTGTCGCGTGTGTGGCGGCGAAGAGGTGGCAGGGGATGGTTGCTGGTGCTCGGTCGCCGATTCTCGCCGGGAGCCCGCCGCCGCCGCTGTCGCCGCCGTCGCCGCTGCCGCCGTTGCCGCCGCTGGTGCTCCACCCTGGACCGGGCCTCGCGTGCCGGTCCGGCTGCTAGTCGAGGTCGTTCTCTTCATCGCTTCGGCCGTCGCATTTCCGGCGTAGACGCGGCCGCCGCCGGAGAGCGTGCGTCCCATGGCTTCCGAGGTACCCGGCAGGCTGGGGAACCGGGATGACGACCCGGCGCCCACCAACGGCGAGGACTGGTCGCCAGCGGGTGTGGCAGAGGGCACAGGCGAGTCGCGGGCGGTGCCCTGGGTGGCCACCTTTCGAGTCTGTGCGCGGACTTGGGAGATTTGTCGGTCGGTCAGGATGGTTGCTTGGATCAGGAGGAACTCGACCGTCGCCTGGAATCTGTCCGCTCTTTTGTTTGTCAGTCATGGTTTTCCATCTTTAACACCGCGTCTCGGGGGTCGTTCAGGAATCCGTACAGGTCGTCCCCTAGAAAAACCAGCGCGTTAGCAATCTCACCCCGACAGCGTCTCCCCAGACCGCCGCCCGCTTCAGCAGATGCGGCAACGTACAGTTGATGTCGTTCTTGGACGCTCGAGACAGAATCTGCCAAAGCGTCTCGTCTTTCTCACGGCTCCAGGCGACCTGTGGACGGAGGTATTAGCTGCATGGCCTCCTCAACGAGTCGACCCCTCCCCGCTGACATACATCGGGCGGATCCACAAAGCCGTTTCGCGGCGCGGGCACGCGGACGTAGACGGTAAAGGTCGGTGGCACAGGCTTCGCCAGCGGCCGGCGTGGCCGCTCGTCCGCCGCGCCGTCTGTCGATGGGAAGGCCGGCTGATCTGGCGGCCGGCCCGCTGGTGCTGGTCCGCCCTGTGTCCGCCGCCGTTCCCGGCCCTCTCCGTCGTGCCGGTCGTCCAAGTCATCCTCGTCGTCCTCGTCGTCCTCGTCGTCCGGATAGTCGGCATCGTCCTCGCCGTCTCGTGATGACCCTGCCGCCGATGTCGGCTCGTTCGATCGCAGCGCGCCGCCGCCGCCGCCGCCGTGCAAGGGATCGTCTGGAAAGCGGAGCGGCAGGTCCATCAGCGGGTCGTGCTTTGGATCAAAGTCGTCGGCCATCCTGCGCGTTTGGCCGTTCGTGCGTTGGGCGTGAGCGAAGACCGGCGGCCCCTTTTCGTCGAGGAGGGAGGCGCTCGTGACAACGAGGACAGAACGGCTGAGGATTGGTCGTGACGCTCGCCGGGCACACTGATTGGCTAGAGCTTCTGTGGAGAGCGCCACGCAAATATACACGTGATATAGCACATGATATTAGAAATGAGCCCTGATTGGCCACTCACCGAGACTTATTGAGAATCTGGAGTGAACTCACCGAAAACTCACCGAGATTCGCAGTCGACCTCTGGTCGGTATTTACCTCCATTTGGCGCAGTTCTTGCATGTTGCGATGGTGCCAGGTTTGCAATTGAAAGCCACTGCTGATTCTCCTTTGACGGCTCGTCCCTCCAGTGTCCAAGCGCAAAAGCATCCCGCGATTTGCTTCAAAGCACGTGACTTACATCTTTGCTGCATCAAAGGGATCGTGGGCTCACAAGGCTGTCGTGGAGCGTGATCCACAATACTCTGTAGAGCCTAGGCTTTCATTTTAGCGTCCCTAGCCTCGTTGTCTTGATCTACGCCGTAGGTAGTTATGCATTTTGGCAGTCAAATTCAAACACAGGGTGGTGACAAGCTGGATTCTCAGACGGAAGAAGACGATACGTCGGCTGGCTGTCAACTATGCAACCAGACGCGAGACACTAACTCCAGAGTTAGAGGCCCAGAGGCTGTGGTCTAAGCTAGCGCCTTTCGTCTTTGTTCATTCCGTTCAGGGGTTTCAAAACAGACGACGTAGAGATGAACACTTTCCGGCAGATGAATTGAACAGACTAGCGGCCTGAGAAGATTATCTGAACTCATCCGAACACGTTGACCTGCTGCATCCTGTTCTCAGCATGCTCACTGCCTGTGCACATGGAGTACAAAAGTGGTCATAGCACGCTGCAGTCGAGCAGTCGATGGCCGGGACAAGTGACCAACCACCTGCGCCATTGATACACGCACGCTCGCACTCGCACACGCCGACGCCACAGACTTTATCAACAGGAGACACAACACTGAGAAAACTCAAAGATTTTTCTGTCTCCTGCAAAAGCCTTGACGATGCCTGACTGCACAGCGGCCCAAGGCGACAATGCCTGCAAGCGGCGGCGTGTTCTGAGGTACGTGGGACCGGTCTTGCCGAGTCTGAATGAGGCTCCTGAGAGCCCGGCTGGTGTTGTGTTTGACGGGGACGGCCGTCTTATCCAGGATCATATGTGCCATGACGGCATGGCCGAGGACTCTCTCGCCCGGAGCCACAACAGCCTTTCCATCGTGCCTGCGCAGGATCTCAGCTCTGCGTATGAGCTCGACAATGCCGGAGAGCCAATGGATATCGACACCGACTGCGAAGTGCCTCGCGCCTCTTTCAGCGGTGATCTTGAAGAGCAGATGGCGCCCGCCGTCAACTTCGTGGCGCTTGGGACGCCCATCCCTGACGGCGACGAGATGTCAGTTGACTGCAGCAGCAACAGCGGCAGCGACGACGACGACGAATATGACACTAGCAGTGATGATGGCGAGGAGGCGTCGCCCGTTGTCAACGCTGGGACCCCTGTCCCATACAGCGACGAGATGTTGGTTGACTCCGACTCCGACAGCGAAAAGGCTGGTTCCGGGAGTGATGACGAAGCACCCGACGTCCACGACGATGGCTACGAAGAATCCGACAACTACGACGACGACGACGACGACGACGACGACGACGACGACGACGACGAAGAGTCCGGCGACTATGACGACGAAGAGCCCGGCGACTGCGACGACAATGGCAAAGAACCATATGTCTACGACGTTGATGAGGGTGCGTCTGGCATCGCTGGAAACAGTGAGGCGTCTTTCATCCTTGGTTATGACGACAAAGTGCCCCTGATCGACGGCAGTGGCAGCGAAGAGTTCGACGTCTGCGGCGCGGAAGTGGAAGTGAAAGTGGTGTGCATCTCCGACAATCAAGGTGAAGTGCCTGTCACCTACGATGGCGCCGATTTCAGAGAGGTGAAGATGCTGGATTTCAACGAAGAGACAATTACTCCCTCTGTCTACGCCGGAGAGCCGATGCTGGTGGACTCGAGCGAGGCGCCGAGCGTCTCGGGCTTCGCTGCTGACATGTTGGCAGGATTGTGAACGTGGAGCGTCCGACACTGTGTCCAAAAAGTGCACAGGCCGGCCCGAGCCTTTCGCGCGTGTTGCCGACTTCAGCAAGTTCTGAACAATGGCAATCTGGCGAGTCCTTTTTTTCTGAACAAGCGGGCCTTGTTGTCCAACAATGAAAAATACAACACTTCTCTCCAATAAATGCTGTACACGTGCGCCTTTTGTGAACAAAGAGATTGTAAAACAAACATCGCCTCGTATCAACAGGCCATAAGCATTGCGTGAGCCGACGCTGGCAGTTGAAGCCGTGCTTTCTGTGGCGCCCATATGGCGATCCAGATATCCAGTGGCTGTGCGTCAGCCACAGACTGCGGCGGGACGCCACACCACGTCCTGTGGCTAGCTCCTGTGGCTGATCCAGATATCCAGTGACTGTGCGTCAGCCACAGACTGTGGCGGGACGCCACACCACATCCTGGCTGGCCCCTGTGGCTGATCTAGGTATCCTGTGGCTGTGCGTCAGCACGGCCTGAGCGCCACAATCCCCTGCCAAGCCGTGCTTGTGGCTGCAATGTCCTGTGGCTGTGCATCACACAGGGACATGCTATGGCGGAGCGCCACACTCTGCAAGCCACAGAACCTCGACCTCAGGTTCACCTTGGTTCGCAGCACGACTCGATTGCACTGCGCGTTGAAAGGTACTCCGTACTGGACTGTGCAAGCACAAGAAGTCTCGTATTTCCTTGGGCGAGCCGGACAAGGATCCATGTCGCTAAAGGCGGGCCGCTGGGGTGGCGCCGTCTGGGGAATCGTAACGAGTCCTTTCGGAGCATTTTAGCCTTCGGCTCTTGCCGAGACTACAGAGGCTAGGGCCAAGAACAAAGAGGAGAAAAGAGTCGCTCCCATAGAGACCACTTCCCAATTCTCGGCGCACATCGAGCGGGTGTCAACAGGACCTGCCAGCCGGACAGCCCGCCCATACCGCACGGCATGCGGCCAAATGGCGGCACTGCGCTCCACCTAGGCCTTGCTTCCAAGTGTGGCTGTCCCGTCTCGCCAACTTAGGGAATCCTCGAGGGAAGCACGGCGCGTAGGCACAGCTGTAGATTGCAGCTGCTCCTTGCGTGGTCCTTTCGACCGTCTTCGTTTCGCCGTGTGCTGCGTTGGACACGGCGTCCGGACGCCCGTATGGCGGCGGGCAGCTCAAGTTGGCTCCGCGTGCTCGTTTCCCTTGTCGCTTCTCCCCTCAGGCCGCGTTTTCTCGTCAGCAAATAACCGCTCGACGGCAGCCTCGTGCTGCGCCCGGTCGCGCACTTTCTGGGCCACAACCGCCTTGGCGTCAGGCAGCAACATCTGGGCCAGCACGTCAAACGGCAGTTTCTCGGACGGTGACAGTTCCAGGGTCGGTGCGTCGTCAACGCCGCCCGCAGCATCGTCATCAGCTCGCGGCGCGTCGCTCTTGGTCTCGGGCCAAAACAGCGGCCGCAGGCGCCCCTCAAAGACATGCGTCATGCCAGTGACGGACGTTAGGGCGTAGTAGAACCAGGTGCGCTGGGAGGCCCAGTTGGCGTCCAGGGCGTCGCTGAGCGGCGTGGCGCCCGTGCCGCTCTGCTTTGCCTCCTCTTCGCGCAAGACGTCCATATATACGGCGCGGGCGGCGCAGTAGTTGGCGTAGCTGTCTTGCGCTACTTCGTCGATGCACTCCCACGTCAGCCACAGCGGCGTACACAGCTGGGCCACCGGCGCGGCAAAGAGCCACTCGAGATCAAACACGGCCGTGACATGCCAGTCGTCGTCGACGAGCAAGTTGCCCGGGTTGTCGTCGGACAGCTGGAGAATATAGGGCCGGTTGCCGCCGTCGCCGTTACCTTCTCCAGATTTCACAAAATGGGGGGCGATGGCTCGCAACACGGCCATGACTCCCATCTGGTGCTCGGCGTCCTTGTCGTCCACGGCCGCATGGGGCTGGGCCAGGAACGCCTCTTCGTGGGCGCGGGCGAGAGCCGCTGCGTAATGGTCCTCGCACGCGTACGTCGTGTCCAGCCCGATCGTCTGCGGTGCGCCCTCGCTCTCGAGCAGGGCGGTGTCGCACGGCACGGGCCGGCCGTCGAGACGGATCGTGCCGTCGGCCAAGCAGAACCGAAACGCGCCGATGCGCGGCTGGGGCACGCGGGCGAGCGCCAGCATGGTGCGCGCGAGGCCGCGGCAGAGATTGCGCGTCTTGACCGGCTCCTCGGCGTAGAGAGTGTGGAGGGGCCGGTCGTGCGGCACGACGTAGGGGATCTGCTTGCCGAAGCGGGCCTCGCTCAGGTACTCGAGGATCAGATAGCCCGTTTCGGCCAGCAGCGGGGGGACGGGCGCGGTCGGCACCACCGGAAGATAGGCGGATGGCACGGGACGGTGCAGCCAGGCGGCCACCAGCTGGCGGACGTACAGCACAGCGCGGCGGACGACGGACAGGCGAGACGCGTGGGAGAACTCCAGTGTCAGTTCCCTGCAATCTGCGTTCACAGAGGGGTGCGTGTGCATACATGAAGCCCGCCGTCGGCGCCTGGAAAGCCCATGCCGTACAGATGGGGTATGCGCACGTCGGAGCAGTGCCGCTGCATCCAGATGTAGGACGCCGTCTCACACCGGAGTTTGTTGGCAACGGACCCGGGATGCTGCTCCTCGCCCACCTTGGCCGGTATGGGGACGCGCAGCAGCATCTTTTTCTCGTCTGTGTCTTGGACGACGGAGGCTTTGTCGGCGGCGGTGCCTGTGCTCTCGCCGTCCTTTCCCTTGTCCTTGTCCTTGACCGCCATGGGCACGACCAGGTTGAAACCACCGCGCTTCCATTCCGCGGGGTCCAGAATCTCGAGGCGCTCAGGACTCACGCCAATGTGCATGGCCACCAGCTCTCGCACGGCGCTCCTATGCTCCCACACTTGCATGTAGACCCGCAGCAAAGAATGGAACTGGGCGTGACGCGCCAAAATGTTCCTATTGCTGCGGAGCGCATCCTCGCGGTTGATCTTGGTGCCATTCCCGAGGTGGATGGTGGAGGGCATTGTGCCAGGGAGAGCGGCGAGGCCCTGGCTGTTGTGGAAGAAACGTTGACCGCCTTGTCGCAGTGAGGAAAAGGGGTTAAAATTACCGAGTATTGCTTTAAACAGAACTAAATAAAGCATATTTAGTTAGTGCCTTGCCTCACCTTTGCGTTTAAGCAGGTTTGAACCACGTGTTAGCCATCCCCGCGCTTGTGTAAACATCGAGCAGTCCCAATGATGATGATCCTGATCGTGACACGACGCTCTATTTATGAAACTCAAGCTTTCATGTATCCCAGCACTGGATCTTTATCGAAAGTTCCTTTCCATACCAATTTTCTTCACATGTGCCTGCCCTTGAGCTATACTGAGCACAGTAAATATCACAGTGGCTAAATGCCGCTTTAAATAGCTGAGTACGTTCTACTACATTGGCCCAGGGGAATATACATATGTGATATGCAGTCGACCAAGGGCAGATTTCTCTCTTGGTTGTTGAACAATACAAAAATACAGCAGATTTCAGCGCGTCTAGGCCTTTTTCTTTTTGTGCTTCTCTTTGGCATCTTTCCCGCTTGACAGCACAAGTCCCAAGTCGACAGGGTTCGCCTTGGACATGATGTCGACAAAGTATGCACTGTCCCTTTCCGCCGTTTGAGACGACAAGGAGCCGATCGCGCCGGACGAGCTCGGAACTGGAAATGTGGCAGTGGACTGGGAGGAGCAATCCGCAGACTGCGTGCTGTTTCTGTTGGTATTTGTCTGCTCTATTTTTGCATCGGTGCTGCATAAAGAAGTGATCAGTGGTGTGCTCTGTCCTCCCAAGAACAGTGTCAACGGTTCCAACAGTATCCTTTGTCGCTGTCACGCTTTCACGTCTTATATAGCGTCCTAGATTTCACTGTCAGGCTACAAATTGGTGTGGTGAGGCGAGGATGACTGGTAGTCGCCTCGTAAAAACAGAGAATTCAATATCAAGATTCTCCAGCCAGGGTGGCAACCCTCCTTCCTCCGATCCAGACCATGTCAGGTACAATCAAAGAAAAATCAACACAGGCAGGTCACTCCTGCATTACGCCGGGGTGGTTGGTTGACAGGATCTGGCACGCATTTGCTTCCAAACAGGTTCATGGCTCACTCTAGGACATGGTATGAACGGGAGGAGGACCGGCGGAGCGCGCGGGGGCTGCAGTGAGAGACCGAGGGGCATCCCAGGTCAATGAGGTCAGCAAATTCTTGCATTTATCACGTATTGACAACATCTCTCACGCTTTGAGCGAAAACTTCAAACTGGAGGCAGTCATAAGGCGGTTGAGGGATTGGGTGTGTTGAAGGCCGCGCAGAACGTCGTCGGTGGTGCTCTCGGTGCGGCTTGCAATGGACGGTAGCCGTGGGAGGGCGGAGATTCTGTGGCTGTTGGTGGGCGTGTGATGGACAAGCACGCGGCTGGCAGGTTGACGGCGCGCGGCAGAATGGAACCAAGTTTCCCGGCATGGCCCGGACCGCACGATTGGACAGATTTGCGCCGTCTAGATTGCCCACAATGGCCTCGATTGCAGTCAACGGCACAGTCAGGACGATGGTCTTGATGCTGGTGAACGTGGCCGGACTGTGACTGGCTTGGGTCTGTTGGACGCGTTGTGGACGCAAGGCCAGGATCGCTTTACCGGAGAGCTGCGTTGGCATGCGCGGTGGAAGAAGAGAAAGATCCGGCAGCTGAAAATCGGTTGCCAGCGCGAGGCTGACAGGCCTGGCTCCAAGGACGACCAAGCACTAAGAAGGCTGTTGCTGGAGTCAGGATTCAGGCTGGCTTAACTGCAGAGGCAATATGGAGGTAGCTCAATCGTTTAACCCAGACGTCAGGCACAGCAGGCCGCCCCTCCTCGGGCCACCGCCCTCGACGACGCGGCGCTTGTCGGGCGGAAGGTGTGGAAGACGCGGATGGCAAAGAAAAAACGTAAAGAGGATATGGGAAAGCCAAGAATAAAGACGTGTATCCAATGCTGAAGCCCATCGCTGACCAACACCTCAAGAAGACGCCGAAACTGCTCTGGGAGGACGACATATTTCACAAGCTCCCTGAGAGAAAATCTCTCTGACCCAGACAACTATGCTACCATTGACGCCATGGTCTTTGGCGCGCACGCTGCCAGCCGCAACCTGCCCACGGACAAGTTCCCATCCTTGTAAGACGTCGAGGCTAATGATCCAGGCCGGGCCGTCCTGGACGACGAGACGTTGCCCATCGACCGCAGCCGCGCCGCCTGCATGTATCCGCGGGGCGTCGTGCGCATGTCGTTCCTTTACACCTCTTCAGCCTGGCGCACCAAACACAACTCAGGCTGCTGGCTTGCTCCTGATCTCTTTCCGTGCTCGTATCTCTGTATCTTATGCTTGTTTACACTCGGTCCCTTTGCCTTTCTCGCCCCCGCCCATCCCCCGGCGCTCTTCTGCCGGATTCTCTCTTCTTCTTTGGAGGCAAAAGAGAATCAAAACGTGTTTCATGGCCGCATCTCTGCAACAACTAAATTTTTGAAAAAGCCGAGGTTGATCCGGGGGAAGAGACGCCTTGTGGAAACGTGCTCGATTGTGCTCAAAACCACGGAATTGCATTAGCTCGAAGACCAATGATATGCAAACATTGTACGTCTACGATGGCGCATTCCAATTCTCCGTTCTCGAGAGGCATTCCCATAACGTCACAGAAACCTCCGGGAAAGACAGTCTCACTTTTCTTTCCGATCCTAGAATGTGGCACAAGAAAGACACACAAAACCGTGGCGTATTCGGGCGTCGGTTTGACAATCATACAGACCGTGCAGTTCAACGTGATACAGGACAAAACACGGGTATCCGTTGCAAAGGTACAGGCTGCGAACAATGCTGTCTAGAGAAGTCTCCAGAAGAACCGTTCCACAGTCTACCAGACTCAGCCGTATCTCCCAAACAGAAAACCGCCCAAGAACAGCCCAGCCAGCACCGAAGAGAAGTAGCCGACGTTCATGGTCATGACGGCAACCATGCTGTTCACGTCCGTTTAGTACAGGTCCTGGGGCAGACAGCAGGGGACAAGGGTATACCGACAGCAGATAGCTGACGCCTCCGGAAATGGCCTCGACGGCGCCGCGCGCCATCTCCTTGCCAGCGTGGAAACGCTGCGGCGATGACGGCGGCGGCGCCGGCAGGGGGCCGTGCTTGTCGCCGGACTCGGCATTGCCTGCGCCGAGGGGGAGGAACGCGCGCTCGCGGGCCAGGAACAGGTTGCCAAAGACCTTGATGGCGCGGTGGAGGACGGTGAGGAAGATGAGGAAGATGCAGGTGCCGGCATAGGCGCCGGTGCTGGCGGGCGTCCACTGGGTGGAAAAGAGCGGCGTGGTGCTGGAGTAGAAGAAGGTCATGCTCATGTCGGCCATGCCCATGAGCATGCTGCTGCTGCTGCCGGACGAGTCCATGTCGGACGTGCTGGAGGACGCTGCCATATCCATGGTTGAGGGTCTGAAGGGTGTGGGAGCTGTCAAAGAGGCGGACGGCGGACGGCGGACAGTTGAGGCAAAGAGAAAGATGGAGATACAAAGCAATGAGGCTTTTGAACCTTTGGAAGACGGCCCGCCGCGTCCTTCTTAAGAAAAACGAAGCGCGGCCTCTTCCACGCATGCCTACATAGGGATGGCTGGAGCAACAGCACGCACAGCAAGACGAAACGTGCTCGGATTCGAGCAACACCCAGCCCGCACAGTGAGTCCGGCTGCTAACACACTATGTACTTGCCCGTCCCCTGCAAAACATGCTCATTCCTCGGCTCGGCCGCGTACCGACGAGCACGATGCAGACCGCCTTTTGTTGGAAGGCCTTTTGGCAACTGCATCCTCAAGGGGCGGCTTGGCCACGACGTGTAGTTGTGCCACCTTCATGGCCCAACCTCTTTGGCCCGGCGAAGCTGCACGGTTGTCTACAGAGTCTGGGCGCAGGGCTGCGGCAAGGTGGTCGTCTTCGGGATGCATATCTATCAGCCATCATGACGACGGGGAACAGCCGCAGATGGAGAACGGGCACAGAGCAGCGTACTGGTGCTGTTGACAGACGTCGACCCATGCAGAAGATATGCAGCGGCATCGTGACGTCTGCAGCCCAGTTTCAGCCCGTTGGCATCTTGGGCTTCCTCCTTTAACACGCCGTTGCACGTTTGTGTCAGGAGAGGACCTGTCACTGTCTTCCACGGAGGATTCTCTTCGTATGCGGTTTTACGGGAACGAAGATGACGGAGGGTAGCACAGCCAAAGGCTAGTCAGGCACGGGATTTTGCAGTCAGAGTCTGTAGAAGGTGCCACAGAAAAAGGATCACACGTTCCGTTCTCCGTCTTTCTGCACGGCGATTTGCCAAAGTCAGGACCGAAACGTGCTCAGTTGGCCCTGTCTGGTGCGAGACGGACGCGGGTTGCAAGGCCAGTGCACCGCTTCGAGGCGAGAGATCAGCCGAGTGTTCATGGAGGATGAGCAGACCGAGGAGCAGAGCAGGCAGTCCTTGACGCGCGGCGCTGGCGTCCAGCAGCCCGCGCTTTCTCACACGCCTCGCGCCGACGTCTCTGCTGGCAGACAGGGTCAGACAGGCGGGCCAGGGACAACGACGGCGGTCAGCACGGCCAGCCATGCCTCTGAACGGCGGGCCGTATTCCAGAGGTAGTCCTGGCGCCACAAAGAATGTTCTGTGTGAGGAAGACAGGCGCAATACCTGGGCAGCCAGCTCTGTGTGCACGCACCCGTTCTGTGGGACGAGGCGGACAGCGGGTGGCCAGGCCAGGTATACGTGCCCGTAGTGCGTGCAGGTAGATTCAAAACTGCTGTCTCGAGCCGGAGAGACCACGAATATGGCCGGAGAGACCACGAATATGCTCCGCATTGCTCCCAATACTAGCACAGTGCGAAGCGTGCCAAGGGCCGGCGCTCCTGATGGGGTCTGAAATGGACTGGAAAACGTTCTCGAACTTGCTCAGGGGGATACCGGGGTCGTGGAGGCGGCCCTCGGGGAGAACCCGGGACTTGTATACTTCCTGTTGCGAGTGCCCCGACCCTTTTCTCCGCAATGGTCGACTCACCGTGTCCTGCCTGCCATGGTTCGCCTGTCGACCGGACGAGGGCTGAGCCTCGTGGCCGCCTGGAGCCAGCTTTCGAGCCTTTTGCAGCGACGGCACGGCTGGAGACCGCCCGCGCGTCGATGCCGGGCACCTGGCTGGAGGCCAGCGTGATGCGGTGATTGATGTTGGCATGCGTCACGCGCTGCAGCCCGGCGCTCTCGTTGACCGCGGCCGAGCAGGTGTGTGTCGGAGTAGGAGAGCAGCAGCGGCACCCGGCACTCGCGGCGCGCACCTCGGCACGGGTCAGCTTTGTGTGGATGGGCTGGAGGCCGTCGACAAGATCGTGGGTGCTGTAGCCTCCTGCAGCCGGTCAAACGACTGGTGGATGTCCGCATGCTCCTTGGCCCTGGCGAGGTTGCTGCCGTGGATGCGCCACCGTTGGGCATGGCAGGCGATCTGGGGGCCAGCCGGTGAGAGCTGGTCGCGGAGGAGAGGCGACCATCGTTGATACGCACCTCGTGCAGCTCATCGCCTGGAGGTCTGCCGACGACGGCAAGGTCTCAAAAACGCGCGGGCGCGCGCAGGTCCACGTCGTCCCCTTCCAGCCACACCGGCCGTCCTTTCTGCCAACGATACAATGATTTGCTGGCACGATTTCTCGGCTCATCCACCGCGCCTCCAGCACATCCTCCTGGGCCTCCCGCCATGGCACTCACCACACACGGATAAGCTTGAGACGCTCGATGACATATGCGCCCTTGCCGGATGGCCTGCTGAGTCCAGAACAAGGCAATGCCCACAGGCACACTGCACACATTTGCCAGTCTGCCCCGCCAGCCCCTGAGCCAGCTGCCACACCTCGTTTAGGCCGTCCGGCTCCCGGCCGCCTGGCAGGCTGCCAGCGGCACCCGCCGGTCACGATACTCGCCCGACCGCGGCAGGACAACGGCCTGGTCACGTGCCAGGACGGGCGTGCGGCCACATCGTTGTGCTCTGGGTTGCTGTTGGTCATGTCTTCTGCCGCATTTGTGTCTAACCTTGTTGGAAGCCCGAGGCGTTTGTGAACGTTGGCAGTCAGGCGATGTTGGCAGCCAGCCGACGTTGGCAGTCAGGTGTTCAGCCTCGCCCACACGCATAACCTCCGCACGGCAGGCCGTCCTGTTGGCCGGCTTCAGCCGCCTGTTGCCGTTCCCGACCGACTGGAGACCAACCAGTTTCCTCGCCCCGCAGTCACCGCGGGTCCGGGACCGTGGTCCAGGTGCTTGTGCACTCCGCTGTTTCGGCCGACCTACTGCGAGCCGACCTGTGCAGACGAAGCGACCGAAGCCGACATGTGGCTTTTCGCAGACCTCCCCCTTTTGTTTGGTGGTCACATGATTACGAGCTCCAGCCAGAGGCCTCCTATGTTCTCTTCCGGCCCATTCGGAGTGAGCATACTCCGTAGTCTTCCACACGCTTTGCTCTGCGACTCTGGCCACTCCTTGTTCATTGACACGTGATGCTCCTCGTGACCGTGACTCGTTCCTGCAAAGGGCTCAAAAAGATTGGAACGCGGACCTCGACGCAACTGCGTCGCGCACCTGATCGCGCACTTGCGTCGTGACGCAGTTGCGTCGAGCCCAAGGATGGTAGCGTGCGTGTGCCGTCCAATAAAGCCGTCTGCTGCGGGACGTGTGTGCGGAGACGACGTGTGTTGTCGAATCACCGTCCACAGCACGAGCCAAACTCTGGTTCGCTAGTTTAGCTCGGGAAGAAGCCCATGCTCTGCCTCTGCGCTGCTGTCTGTTTCACTGTCTGCCCGTCTTTCTGTCCTTTCTGTATGCCCGTCCTATTCTTGCTCTTCTTTCTCGTTTGCCGCGGATCATGAGCGTGATACGCTCGACAAAAACTACCAACTATTGGGCAAATGGCTGATTTTCCGCACAAAATGGGGGACGGCGGGGCGGAGAGAAGAGTGAAGCGGGGTGAGACAACCCCAGATGGGCCACGGACACCCCTGCAAGGTGGTGCAAGGGGGGTGCAAGGGGGTGGGCATTGGATTGTCCGACTTCGGAGGGGGTAGGTTGGTGACGCGGAAAAGCACCGAGCCGTTCCACACGCCCAGCCGTGCAAAATTGCCAAGGTGTGGAAGTATTGGGCATCAATGCGGAAGAGTGAGGGGGGTGTGGTGGGCGAGGGTGCGGTTTCTTTCCTGGGGTGTGCGGACCGGGACCTGTTCCCTTCTGCCACTCGGCCAACACTCTGTCGATGGACTGTGAAACTGCATGGCAAATCTCACCGACGTAGTTGTATCATTGATGAAAATCAAACTGACCGACGTGTCGTCAAAGGCCGCTGCCTGAGTGACGCTCATCGAGGCTGCGCTCTCAGTGACGACCAGAGACATATCAAGGAGCAGCTGTGTTCATCTTCCGCTCGTTGCTGCAGGCACACATACGCGTATTGGAGGGCTAGGTGGCGTGTGCTGTTCGCCTGCATCTTCACGTCGGCGGAAGCAAGTCGCGGCTCGCATGATGAGAGTCGGACACGCACACCCTCTCGCCTATCCCACGCCCACCCTGCAGACCCCCTTGTGCTTGTCGTTCAACTGCAGACACGCCAACCTGGACGGGGTGCGGATAGTGAGTCGTGAGTGACTGAGCAGAGCAGAACGCGAATAGAGCACCAGAGGGAAGCCAACCTGCAGGGCGTATCACAGCGGAGCAGCCTGCTTGCGGGAGGGGTGAGACACTCCCCTTTCAGACACCCCTTTTCTTGGACACTTTCTCGCGAGAGACACCCCTTTGCGTCAGTCAGACACACCCCTTGTCCAAGAGACACCCCTTCTCGAGGTGCCCCGCCTTGGGTGAGGATAAAAAAGTACCGCGGTACCCGCGGTTCCCGCGGCACCCACCCACGCTTTCCGCGGTGTCCGCGCTGTCTGCATTTTCACGTTTCCGCGCTACCCGCCTTTTCCACGATTTCCGCGCGGCCCACTCCCACTGCCTGCCCTCTGCACATTCTTGTTCTTAGGCCCTCCTGTCGGCCGCACATCAACAACCAATTAGCGTCGGTGGTTTAGTGGTAAAATCTGTCGTTGCCATCGACAGGCCCCGGGTTCGATTCCCGGCCGACGCAAATGATTTTTTTTTGCCCGCTGCAAAATGGCAGACGACATTGTTTGTCGCCTGACCTCTGCAGTTGGAGCATGCTCCTCTTCCCCGTCACGAGAGCGAAGCACAGCTGCTACGCCTTCTCTTTTTTTCTGCCGTGCCAATGCGGGCATCGCGGCAGCCGCGGAAAGCGCGGGCAGCGCGGAATTCGCAAAAATGCAGACAGCGCGGACAGCGCGGCAAACACGGACATCGCGCACAGCGCGCACAGCGCGGCAAACGTGAAAAGCGCGGAAACCGTGCACATCGCGGAAAGCGAGAAAATAGAATCGCAGAAAGCGCGGGCAATGCTCCGTCGGGTGTGGGCGAGACAAGAACACTCCGTACACCCCTCCATTGCGCAGCGGGAGGGGTGCGACAAAAGGGGCAGGGGTACATGCAGCATTGCGGCAGAAGGGGAGAAGGGGCGTGCTATCAAGAGTCGTCCTCCGTTGTGCAGAGATCAGACTCCAAAGGTGTGTGGGGCAGGACTTGGAAACGGGGTGGCCTGGAGTACACCGTGCAAGACACGACAGCTTGGCTCTCCTTGGCTCACTGTGTACTTTGTAGACAGTTCCTGGCTGCAAGTGGCTGCAATTGGCTGCAATTGGCTGCAAAAAGAACACACCTGCAGGCAGGCTCCACAATGGCAGGCACGCTCCCAAACACCAAAAAGAGCAAAAAAACGCAAAAAAGCAAAAAAGTTGGTGGACCGGCTGGGAATCGAACCCAGGACCTCTCCCATGCTAAGGGAGTGTTATACCATTAAACCACAGGCCCATTGGAGCGGTTGTGCCGAAGGACACTGCAAGAACGCTCCACAACGGCAGTCACGCTGCGCGGGCACCGCCAAAAAAAGAGCAAAAAAAAAAGATGGTGGACCGGCTGGGAATCGAACCCAGGACCTCTCCCATGCTAAGGGAGTGTTATACCATTAAACCACAGGCCCTGTGGAGCTGTTGTGGCAAGGTCGCTGCTAATGCGCCTTTTTTGCTCTGCGAGAGAATGCTGGCCTAAGCATACAACTAACTACTTTGTACATGCATATCCCGGGCAACAATGCACTTGTCGAATTATTCACGTTACGAGCATACGGCGACATCACGAGCATGGGCAAGTAGGGTCGAAGAACAAGTCTATTCAGTCTCCATCATGCAACCAAAAGTAAACCAAGCGCGCAGGCGCACTGCTCACGGCGGCACGAGACGGGCAGAGCATAGAAAAGTGCACGGCGCGTCGCGGCCGGCCGCCCGCAAAGCGAGAGGAGACGCACGAGGTTCGTGAGAGGGCGGGAGAGTCCGAGCGCGGAGCGCACGGTCTTCCCAGGGAAGAGCGAGACGAGACAGAGCGCGGCGCGCACTGTCACACGTCTGGCCGAGGGGAGGGGGGGGGGGGGGGTGAGGCGTCCAACCCCGTGGGCGGACGGACAGACACTTAGTGCCCGCCGTGATGGCCATGGGGGCCGGAGCCGCTGGGACCGCCCGGTATGTGGCCCGGAGCGGGGGCAAAGCTTGGGGCGCTCGGTGAGGGGAGCGGAACAGGCACGCCGTTCATCAGCGTCGGGACGTTGGTCGGGCCCGGGTGGCCCGGACGGCCGTAGAGGGGGCCGGGTCTGAAGAGACGCTGCAGAGCGCGGCTCGACGCCGTGCGGGAAGGCGCAGCTGAGCGCGGCGGGCGCGCGCTGCGGGAAGCCGAGGACGAGGGCGTGGCCGGGACGCGGGGCGTCGGCGGGGGCGGCGGCGGCGCGAAGACGCCGGCGGCGGCGGAGGTGACCACGGAGCTGGCGCGGGTGTGGGTGCGGGTGCTGCGGCGCGGCGGCGGGGGCATTCGCTCCGTGTCGGGCGTATACGGCACATCCGCCCAAGGAGAGACAATGCGCTCCCGCAGCGGAGGGCAGTTGGGGCGCCGCGGGTTCAGGTAGCGGTCATTGGTCGTGGGGACCAAGCCGACGATACTGGGCACCCTACGGCGAGGGCGGGGAGTCCACTCGCGCGAAGGAGGCATCCCAAACAGCGCGGCCTCCTCGGCGGGCGTCAGTCCCGGGGCGTTGTCGTCGTCCATGTCCTTGTCCTTGTCCTTGTCGTTGACGCTGTCATCCTCGTCGTCGTCGTCGTCGCTGACGATGATGTGCCTGGTACGGTAGGACGGCGTACGGATGGCGGCAACGAACAGCCGCTCATCGTCGTCGTCATCTTCATCCTCATCGATCGCGCGGGTTTCTCCGTCTTTGCCCTTCTCGTGTTTCACCGCCGGCAATGTAGCCGTGCCGGCGGGACCGGACCACAGGGACAGCTTCTTGAGTGCCGTAGCACCCACCGTCTCCTCAGCCTCCGCCTTCTCGAGCAACGCATCGGCCACCACAGTTGCTGCTTTGCCGTAGAGCGAGAGGACAGGAGGCTTGGGGCGGCGGTGCCGGCTGGACGCGGGTGCCGCAGCACCCGCCGTCTTGGCAGCCTTGGCCGCCTCCTCGGCCTCTATCTGCTCGAGCAACGCATCGGCCACAACAGTCGCTGCTTTCCCGTAGAGCGAGAGGACGGGCGGCTTGGGGCGGCGGCTCCGGCTGGACGCGGAGGACGGATCCTCCTCCGCGTCCGGCAGCGCGCTGCTGCGGCGGGGGCGGTTTCGATACGGTGGCATTGGCTTGTCGCAGGGGCCTGTAGGGGGTGATATGGCAGGGTTGTCAGGTGAAGGAGCTGTGCTTTTGCTTGTCGGTGTTGTCTTTGTCTGGTGCGGTGATCGAAAGAGTTTTTCTGTCCCAAGGCCGGGCATCGGCGCTGCTTATATCCCAGTGGACGAACAAACATTGTGTTCATCCGCAGGCTGTGCGTGGACAGACTGCGGGAGGCTGGTGTTGTTGTCGTCGATGGTGGCCGTTGTTGTTGTCGTCGACGGTGGCTGTTCTTGTTCTTTGTTGTTCTCTTTTGTCCGCCGAACAATATCTTTGTTTTCGGCTGCCGCATCGTGTTGATGAACAAAGGCGCGCACATCCGCCGGAACGCGTTTCTGAACTCGCCATCCAACTGTGTTTTCACCAGATCGTTCAAAGACGGCTGTTCAGGCGGACGCGGTGGACAGACCGCGGGCTAAGAAGACGACCGACGCCGTTGACACCAAGATGCGACTTGTGCACGCCGTCGCTGAAAATCAGCGGACGATCCCGAGACTAGACCAGGCACCTCGTTTTAGTAAATACGCTAGCCTTGTTGCAGAGATGATCGCCGCCGCGAGCGCACGTCTCTCGCCTCACCTGCCTCTCAGTTCACGACCACCACGCGGACGACGTCCCTTGTTCAGGGACCCAGCCGACGCTTTCCCTGGGACACAGTGCCGAGAAGCATCCCAGTCATGGGAAGAGCCAAAGTCCCGTGATGCGTCTCCCTTTTTTCGGCAGTCTTTTGCCTCCACAATTCACGAACAGGACGGTTTTTTTGTGTGCACTGAACTCAGAACCGCCTTTTGCTAGGCCATCTAGCAAAGGCTCTTACCATCACCTTCAAAGTGGCATCCTGATTCTCGAGATCTCACTGCCATCCCATGGAATCGGACACCACGCCCGGCTCCCAGGAGCCCAGCTCGACACGTCCTTGCGATCTGCCCGACTCGCTTCACCGTCAGGCTGAGCCGACAGCTGGGGACTCAGTTTTCGCAGACCAGCCAGAATCTGGCAACCAGCAGCAAGATGGCTCGGCCGAGATCGCAAACGAGGAGCCAGGCCTAGAAGACAAGGAACCAAGCAGCCAGAAGGACGATCAGAAGGACGATCAGGAGCACGGCAACCAGCAACAAGATGATCAGCAAGACAAACACGGCGATCAGAAGCAAGAAAAGGGCGACAAAAAAGACGACACGCAAGATGACCAGCAGAACAACAAGCAGGAACACAGCGACGAGCTGCAAGGCAGCCACCAGGAAGACAGCCGGCCGCAAGAAGATCATCCAGACGACCATCACAGTCCGCTGGACGGCCAGCAAGACCAGCCAGACAACCAAGAGATGGACACGCGTCCCACGTTGCCGGTGTCGATTGCGGACATGGACTACGAAGACGCCAAGGCGGCCATTGACCAGGTGTTCTACTCTGCGCCCAGCTCGCCTGTGCTGTCGAGCGAGGAGCTGAGTCTTGACTTTTTGTTTGGCGGCGCCCACGACGACGCCCCGTTTGCCGTGGACGACGCGTTCTACTCTGCGCCCAGCTCGCCGGTCCTGTCGAACGAGGAGCTGAGCCTCGGCCTGTTGTTTGGTGACGACGACGACGACGACGACGACGCCGCCGCCGCCCGCTTCTCCGTGGACGACGCATTCTACTCTGCGCTGCTGCCTGCCGCGCCGGCGCCGCCCGAGTCGCCTCTGCTGCGGGACGACGAGGAGCTCAGCCTCGAGGCCTTGTTTGGCGTCGACGACGACGCCTGGGGCGCGATGATGTTTCCCGACGACGGAAACGCCGGCAATGACGGTAACAACGGCAACGACGGCGACGTCCACGACGGCGACGTCCACGACGGCACCGACCACGACATCCACGACGGCGACACGATTGCGGCGTCGCTGTCGTCCTGCTACTCGTCCCACGAGGTCGTGTCCTACTTTGTGCCGCCGGCGTGGCCGCCCGTGAACTTTGAGGGCGACCTCATCGTCGGCCGGCTGCGCAAGGCGTGGGACACGCAGCCGCTGGCGGACCAGGCGCTGCTGCAGCGCCTCTCGTTCTGGGGCGACTACGACCCCAAGCGGCCGCACATCCCGGCGCACCGCCGCACGTGCTACGAGATGCCGATGCCGCGGGGCACGCACCGCGACGCTGTGCGGACGATCCTCGCGGCCCGCGGCATCCTCGTGGAGTGGCACCGCCAGTAGGCAGGCAGGGGGGGGGGGGAAGGGAACAGCAGTGATGATACCCAACGAGGCGCGAGGCGTGTTGTGACTGCCGATCGCAAGGCAGAAAAGGGAGCATCTAGATTCAAAGAGGGCAAAATGTACTCTACGAGCTGTATTCACAGGTATGCTTGATTAGATTCATACCATCTCTGGCAGACAAAACCACATGGGAACAGAAAAAGAGTTCACCCCTGGGAAAGGGCACGATGCAATCCCTTGAGAACCCTGTCCGTCAGCGACCGCTATATAAGCGCCTCCATCCCCCCAGATCTCCTCTTGTCTCGCTGCCAGAGCATCGACACCATCCGGACTCATACCATCCGACACCCAACACAGCTCAGCCTTCCACTCTCCATTACAGAACAAGAGCACCATGGACATCAGCTTCTTCACCTACCCCGTGTCCTACACCTTCAACCGGCTGCGGCATCAGCCGCCCCGCATCGTGACCCCGAGCGATGCGGCGCGGCGCAGCCAGCAGCAACCCCCCCGCGGGCTCGCGGGGATGCTGCCGGGCGAGCTGATCATGTCCATATACGAGGAGCTGCCGCCGACGGACCAGGTGGCCCTGGCGCAGACGTGCGGGCGCCTGCGGGCGCTGCAGCCGCCGGGGGCGGTGCGGAGCCACGGCACGGCGTCGCTGGCGCGGTACCAGTACGTGGGCCTGCGCGCGGCGCAGGCGCGCGACGACCCGGACCGCTGGTTCTGCCACTCGTGCCTGGCGCTGCACCCGGTGGCGCTGCCGCGGGCGCTGCGGCGCGGCGCGCTGTCCGCCGTGGTGCCCTTTGGCCTGCGGCTGCCGGTCGGGCGGATCCCCGGCGACCCGGCGCCGACGGGCTGCCGCTACTCGCTGGCGGACGAGACGCGCTTCACGCGGGCGCGCCACCGCGACGTGCAGCTGGCGCTCAAGTACACGCGCATGGAGCAGGAGGTGCGGCAGGGGCTGCGCGCGGCGGCGGCGCTGCGGCCGTACCACCGCGAGGTGCGGCGCCGGCTGCTGGAGCCCTTTGCCTACACCACCACGTGCGGCATGCAGGGGTGCCTGTGCGAGCAGACGGTCGAGTGCGTCGGCTACCCGCGCGTGGTCCGCGACCCGAGCCACCCCGTCGCCGGCCGCCGCCTGCGCTACCTCCTGCGCTCCGTCCTCCGCATCCACCCGCCCTCGCACGGCGACGGCACGCCGCGGCCCGGCTGCGTCGGCCGCATCGACGTCTGCCCGCACCTGGCCGCCGACGCCAAGGGCACCGTCCCGCTGCCGCCGACGGGCCCGCTGCCGCACCTGGGGCACGCCATCAGCCAGGCGTTTGCCAGCAAGTCCGTGTTCGGCGGCACCGGCAAGACCAAGGGCTGCTGCCCGCGCTGCCCCCTCGACTTCACCGTGCGCATCCGGCGCGACGTCGTCGAGATCCGCCTGTGGCAGGACCTCGGCGCCGAGACCAGCATCGCCGACCTCGACTGGCGCTGCCACACCATGAGCTACGTCTGGGACCCCCACTGGCGCGGCCTCGTCCTCAACCTCTGGGGCCAGGGCGCCCCCGTCGCCCACGCGCCCGGCAGCATCCGCCGCCTGTACAAGGCGCACGGCCCCAACAACGACATCCGCGGCGAGATGCAGCTGTGGGACGCGCTCCAGGACTACCTGCACCGCCAGCTGCTCCAGTTCCTCGTCGCCATGATCCTGGTGGGGAACGTGTTCCTGCTCGTCCTCGTGCTCTCCCTGTTTGTCTACTACTTCGCCCTGGCCCTGTACTACATGGCCGTGCTGTCGCAGGACGTGGGCGCCGTGCGTTTCATTTCTTCGCTTGGGGCGCTTCTTATGCAACCCGTGATTTAGGGGCGCGGCGCAGGATGCAGACAATGCGAACAAAGAGAGGGAGGAGGCGGAGGAGGCAGGAGACTGCAGAAGAAACATGTATCCTAGCTACAAAGAGACACATCGTCCCATCGCTGGCTCCGCGTGTTTGAGTGGCAGGCGTCCCTGTGAGACGCGTTTTGCGAAGCAGCAGATCGTCTGTCAGGGAACGAGGTCGACGACACTCTTTACAAGGGATGTTAGAAATAGAGGTTCTTCGCTAACCAATGCTGTCTGCTGTCTCTGCTGCCTCTGCTGCTTGGCTCACCCTTCCCAGCCCTCTAGTAGGCCGACCCCTCTGAGGTGCGGCTGCTGTTCCAGTCGCGGTCGAACTGGGCCCAGCCGCCGTTCTCCTGCTCGCTGGCGAGGAAGAGGGCGTGGACGACGAGGTCGTAGTGGCCGTCGCGCGGGACCTTGCCGGCGCAGACGTTGCCGCCGAGGGCGACGTTGAGGAGGACGCAAAAGTCGCGCAGGGGGCGGGTGCCGGGCGGCACGGCGGCCTTGAGGACGGGGCGGCCGTCGATGTACCAGATGAGGCGGCCCTGGCCGCCCTGGCCGCCGGGGCCGCCCTGGCCGCCGGGGCCGCCCTGGCCGCCGGGGCCGCCCTGGCCGCCGCCCGTCTGGTCCCAGGCAAAGTCGTAGCGCACGGGCCGCGCGTGCATGTCGGGCAGGGCGGTGGCCTGGACGCGGTGCTTCTGGGGCTCGCGGTCGTGGAAGCCCCAGTGCAGGCAGCTGTGGTTCTGGCCGTCGCCGTTCCACGTCTCGGCAATGTCGATCTCGCCGTCGGCCGGCCAGGCAAAGGGCTCCTGCGGCAGCAGCCAAAAGGCCGGCCACACGCCCTCGGCGCACGGCGACTGCACCAGCCCCGTCAGCACGCCGCGGTCGCGCCCCAGCGGCGCCCGGCTCACCAGCCGCGCCGACGTGTGCCGCCGGTCGGCGTCCTCGGCCGCGCTGTCCACAATGGCGCGCACCACCAGGTGGCCGTCGTCGGTGCTGGGGGGGAGGGGGGTTAGCGGGAAGTGTGTCCAAGTGGCAGCGCCAGCCAGCCAATCCCCCCCTAAAAACCCACTAAAACACGTTCTCCGGGCTGTCCGTGTAGTACTGCAGCTCGGCGTTTCCCCAGCCGTTCTCGCCGTGGCCGATCTTGGTCTCCCAGTCGGCGGCGACGGGCGTGTCCGCCTGGAAGACGGGCTGCCCCGACAGGTTCGTGTCGGTGCCGCCAGCGGCCGCTTGCTGCTGCGGAGGTAGCGCCGATGCCGACGCCGGCGCGGGCGCCGTCTCCTTGCGGCCGCCGAGCCCGCTCTTGATGCGCCGCAGCTTGTCTTTCCACGGCATGGTGTTGTTGTTGTTGGTGGCGGAAGAAGCGGGAGCGGATCAGCGTGGGGTAAACAAGCTAGGAAGTTACCGAGTCGATATGCTGTTGCCGTAGATATGCATGTTCCGATATGCATGTATCCAAAGAGGTTCGTAGAGGGCACAGGATTAGTGTATTATTACATAAATTCTTTGAACCTGGCACAAGCCACGCTAAATCCAGAGTACAAGTACAAAAAATGACCTGATACTAATCACCAGTACCAACAATAGACCATGATTTCAACGTAAAAAAAGGTAGCCTATGTGAGAAAAAGGTCTTTAGAAGTAGTGCTTGATACGCTTTTGGTGGTGGGAGAAAACCAGCGCTGTTCTTGCTCGCCGCGGCTGGCTAGACAAGGTACGGAGTATTTTTCTTATTTCCAAGAATAACACGAACAGAAAAATGGTACACAGATAAAAAAAAAAAAAATGAAAATAAATGAAAATAAAAAGAAAACAGGCCCGCCACCCGAATGCATCATACGTATTTATTTTATTTTCCGTTCTCCATGCCGCTTTGAAACGGCTCTGTCTTGTAGTTGTACTTGGCGGTCCGTGTATCTCGCGAAAAAGGCCTGCCTCTCTAATTCCCTCCCTCCCCACCATCACCCCGCATCAGGCGATCCAGCTCGGCGACGGGTCGTAGCGGGCGCGGATGGCGGCGTCGAGGGCGCCGGTGGGCGGCGGTCGACAAAGGTGACGGGGACGGTGCAGGCGGCGAGGTCGGCGACGTTGACGGAGGCGAGAGGCGAGAGGCGAGGTGGCGCATGTCGACGACGACCGACGACGACCGACGACGACCGACGACGACCGACGACGACCGACGACGACCGATGACGACCGATGACCAGACCTCGACAAGCAGACCTCCGTCTTCGGCCTCAGCACGGACCTGCACCTCGGCGGCAACGACTTCTCCTGGATCGTCACCGTCGTCTACTTTGGCCAGCTGGCCTCCGAGTACCTGATGAGCCGCTTCCTCGCCACCAAGGTCGTCGGCGTCTGCATGTGCGTCTTTCTTCTCTTCTCTACGTCTGTCCTCCTCCCACTGACCCACCCCAGCATCCTCTGGGCCTCTGCGAGATGTGCATGGGCACCACCACAACTTTGCCGGCGTTGTCGCCGTCCGCTTCTGCCTCGGCCTCTGCGAGTGCGAGGGCGCCGCCTCGCCCGCCTGGGTCCTCCTCCTCACCAGCAACTGGTACAAGCGCCGGGAGCACCCCATGCGCGTGGCGTGGGTCCAATATCCCCTTTGTCTGTTCTGTTCACGAAAGCCGCTGACGGACCCCACAGCATCTGGTCCTCCATGTCCGGCGTCGCCCAGAGCATTGTCAACGGTGGGTTTCCGCTTCTTTCTAGGTTGCTGTCTGCCTCCTCTCTGCTCATCATAGCCGCCTACTTTGTCTTCTACTCCGTCGGCTGCATCGTCGGCCCCCAGCTGTGGCAGGCCGCCGACGCCCCCCGACACCGCCGCTCCGCCCGACCCCGACTCCGACCTCACCGACGTCCAGGACCTGCGTTTCCGCCACACCCTGTGATCGTTGACCCAGGAAAGCAATTTCTGCCCCCGTTGGATAGCAACAGACTGCCTTCTTCCGTAGCCGCCCGCCCGCCGCCATCCCACCGCGGATGCGCTGTCACCTCGTCCATGATTGGGCGAGCCGCGGCCGCGGCCGCTGCCGCTGGTGATACAACCCCGCGTTATCGCCTTTCCGTCTCGCCGACCCGGGCACAAGACGCGGCCGACGGGGCGAAGCCGTGGTTGTAGTTGTACACAAGACACTCGCCATCCCACGCACACACCATCGCACGAACACACAACCGCAGACCCTGACACCGCCGACGTGCGCCACACCATGGCCTCGTCCCAGACGCCGCCGCCCGTCGGGAGCCCCATGCGGCGCGAGGACATGCTACGAGGCTCGTCTCCGATTCGCTCTCTCTTCCCCGCCCCCTCCTCCCTCCCTCCCTCCCTGCCCCCCCCCCCCCTCCCCTTCCCCCCTCCCCACACCATCCTTCCCGCTTGAATTGCCTAGTCTACTCCGTAAGCCTACCCTCCCCCCCCCCTCCTGCTGACCACCAGCCCTGGCGCTCCTCGACGCCGAGATCGCCCAGAGCGAGCTGCTCATGAGCATCGCGCCCATCCGCCTCATCACCGCCGGCGGCAGCCTGGCCGTGTGCCTGCTGCGCAGCCGCGCCGCCTCCCCGGACATCGACTGCATCCTCGACCCGCACGTCGCCCAGGCCCCCGAGTACGCCGACGCCCTGTGCGCCGCCGCCCAGCGCGTCGCCGTCGCCGCCGTCGCCGCCGGCACCGCCGGCACCGCCCCGGGCCCCCTCCTCGTCCTCTCCGCCGGCTGGCTCAGCCGCCAGATGGAGACGTTTGTCGCGCGCAGCCGCCGCGCCGCCCTCTTCCTCGAGTCGCTCCAGCAGAACCTCGTCGTCTACCAGGGCGCCAACCTGCTCCTCTGCGCCGCCCGCCTCGACTGGGCCCTCGAGCGCGCCCTCCGCCGCCTCGCCCACGTCCGCGACCGCTGCCCCGCCCTCCGCAGCGCCGACCTCGCCGACGCCGCCGCCCTCGTCCACGCCCTCGTCGGGGGAGGGCTCTCTGGTGACTCCAGCCAGGCTGCCGCCGCCGCCGCCGCCGCCGCCGCCGCCGCCGCTGCCGCTGCCCCCGCCCCCCTCACCTTTGACTACGTCGCCGGCCTCAACTACAACGGCTTCGACGTGCCCCCGACCCTCCCTGCCCTCCAGGAGCTCGCCGACACCTACGCCCGCACCTACGGCCGCCCAGGCCTCGTCGACCTCGTCTGGGACCCCGCCCGCCAGCAGCACATGTACCGCGGCCGCGACGGCGCCTGGGTCCCCTACGAGAGGCCGAGCTAGGGCGGCAGGCGGCAGGCGGCAGGCGGCGGGGCGGCGGGCGGCGGGGCGGACAGAGGCGGCGAGAGCGGGAGGAGGGACGATAAGCTGCCGACCGGCTGGCAGGCAGCACAGCGTTTTTGCGCGGCCCCCCTTGGCAAGGGCTTGATTGGCACAACGAGCGGGTGTGGTGCGGAGTACGAATATACAGAGTCTTAAGCTTATACATGGTTCTGCTATTGGACGGAATGCACCAATCGGAGCTCGCCGAGTGGGGAAATGTTAGTCCGCGCTGCTCTGTATCGGTACATGGCTTGCTATTGGACAGAATGCACCAATCCGAGCTCGCCGCGTGGGGAAACGCTAGCGCGCGCGCCTAGCACTACAGAGTACGGAGTACAACTACAAGTACTGAACACATTCCCCTTTTCCTTTGCTGCCTGCCCAACCTGCATCCTTTCTACCCAACCTACTCCGTACCTACGCGTTGTTTCCCGCCCAACACAACAACATGTCGTCCAACGAACCAACCCCCCCCGAGGACGACGCGGTGCTTTTGTCGTTCACCCCTGAGCAGCTGCGGTTCATTGAACGCCAGCAAGCCGAGATTGCTCGCATACGGCGCGAAAAGGAGGCAGCCGAGGAGCGCGCAGCGCAAGAGAGGCGCGAAAGGGAGGCAGTCGAGGAGCGCACAGCGCAAGAGAGGCGCGAAAGGGAGGCAGTCGAGGAGCGCGCAGCGCAAGAGAGGCGCGAAAGGGAGGCAGTCGAGGAGCGCACAGCGCAAGAGAGGCGCGAAAAGGAGGCAGCCGAGGAGCATGCTGAGGAGATTATACGAAGAGGTGAGGAGCTTGCGGCGCAATATAAGCGCGAAAAGGAGGCAGCCGAGGAGCGCGCAGCGCAAGAGAGGCGCGAAAGGGAGGCAGCCGAGGAGCGCGCAGCGCAAGAGAGACAGCGCGCAGCGCAAGAGAGGCGCGAAAAGGAGGCAGCCGAGGAGCATGCCGAGGAGATTATACGAAGAGGTGAGGAGCTTGCGGCGCAATATAAGCGCGAAAAGGAGGCAGCCGAGGAGCGCGCAGCGCAAGAGAGACAGCGCGCAGCGCAAGAGAGGCGCGAAAAGGAGGCAGCCGAGAAGCAGGCCGAGGAGATTATACGACGAGGTGAGGAGCTTGCGGCGCAATATAAGCGCGAAAGGGAGGCAGCCGAGGAGATCGCAGCGCAAGAGAGACAGCGCGCTGCGCAAGAGAGACGCGAAAAGGAGGAAAATGATCGCCAGGCTAAAATACGCATACAACAAGCGAACGAGGATGCCGCGGCTGTACGCAAGGCCTGGGCCGCGGAGCGAGAGGAGCAGCAACGGTTGCATATGGGTATGTTGAGCCTACAGCACGCGCGGGCGGCTGTTGCATCTGTCTAACCCCCGTCCACAGGCCAGGGACTCGCCGAGTACGTCGTCCTGGAGCATCAGCGAAACTTCCATCTGCCGCGCCTGCTGCCCAAAGTCACGGCGGCCAAGGCGAAAACCACGACCTCCAAAGCCCCCAAGGCGACGACAAGCGCCACGACCGGCCGCACCTCCATCTACGGCAAATACTACCCCCTGCGGCTGAAGCGCTGGGAGGCGTGCGATGCCGTGCTGACGGCCGCCTTTGAGCGCATCCAGGCGGCGCTTGGCAGCCGACCGCTGTTTCCGTCGCGCATGCGCATGGACGTGGTGGACAGCCACTTTGTGGAAGACTTGCCCCAGGAGTTTGCCGGCGAGCCTCTCTACCACACGGAGCTCAAGACGTCGTTTTTCCTGCACGAGGTGCTCGAGCGGCCGGCCTCGCGCATCCTCAACGCCTTTCTCGCGGCGCAAAAGATCTTTTTTGACAACAAGAACGCCGGCGCCCATCTTCACTTTGTGTCCTTGCAGCGCACGCGCGAGACGGACCCCGGCGCCGAGCCGAGCGACTCCGAGAGCCAGGGCCCCAGCGAGAGCCCGAGCAGCTCGGACAGCGCGGCCCGGGCCCCATCCCGCCCGAAAGTGCCCGTCAAGGTGCAGCCGGACAGCATTGTTCTCTGCGCGACCATAATGGACGCGCCCGCCGGACCACCCGATGCTGGCACAGACGGCGGTGGGGGAGGAGAGGGTGAGGAGGTGGAGGAGGATGAGGATGAGGATGAGCATGGGGAGGAGGAGGAGGAGGAGGAGGAGGGCGACGAGGAGGGCGACGAGGAGGGCGACGATGACGACGAAAAGGGGCCTTCCATTCGCCGCATTGCCTTTGGCGAACACAAGCCGGCCCACCGGCTCCGTGCCAACGTGCTCGGCCAGCTGTTGCAGAAAGGCATCGGCGAGACCTGCCTGGTCCAGATGGCACGCAAGAAGGGGACGACGGGGCGTCCGACGGACGACGCCAAGGCGGCCACCGGCTTCCCTCCGGGCCAGGTGTACTACATCTACGCGCTGGCGCAGACGTTCCACTACATGGTCTCGGCCGGTCTCGTGTACGGCTACCTGGCCAGCGGCGGCACGCTGACCTTCCTGCACATCCCCCCGGACGACCCGACCACCCTTCTGTACGGGCCCTATGTCTATCCAGAGTACGCCGCAAATGGTCCGGCCGAGGCCCAGGCGCAGGCACAGGCGCAGCCAGGCGGCGAGCACGCGCCTTTGGCCCGCCTTCCTCTCGCCCTGCTGTGCGGCCTGACTCTGCAGGCCTGGGAGGCCGGCGCCAGGGAAGAGCGGTGGCGGACGAGCGCGCTGGAGCAGCTGGCCCCGTTTCCAAAGCTGCCCCGGTCCCTCGAGGAGGAGGAGGAGGAGGAGGAGCGTGGCGCCGCCGGGACGGCTTCGACCTCGGGCGGCCCGTCCACCAGCACATCCAGCGTTGGAGGAGGCGGGCCGAGAAAGCGGCCGTTTGATGGCGATGACGACGACGGCGGCGGCGGCGGCAGCGGCGGCGGCGGCGGCAGCGGCGGCGGCGGCGGCGGCGGCGGCCGCCACCTGTCTGTGAGCCACGCGCACCGACCACGGGTGCCGTCTCCGCTGCGGCACGACACGTCGTCCGAGCACCACCGGTCGGGGCGGTCGGGGCGGTCGGGGCCGCACGGCTCTCGGTTCCGGCTGCGGCCCCCCGTCTACCTGCAGCCGAGCCGCTTCGACCCGGTTTCGTTCCGGCCGATCCGGCCCTACTGCACGCAGGCGTGTCTTCTGGGGCTGGTGCGCGGCCTGCCGCTGGACGAGCAGTGCCCAAACGTGTTTCTGCACCGCTGGGCCGCCTGCGACGGCGCGATGACGGCGGACGACGTGCTGGGGACGCGGTACGGGCAGACAACCAAGCACGCGATTGGCAGCCGGCAGGAGCTGGCGCAGCTGGTGGTGCTGCAGCTGTACGGCAACATTGTGCAGGACTGCCAGTGCTTCTTCGACCAGGGCATCGCGGGCAAGATCGGCTGCCTCTTCAAGCTGACGCTGACGGGCTACGGCTACACCTTTGTGGCCAAGGGCGTGCAGACGTTTGACCGGCGGCGGCTGCGGCGCGAGGCGGCCATCTACGAGCGACTGGCCGCACAGCAGGGCCGCCTGGTGCCCGTGTCGCTCGGCGTGGCCAAGCTGATCCTGCCGTACCCGCGCAACGACGGCGGGCTCGTGTCGCACCTGCTGCTGCTGTCGTTCGGCGGGCCGGACCTGCGCTCGAGCACGCTCGCGCGGCGCAAGCGGCGCGGCGGCGACCTGGTCGGCGTGGACCTGCAGCGCGAGGCGGACCGCACGTGGGAGGAGCTGCAGGCCCTGGGCCTCGAGGACGACGACCTGGACAACATGCCGAGCAACTTTACCTGGTGCGACGAGGCGCGCCGCATGATGCGCATCGACTTCCACTGCGCGTCGGTGGCGGCGGACGCGCCGCTCGGCCGCGGCCACCGCGACCTGCGCGGCCTCCGGGACCACAGCGGCCGCCGCGCGACGGTCAGCATCGGAGAGGCCACGACGACGTCGGCGACGTCGGGGCCGTCGGGGCTGTCGGGGCCGTCGGGGCCGTCGGTGGTGCCGCTGTCGGGGGTGCTGTTGCATCCCGAGGCGCGGCGGCAGCAGCAGCGGCGGCGGCGCCCCGTCGACTGGGACGAGGGCGAGGAGATGCGGGCCGCCAAGCGCGTGCTGCGGCGGTGGGGGTCGGAGAGCACCCTCGCCGGTGCAGTGCGGCCCTGAGCTGCGGACCAGCTGGAGCCGTCGGCGGCGAGGGTCCGAAGATGCGGCTGCTAGTCAGCCCCCCTTCATGCGATCATGGCAAGACGGGGGAGGCAGGCGAGCACTTCCGGTTGCTGTTTTCTCTTCATGTCTTCTGGATGGCTGAACGAACACCCTGTATAAGTAGCGGAACGACTTATGACGCATACTTTGTAGAGATAGCGGAAACGATGTATGGATAATGATAATTTCAGACGCATTTCATGACCACGGGTCGTACTCAACACACCACTTATAAAGGGAGTGGCCGTGGCTGGCAGCCGGCTAGGTCGTCCGCCGATCAGGTCGCCTCGTGGATTGTGGCGAGAGGCACAGGATTGGAGGCACCCCGGCCCGTTTGGATCGAGGGCCCCCCTGTAGACGTCACGATGTCGGATGACTTCAGCTTGACTGGATAGTGTTGACTCTATCTCCTGCCGCATCAAGTCCAGACAGCCGACCATCATCCTCCTCGCGACCTCGTTTCGGCACGTTGTCCAGGACGGGAAAGGCTTCTTGCCGCAGCTGTGGCGACCGGCCCCAAAAGCGGGATGTAAGAACCCCCCCACCCTACCGACGCACAAGGTTTCCGGGCCTGTACCACAAAAGAAAGCCTCCAAAGCGGGTGCGAGCTTCCAGTCGCGCTACACGGGTTAGCCAGACGGCATCGGGGCGAGGACGCAACGAGCACCGACCTTTCGGCACATCTTGTTTGTACCATTGCAATCGTACCGCGTAGCCTGAGGAACATCTGAGCCCTTTGATCAGAGACCGACCCAGGACGTGCAACGCGGCACGCAGCAGTCCCCAGCGGCGAGAGGCCGCGGAGCTGGATCGTCAGCAAGGAACCGTGAAGGGCATAAGAGGGCGGGCAGCCACATACAGGGCGGCGGGCCAAGTATAGGCCGGCCGGCCGGCCACATTTAGACCGGTCGTATCCTCTGTGGCGGCACGAGGTCTGCCCGCACCGGGACGATCCCGCGGGACAGACACCCAGGGACCGGATATGTCACACCGCTGGCGAGGGCGGCGCAGTCCCGACTCGCACCGTCACCATAGTCAAGGACACGCCGTTTTCGAGTGTGGCGTAGTTGAGGTCGAGCGGCTCCGGAGCCGGGGACGGGGCTCCTGGACGAGCCGCAGGCCCTCGCCCCGGCCGTACGGAGTCGATGGTAGAGGCGAGGATGAAACCTCCACGTGTGGCACGACGCCGCTCTGAACCGTGGCTGCGATCCGAACGCTTGCACGCAGCTGCCAGTCAGATGCGTCAGCAATGAAGACCATGAAACACGGCTTGCTGGTCGAGTCCCGACGACGGGAACGCGAGGTGTGTACTTACATTTCTAGGTTGACCATCCACAACAGGAGGAGGACGGCATCGTCGCTGTTGTGGCGGCGCGTCGGAGAAAGGGGGAAGAGGAGAGAGGTGTGGATGGAAGAGAGAGGTGGAGGAGAGAGGGTGAAGGAGGTGCGGGGATTCCGACCAGGGCGGATTTTAAGGCCTGGACGACGGTGTTTTGAGGCAGTCGCGACGGACGCTTGAGCGGGATCGAATCTTGCACGACGGATTAATGCTGTTCCGGGAGAGGCCGTACAGGTGGGAGTCTCTCGGACAACTGGCCGGCAAAATATGGTCTCTCTTGCCTGCGCAGCTGGCGAATCCCAAGAGCCCCAAGACTGTGAGAGCCAACAGTCTCGAGGACGCAACAGCCACGTCGTTCAAGCACCCAAAATGCCGCATCCACCACGCCCCGCCAACAAGCGGGTGATCGACATGCCTCCGCACGCCAAGTGGTCCTGTGCCTGTTGATCCACTGGTGGAAAAAGTGTGATTGGAGTAGAAGTAAAGTAAGATACGGAAGTACGAACACGAGAACACAAACACAAGACACGAACACGTGATTTGAACACGTGACACAAACACGACAGCGAGGCAGCAGCAAATCAGGGCTGCCGACTGAAAACACGGCGGCCACTGGATCCAGGCACGCAGGCGGCGAAACGGTGGTGAGAGAATTCGTCTACTTCACGTTCACGTTCACGTTCACGTTTCCTTTTCGCTTCACTGACACGACACCGCCATCACAGCATGCTCGCCTCGCCCGCCTGGGCAAAGCGGGTCAGGGCGAACTGGTCGAGATCCGGGTCCTTGTGCCCGGCGGCCACGAGGCTGGCGATGGCCTCGCCGACCCAGGCGGCCAGGGTGACGCCCGAGTGCATGACGGCGAGGGTGAGGCCCGGGGGGCCGGCGGGGCCGATGATGGGCAGGCCGTCGGCGGGGTCGGGGCGGTGGCCGACGGTGTAAAAGTCGAGCTCGAGGGGCGGGCAGGGCACCACCTGGGCGCTGCCGTCGGTGCCGTCGGCGCCGTCGGTGCCGTCGGTGCCGTCGGCCGACACCAGGGCCGGGCGGAACATGGCCTGGACCTCGGCAAAGAGGCGGGCGGCCTCGGCGGCGGGGTCGGCGGTGGGGGACGCGCCGGAGAAGTGGCGGCCGGCGAGGACGCGGCCCTGGACGGTCTGGCGCATGTGGGGCCCGTTGGAGATGACGAGGCCGCGCAGCAGGCGCGCGGCCACGGGCTTGCTGTGGACGAGGAGGCCGGGGGTGGCGCGCAGCGGCACGTGGACGCCGACGGCGGCGGCCAGCGGCACGGTGCCCAGGCCGGCGGCGAGGACGACGTGGGTGGCGGGGAGGGGGCCGGACGCGGTGAGGACGCCGACGACGACGACGGCGCCGGCGCCGGCGCCGGTGCCGGTGCCGGTACCGGTGCTGCCGTCTTGTTGGCGGACCAGCAGGCGCTCGACCGCTTCTTCGCGCAGGACCACGCCATGCGCCTCCCGCGCGTGCTCCAGCAGGCGGCGGGCGGCCAGGGCGGGCTCGATGCTGCCCTCGGCCGGCAGGGCGGCGGCCCAGCCCCAGGGCGGCAGGGCGGCGTCGGCCAGCCAGGGCTCGCGGCGGCGCACCTCGTCGTTGGGGATGCGCTCGGCGGCGTAGCCCCAGCTGGCGTGCTGGGCGACGTGCGAGGCGAGCTCGGGCTCGTCCTGCTGCCACTGCACGTTGCCGTTCCAGCGCGCCAGGCCGGCCAGCCCGGGCACCTCGTCGACGAGCGCGCGCCAGCGCGCCATGGACCGGCAGCGCACGTCAAAGTAGGGCCGGGCGTTGCCAAAGTTGGCGTTGAGCCACGCAAACGAGGCCGGCGTCGCCGTGCCGCCCACGTCGGGGGCCACCACCGTGACGGCCACCTGGTGCTTTGCGGCGAGGTGCCACGCGATG
Organism: Ophiostoma fasciatum; assembly: GCA_019925495.1. Taxonomy (NCBI): domain Eukaryota; kingdom Fungi; phylum Ascomycota; class Sordariomycetes; order Ophiostomatales; family Ophiostomataceae; genus Ophiostoma; species Ophiostoma fasciatum. The sequence continues at coordinate 531,924 of JADHKM010000004.1, read as the reverse complement.
GACGCGCCGACGATGCCGGCGCCGACGACAACGACGTGGTCAGGCATGGTGGGGAGTCGAAGAGGTGGCTATCGAGGTTGTCGAGAGTTGAGAAAAGGGGCTATCGAGAGGTGCCGAGAGGTTGACCGAGGTTACCGGAATGGTGATCAAAGAAGAGACGATACCAGAGCGATAGCCCAAGATATATGCAGCCGTCTCGTATTCCTCCGAGCCGCCCAACGTCGCATCGTATCATGCCGGACATCACGTTGACGGTGTCTTGCAGCCTTGTGGGTGTTGTGGGGCGATAGCCGGACCTTTCCACGCGCTCTGATTGGCTCCGCGCCTAGCGCCGTATTGTTCCGACGAGCCTCGTCCGTCGTCCAGCTGTCGTGATAACGGCGTCGAGCCGAGTATAAACATGTGTCTCCTGTGTCTCTGTGTCTCTGTATGTTGTCATGTTTGTTGAATCAGTTTCCAGTCAACAACCTCCACCCTACAACCTCCACCCTACAACCACCCCCCCGTTGATCACCCACCACCCCCGACCCCCCGAGATGCCCGCCTTCGACCTCCTCCTCCGGCGCGTGCGCAACATCCGCGAGGCGCCGCGCGAGGTGCTGGCCAACCGGCGGCTGCTGGGCAGCGCGTTTGTGTTTGCCTTTTCGGGCTTCCCGGCCGTGTGGGACCAGGGCTCGTCGTCGGTGCTGCCGTCGCTGCCGGGGTACCAGCACTTTTTCCACGTGTCGACGGGCGCGGACGCGGGGCGCATCCGCGACCTGGTGTCGCTGGTGTACATTGGCTACGCGGTCGGCTCGGCGCTGACTTTCTTTGTCAACGACCGCCTCGGCCGCCTGTGGGCGTACCGGCTGTGGGCGCTGGTGTACGTGCTGGGGCTGGTGGTGGCCATGACGGCGCCCGGGCTGGCGGGCCTCGACGCGTCGCGCATCGTGGCGGGCATCGGCATCGGCGCGCTGACGGTCACGGGCCCGCAGGCGCTGGCCGAGATCAGCCCGGACGAGATCCGCGGGCTGCTGACGGCCTGGTTCGGCGTCGGCATGAGCATGGCGCTCGTGTCGTCCGTCTTCTGCGTCTACGGCGTCTACGTGCACATGCCGCACGCGGGCCGCTTCCAGTACCAGGTCGTGTGGCTGGTGCCCGCGCTGGCCACGCTCGCCGTCGTGCTCGCCAGCTTCGTCTGCTGCGCCGAGTCGCCCAAGTGGCTCATGATGGCCGACCGCGGCGACGACGCCCTCGCCCAGCTGGCCGCCCTGCGCGGGCTGCCGGCCGACCACCCGCGCGTGCAGGCCGAGCTGGCGGCGCTGCAGGACGCCGTGCGCGCGGCCCACGTCGACGCCTCCAGCGAGAGCCGGCGCGTGCGGCAGATTGTGCGCGAGACCTTCACGGTGCCCGCCAACCTGCGCCGCGTGCAGCAGAGCCTCGTGTCCTACCTGCTGGCGCAGCTGTCGGGCGCCAGCCAGATCACCTCGTACCTGGTGCCCATCATGACGCTCATGGGCGTCACCGCCGACACCGAGGAGAAGCTGCTGCTCAGCGGCTTCTACGGCGTGGCCAAGCTGGGCTCCGTGCTGCTCGCCTCGTTCCTGCTCATCGACGTCCTCGGCCGCCGCCGCTCGCTCTTCCTCGGCATCACCCTCCAGCTCGTCTCCGACATCTTCATCGGCGTCTACCTCAAGTACAGCCAGCAGGCCTCCGTGCCCCACGGCGTCTCCCAGGCCGCCCTGGGCTTTCTCTACATCCACGCGTTTGGCTATTGTATTGGTAGGCCGCGGTTCTCTCTCTCGCCCCCCCCTCTTGTCCCCTCCCCTCTCGTCCCCTCTCGTCCCAACTGACCGCAGGCCTCTTTGTCCTCCCCTACGTCTTCGGCGCCGAGCTGTGGCCCGACCACCTGCGCACGTTTGGCGGCGCCCTGGGCCAGACGTTCCACTGGCTCTTCCTCTACGCCATGAACTACGGCCTGCCCTCGCTGCTGAAAAAGACGCACAACTGGGGCGCCTTCCTCTTCTTTGCCGCCTTCTGCGCCATCGCCCTCCTCTACGTCTTCTTCATGGTCCCCGAGACCGCCGAGCTGTCCACCCAGCAGATGGACGCCCTCTTCCACGGGCCCTGGTTCAACGCCCACAAGACCGAGCGCCTGATCTGGGGCGAGGATCTCGACCACGATCTCGAGGGAAAGGCGGCGGCAAGCCGGGGGTAGGCCTCTCTCGCGCCGTCCACCGTTGGTACATCACGCTGACAGCCAGCTCCTTTGACGCGAAGCCGGCCGGCGAGACGGCTGTCACCCGTGTGTAGACAGGCAGAAGGGTTCTTGGTAGATTGCTACGTCCTAGACAGACTTTAATATATGCCTGTAATAAGGCCAAACATAATGGGATTCACGAGAACCATAAAAACCTAAGAACTGCACGCCAAAAAAAGGAAAAAAAAAACGTTGCAAGAAGTACATTCATCATAAATCGCAGCTGCCTACACACCAAACGAAAACGAGTCACCGTCCGCCGCCTCCAACAGCTCCTCGTTGATCCACTGCATGACCTCCCAGGGGTCCTCGAGGCCGCTGTCGCTGCTGTCGGCCGCGCCCAAGGCAGCGGCCGTCCACGCGGAGGCCGACGGGGGGCCGTCTGTCGTACTGTCGGTCGTCGTCGCTGTCGCTGTCGCTGTCGCTGTCGTACTGTCGGTCGCCGCCGCCGCCGCCGCCCCCACCGTCATCATCATCGCCAGCGTCTTGCGCGAGAGCGTCTCAAAGATGTCGCGGTAGGGGGCGGCGCGGGCCCAGCGGGCGGCGATGACGGCCAGGACCATGGCGCAGTCGGTGCAGGTGCTGCTGACGGCGGCGAGCTGGCCGGGGCCGGGGCCGGCGCGGGCGGCGCGGGCGGCGGGCGAGGTCCAGAGGCAGTGCAGGTAGGTGAGGCCGGCGAGGAAGAGCAGGTGCAGGCAGCCCCAGGTGCAGCCGACGCGGCCGAGCACGTACTGGCGGTAGTAGGCGCGGGCGATGCGCTCGGCGGCGTCGAGGCAGGCGAGGGCGACGGCGGCCGGCGGGGGACCCGGCGTGTCACGGTCCCGGTCACGGTCGCGGTCACGGTCGCGGTCACGGTCGCGGTCACGGTCACGGTCACGGTCACGGTCACGGTCACGGTCACAGACTCCCCCCCCCTCCACCAGCTGGTGCCGGTGCAGCAGCAGCACCGTGTGGCTGTAGTTGGTGTCGTACCAGTCGGCGCTGCCAAAGAGCGTCAGGGCGGCGCCGCGGCGCGGCGGCGGCGCGGCCGGGGCGGCGGCGCGCCAGGCGTCCAGCTCGGCCCGCAGCTCGGCGATGCGCGCCGTGTACGCCGGGTCCGTGGTGCGCACGCGCCGCGTGTCGGTGAAGAGGGCCATGTGGATCCTGGCCCAGAGGTGGCGCAGCCGGAACATGTGCAGCGCCACGGAGAGGTCGGCGGCGGGGGGGGAGATGCTGGGACTAATGCCGGGGCCGACGATGGGGCCGTCGCCGATGTTCTGGGGGAGCTGCCCGGCATTGGTTAGTACGGGAGTATGCATCCAGATCCAGCATCCAGCAGCAGATCAACTCGTCCCGCAGGCCTACCTCCACGTCAATCTCCCACACCGACAGCCCCAGCGGCCGCCCGAGAAACAGGGCCACGGAGCAGTCCATGGCGAAGACGGTCCAGAAGACGCGCTTGCGCAGCTCCGCCTGGGCGGCGGCGCCGGGCCGCCGCAGCAGCCCGCTCCGCTTGCCGCTTCGGTGGTAGCCCAGCTCGACGCACTGGCGCAGCGCGGCGCCCGTCAGCTTCCACAGCGACGGGCCCGTGGGCGACCGCAGCGAGTACGCGCAGCACGCCACGAGCGCCTGCACCGACTGCAGGTTGTCGCCCTGCAGCAGCGGGTCCAGGTGCCGCAGCGCGCGCGCGTACAGCTGCTCGTGGCTGTAGCGCGTCGTCGGCAGCAGCAGCGCGCCGATGGCGTAGACCTGGGGTGAGCGGGTATTTTACAGGAGGGGGGACTGGGACTCACCATGTAGACAAAAAAAGCGGCCGCGTCCTCGGCCGGCCGCGGCGACGCGCGCTGCACCGCCACCTCCCACTGGCGAAAGGTCGGCTCGTGCAGAAAGGGGTAGTGGATGTGCATGTTTTCAAAGTAGGCGTTGCTGAGCACCAGGCCGTCCTCGTAGGTGGGCAGCACGCACGACCGGGCCGCCGCGTCGTGTGTACCACCACCCTCCACGACGGCCGGGTTGCCGCCGCCGCCGCCGCCCGCCGGACGGGGACGGGCGTCCCGCAGCAGCAGCGACGCGCGGATGGCGCGCGAAAAGGCAAAGGCCGAGGACGAGCCCAGGTAGCGCGGCTCCTCCATGCCGGTGGCGCAGATGCCGAGCATCCCCACGGTGGCCGCCAGGCTGTCGACGTCGTCGTCGTCGGGGGACGGGGTGGCTGGCGTGGCTGGCGTGGCTGGCGTGGCTGGCGGGAGGGGGGTGGTGTCTACCCGCCGCTCGACAGCCTGTAACGACGCGGGCGTCGTACCCACGGCCGTCCCCCCAGCCGCCCCCCCAGCCGTCCGCTGCAGCAGCCCCTCGAGGTGGGCAATGTGCGTCTCGAGCATCTCCAGGTAGTTGCGCGGCTGGTGCCGCTTCGTGATGGGGTCCTCGACCAGGCAGGCTGCCGTTAGCCAGAAGCCCACCTCGACATTTCTAGACATCTTCTCTTCAGCCTACTCTGGCGAAAGCGGACGCAGCTGGCGCACGAGGGCACGCCATTGTCGCACTGGTGGTCAGCCTGAACGGGGGCCTTGGACGGCCTGCCAACCAACAGCACCCACCTTGAGCTTGTGGTCCTTGCAGTAGATGCAGGCCACCATCATGCGCGCTCCCGTGCGGATGCGCTGCGGCTCCTTGCTGCGCCGGCGGTCGTGGGCGTGGTGCAGCATGTTGTGGGAGACGAGGGGACCTTGCAGTCGTCGGACGCCTGTCGAGCTCGCAGGCGATTCACAGGCGATATCACCAACGGCTGACTATGAAAGCGGTTAGCCTCCCTGACGTCTGACTAACCCAAACCACGCAAGCGTCGGAAGAATCCGACGCAGTGCGTTCATTGGGGGAAGGCAGGAGCGGGGAGAGCCCGGAAAAGCACTCCGTGGAGTACTTGTACGGAGTATAAGCATATGCTTATACGAGGTCAAGATAAACAACATGACACTTCTTATGCCAAGTCACTATGCCAAGTCTGCTCGCTGCCCTCACTCCTCCACCCCGTTCAGCCACCCGTACATGGACTGCGCCTCCTGCATGTCGCGGTAGGCCTGGAAGGTCATGTCCAGGTGCGCCTCGTCGCGCGCCCACTCCATGTCCTCCATGTCCATGCCGTCAAAGAGGTCGACCGCGGGGCTGGTGCTGGTGCTGCCGCGCGGGCCGGCGTCGCTGCCGCCGCCGACGACGATGGTGTCGGCCGCCTTGGGAGCCGCCGCCACCGGGCCGTTGTCCGTCGTAGTCGCCGTCGTGGCCGTCACCGTCGCCGTCGTCGCTGTCGCCGTCGTCGCCGTCGTCGTCGTCGGCGGCGCCTGCGCAAACGCGTCGTTGGCCATCTCGCGGATCATGCCCAGCGTGGGCCTGTCCATGACGATGCGCACCATGGCGGGCCAGCAGGCGTGGATGGCGGCGCGGCCCTCGTCGCTCATGCGGCGCGGGCGGTCCCAGGAGGCGCCAAAGGGCACCTCGCGCGCGAGCACCTCGAACACGTCGCGCACGCACTCGGCCTCGACCCAGCGCTCGGCCAGCACGGCCAGCGTGCTCGAGCAGGCGCGCACCGCGTCGGGCACGTCCGTCGCGTGGTAGGCCGCCGGCCACGCCGGCGGCGGCGCCGCGAAGAAGCAGTAGAGCAGCGCCACGCCGATCTGGAACTGCGACAGCAGCCCCAGCCACGGCTGCGCAATCTCCCGCGCCATCTGGAACCGCCGGAACAGCAGCAGCGCCTGGCAGCTCGCCTGCACCACCAGCTTGCCGGCCACCTCGGCGTGCTCGTGCTCGTGGTCGTGGTCGCGGTCGTGGTCGCTGTTCTCCCCCTCCTCTTCTCCCCGCCCATCCAGCCGCGCCTCGGCCCGCGTCAGCCGGTACAGCGTGACCACGTTGTAGTAGTAGATCATCTTGTGCCACCGCAGGCTGGCGTAGCCCTTGTGCGACGGCTCGGCCGCCGCGCGCGAGCGCGCGTTCCACGCCTTGAGCTTGGCCAGCACGCGCGCGCGCCACGCAAAGGCGGCCGGCGACGCCGGCGCCGCCGCCCAGTCGCGCCGCAGCATGGCGTCCTGGATCTCGGACTCGATCTGCCGGCCCTCGATCACGTGCAGCGCCGACGACACGCTCGTGGGCGCGCGCGCCACGGGCAGCGCGGCGACCGCGCGCACGGCCGCGGCGTTGTCCAGCGTGTCGTCGTCGATGTTGTCAAAGAGCGGCACCGTGATGTAGTGGTCGGCCACGGAGACGGGCAGGTCGTGCGAGCCGCACACGACGCGGTCGAGGGCGTAGGCGCACCAGAAGAGGCGCCGCCGCAGCTGGATCTCGACGAGCGTCGGCGGGTCGTCCGCGGGCGCCGGCTCCGCCTCGGCGAGGTGCAGGTGGTTCTCGACGCAGAAGCGGACCGCGCGCGTGGCCAGCGCGATGATGTCGTCGCGCGAGGGCACGTGCAGCGCGTAGACAGTGAGCAGCAGCAGCGCCTGGGCGCGCAGCAGCACGCCGGGCTGCTGCAGCACGTAGGGGAGATAGCGGGTGGTGGCGAGGGCGAAGAATTCCTGGAGGTTAGGTGGGGGAGGTCAGAGTGTAGTGTTAACAGAGACACACCTGGGACCGGGTCGGGCCGCTGACGCGCGACTTGGTCATGAGAAAGGCAATGGCGTAGACCTGGCGGTCAGTCGAGGTCGAGCAGCAGACAGACAGGACAACCAACACCCACCATGTACACAAAAAAGCCCTGCCAGCGCGCCGAGGCCGGGGCGCCGCGGCTCCACGACTCGAGCCACTGGTTGAACTCGTGCCGCAGCAGCACGGGGTACTGGCTCTGGGCCATGTCAAAGTAGGTCCGCACGAGGAACTGCTGCATGTCGGGGGCCACGGACGGCGCCTCGGCGGGGGAGACGGAGGGCGGCGGCGGCGGCGGCGGCGGCTCGTGGAGGCCGGCGGCGACGCCAAAGAGGCCGGGGCCGGGGCCGGGGCCGGGGCCGGGGCCGGGCCCGCTCAGCGTGTCGTAGGACGGCGCGTCGTATGCGGGGGGCCAGTGCTGCGGCAGCTGCTCGGGCGGTGGTTGTGCGCAGGGTGGAGGGTGAGGGTGTCGGAGCATGGGCGGCGGCGGGCGGACGACGTTGCCGGGGCGGACGTGGTCGCTGCGGACGTGGTCGACGCGCTCCTGCGGGAGGAGCGTCTCCAGCTCGGCCACGCGCTCTTCCAGACGCTGCACGTAGCTGGAGATGTCAGCAGGGTCGCCAGGTAGCCAGGTAGCCGGGCTGCCGGGGTCACCGGGGTCGCCAGCAGAAACTCACTCTTGCTCAATGACCGGCATCGAGGCCACCGACTCCTGGGGGATGCATTCTGGCGAGTCAGACGAGATCCTAACATTCATGGCTCGGACACTACCCACCCGCTCCCGACTGCGTGCAGTTCTCGCAGGGCCGCACCTCGGTGCACTGGGATGTCAGTCAGCCAGCGTCGATCCAGCGACGTCGCCGAACAAGGCGACTTGCCTTTTGCTTGCGGTGCCGGCAGCGCCGGCACGCCAGCGGCTTCTTCTTCCGCGCGGCGCCCGCTGCGGCCATCTCGGCGTCCTCGTCGCCCCCAAGGCGCGACATGGTGGCGTGAATGGCGGTGCAGCACGACAATGTGTCTGTCCAGCGTGTCCATTGGGATGGACCGCGACGCATCGAGGCGCAGACAAAAGACGGGCGTCGGTGGCTGACGTAAGTAGGCAGATAAGAGCCGGTTAGCGTCGGTGTGCCGGCCGAAGCCTATCCAAGGAGCCAGCGATAGCACAGACACTTGGCGGTGGGAGCTAGTCTCGCGCAGAGAACGGAATGGGTCGTTGGGCTGCCGCGCGGGGAAGCATTCTCGGTACTTGGCCTGCCGTAAGGGGAAAGCATTCCCTTGTCTGTTTTCATTTTTTTCTTTTTCTTTCTCTCCCTCTTTCTCTTTTGCCTGTCAATGGGCGACAGGCGGCAGCGAGCGTTCTAATGGATGAAGATGGAAGGAACGATCGAAAGATGGAAGGGAGGTGGAAGGGAAGCAGACGGGAAGTGGAAGACGGCACGAGGTAGGGCGGAGGCAGGCTGGGTGGTGGCTGGCTGGTGTTTGGTTTTCTCGACAGCATCCTCTGGCCTGAGGACTCTTCCGCGTATACAGTACATATTTTCTAGTGGATTTTTCCCTTTTTGAGATGTACATAGTACAACTTGCTTTGGCATTTACCTCGCTAGGTGTACAAGTACACTGTACAAAGTCATCAGCACAGCTGTTCTGCCTTCCACCCACAAAGTCGTCAGCACCCGACGCATAGCCAAGGCTGGACCGATCGCATGTGTCCCTTTGCTCTAATCCTTGTAGCCGTGACTGTATCCTCCAGTTTCTCTGTATCCGTACGGCTGCGTGAATGGAACGCCAGGACGCCAATCCTTGTACCGAGTACCGAGTACTACATTCCGTAACAAGAAAACGCACGATTGGCACGTGACCATGGCGGTGAACGGCCGCATAAAGTCCGAGGCCAAGCGCCTCCTTCGCGATACGAACGCCTTCTCCGCCTCCTCTCACTGCCGTGCCATGCTCGACCGACCGACACCGGCTGCCGCTGCTTGCCCGTCCGTCTCGCGCCCGGCATGCCGCTGCCCAGCGTCCCCGCGCGGCCGTCGCCGTCGTCGACGTCGCGAAAGCGGCGCCGGAGCCTAGTTGCCGGCAGCGGCGGCGGCGGCGGCGGCGACGACGACAACGACGACGACGCGCTGCTTGCCGACGACGCGGCGGCCGAGTATCCCGATGCCGGCGCCGAGCCGTGGATGCCACGCGGTGGCCAGCGTGGCCAGCGTGGCCAGCCTGACAAGCCGACCCAGCCAGCCGCCGCGCGTGTCCCCCACCGCGGACCCCCGACCTGGAGCCATCGACCTCCTCCTCCTCCGCCTGCCAGTTCCGACGGCGCCGAGCCCCCGCCGGTCCTCCCCCCGATCGACGTCCCTCGTCCGCCGCCTCTCGACAGCCATCCTCCTCCTCCCCACTCCCTCCCCCCCCTCGCACACCCCCCCGGCAGCGACGGCGGCCTGCCCTGGCCGGTGTCGCCGTGGCAAGGCCTGGCGGCGGCGGCGGCCTCGGCCATCGGCGTGGCGGACGCGCCGGCCGACCTGGTGTCGCCGGCGTCCAACGGACGGGCCAGCCTGGGAGAGGGAGGCGGCCACGTGCATGGCCCCGGCCACGGCCACGGCCGGCGCGAAGAGATCCCCCTGGCCCGGGCGGCGTCCTTCTTCCGCACCTACTTCACCGTGGTGCACCCGCAGTACCCCTTTCTGGACACGCAGCAGTGCTCCCAGTACTACGAGGCGTGGAAGGAGTCGCTGTCGACGGGGCGCCTCGTGGGCTGGCCGGCGTTTTTTGTCAAGATGGTGGGTTCCTCCCGTCCTCCCCGTTCTCCCCGTTCTCCCCGTTCTCGCCGTCCACCCACTTACCTCCCCCCCAGATCTTCGCCCTCGGCTCCCTCATCGAGTCCAAAAACGACTACTCGCCCGCGTCCAAGCACCAGAACCTCAAGTCCATGGCACAGGCCGAGCAGTCCATCGTGGCGGACGCGACGTCGACGCCGCTCGTGCGCCTGCAGGCCATGCTGCTGTCGGCCATGTTTGCGCTGCACGCCGAGAACACGTGGCGCATCGTGCACATCAGCGGCGTCATCATGAAGTTTGCCACCGTCCACCGCTTCCACCGCCTGCCCCCGGACGCCGACCGCGACCCGGCCGGCCAGATGGCCGTGCGCGTGTGGTCGTGCGCATATGTGTGGGTGCTGGGAAGTGCTGGGGGGGAATGTTCTGTCTGCATGTACATCGCTGACCTACCTGACAGCCTCGACCGCGCCGTCAGCTCCGCCCTCGGCAACCCCGTCAGCCTGCCCGACCTCTACATCTCGAGCCCCCTCTACGCGGCCACGCCCGAGCCGCTGTCGCCGGCGCCGTGGCTGGCCGACTGCGGCCGCGACGTGCGCGCGGGCAGCGCGGGCAGCGCGGGCAGCGCCAGCACCACGGCCGCGGAGCCCGACCTGCGCACCTTTGCCCACATCTGCCGCATCCGCGTCGTGCAGTCCTACTTTATGCACGTGGTCGAGCGCGACGACCTGCGCCACGGCATCCCGCCCGAGCTCGAGACGCACATGCTGCAGACGCTGTGCGAGTGGGAGGACAGCAGCGTGATTGCGCGGCACAGGTACCCTTCCCCCGTCGTGGCATCCATCCCCTCACAGCCGGCTGCGACCCCCGCTAATGCTTGCAGCATCCCCGGCAGCGACGGCTACCGCAGCCCGCTGTGGCTGCAGCACATTGGCCACCTGACCCGGCTGTCCATCTGCCTGGTCAGCCGCGGCAACATCCGGGCGCCGGTGGCGGACCGGGCGCTGGCGGCGGGCTGCGCGGCGTGCCGCACGTTCCGCGCGCTGCAGAAGAAGCGCGAGATCGCGCAGCCGTGGCTGGTGGTGCTGTCGCAGTTCCGCGCGGCCGTCACGCTGTGGTACATTGTGTGGGCGCGCGCGATCCCGGTGCCGCGCGACGTCAGCGACAGCCTGCGCGACTGCAGCGCCGTGCTGGCCATCTTTGCCGAGCGCTGGCCCAAGGCCGAGCCCTACCGCGACTGCTTCGAGCTGCTGTCGACGTCGGTGCCGCGCAGCCAGCCGCTGGGCCGCCTCTCGGCCGACGCCCGCGCCGCCCTGCGCGTGCTGACGCTGGCCCTCGACCAGAGCGGCCTGCACTGGGTCACGCTGCGCATGCTGCGGGAGATGGGCGACGACGACGAGGGCGGGTCCGAGCACGACGGGGGCTGAGCGTGACGTCGACGCACACACCGATACGACGCCATACGAACACCCATTTGGGACGAAGCACACCACCCCGAGCGAATCACGACATGCTTTTGGACCGCTTTATTGCCCTCCTACCCTTTCCTTATCTCTCGACCTTACGACAGCGTGGCCGGGTGCGGGTCCTGCGACGTCAGCATGGAGAACGCGGCCGACGAGACGCAGACAAGACGACCTACCACAATGATGGTGTACTCGTCGATCAGGACGCTGGTGCCGTCGGCGCTGTAGGCAAAGTGCATGCGCGCGGCCCAGGTGAAGGTGGACTTGTCGCCGTTGTTGTGGACGTTGAAGCTCTGGCCGTGGAGCATGACCTCGTCGGTGCGGGCGGGCCCGTTGAAGGGGAAGACGGCCTTGACGACGTGGTCGCGGCTGGCGAGCGGCGCCCACGAGCCGTCGATGAGCTTGCGCAGGGCGGCGCGGCCGCGCACGTTGGTGGTGCCCTTCTTGAAGAGGGCGTCCTCGGCAAAGTGGCCGGCCCAGACGTCGAGGTCCTTGGCGTCGACGGCCGTGTACAGCGACGCGATGTGCGCCTTGACGAGGGGGTTGAGCAGGGTGTCGTCGCACCGGAAGACCTTGGGGGAGGGGGACATTTTGGGGAGTTTGTGGTGTGTGGGAGAGAAAAGGAAACTGGAGGCAGATGGAGGTAGATGAGGCAAATGAAAAACTGAACAGAGCATTAAATTGTGCGTCCGCTGGAGCCGAGACAGGTCCCAGGCCCGAGAGGGTCCTCAGTCCGGTGAGGGTCCTTGCATGCCGTGGCGGCAGCTCCTAGGCCTTTGCATCTCACGGACAGCTACGGACGGCGGACAACGACAGCGAAGCGACAGCTAGCGGACAGCTACGGACAGCTGCGGACAGCTGCGGACAGCAGCTAGCGACGGCTCGAGGCGAAGCTTGCCAGTCGGCCTCGACTGCTAGCGGGTCGGACTCGTGGCCGACGATAAGATGCCCGGTGGCAACGCCAAGTGGAAAAACGGCTATCGACGCTACGGAGGACTAAAACCATCTCCTAACGTGGCGATGCAGCCAATCAAATTCATTACTATGCACGTCTGTCTACAGCTTCGACTCGCAGCAGCTCGGGCGGGCCGTCACTTCGGGGGCCGGGGCCGGAGCCGGGGCCGAGGCAGCCTTGTAGTCCTCGTAGAGCACGCTCTTGTTCGTGCACTGGCGGCTCTGGGGCACGTCGAGGGAGGGGTTGTAGGCGAAGAAGCCGCTGGGCTTGAGGCTGACGGTCATGGTCTCGACGGGCATGACGGGGTAGTCCTCGGGGCGGGGGTTGTGGGTGAGGCTGATGGAGTGCCAGAGCACAATGTCCTCGTCCTCGACGGCGTCGCCGCGGGCGGCCCAGGTGCCGAGGTCGCCGGGGGTGGCGGGGCCGGCGCCGGCGGTGGGCCCGCCCTCGGCGGCGACGACGTCCTCGGGCAGCGACATGTAGGTGAAGTCGCCGGCGGCGTGCAGCTCGCCGTCGCGGTAGCGGGTGACCCAGAGCGGGTGGGTGGCGTACTTGGCGCGGCGGGCGTGCCACGAGTCGGGGTGGGCGAGCAGCATCTGGCGGGCGCCGCCGCTGTGCAGGGCGTAGGCGATGGGGGCACCCGTGACGCGGTTGCGCACGCCGCGGTTGACAATCTTGAGGACGCGGTTGGGCGCCTGGGCCAGGGGCCCCGAGGTGGCGACGACGCGCTGGCGCGTGGCGTAGCCGACGCCGTCCGGGTTGGCGACGGGGTCGAGCGGCAGCGGCACCGAGTCCTCCTCGACGACGGTGTTGCGGTCGCCGTCGAGGGCCGGGTCGACGCGCAGGCAGAAGACGTGCTGGTGGTGGGGGGCCAGGACGCCGTCGTGGACGACGGTGCCCCAGGGCACGGTGACGGAGGGGAAGCCGTCGGGCCCGTGGGGCGCGATGGGCACGGTCGAGAGGATGCCCGTCGCCTGGATGCGGTAGTGCAGGGCGGCGGCCTGGTCGAGGTGCCACATGAAGATGTACTCGTAGTTGCCGACGGTGATGATGGACTGCAGGACGAGCTTGCGGGCGCGCACAATGGACACCTGCTGCGAGGCGCCGTCGGTGTGCTTCCAGCCGATGCCGTCGTCGATCTCGTGCATGCACACGGCGTTGGGCTTGGCGACGGGGCGGCCGCAGTCGTCGCTGAGCACAAAGGAAAAGTACTTGATGAGCCCCAGGCAGTCGCAGCCGAGCGCCAGGTTGTTGGCGGCCACGCCGGCGCCGATGTCGCCCACGTCAAAGACGCTCTTGCGCGAGTAGGGCGTGCGCGGGTCGCCGTAGGGCACAAACATCTCGCTCAGGCTCAGGCGGTGGAAGAGCTCGCGCCCGTCGTAGGTCACGTCGTGCAGCACCATGCCCTCGCGCCAGTTGAAGCCGAGCCGGAAGCGCCACTTTTGCCAGGTGATGAGGTGGGCGTCGGTGACGGCGAAGGAAGCCCCCTCCGGCTGGTGCACGGTCAGCGGCTTGAGGTCGGAGCGCGGCGGCTGCGTCTGCAGGTCGTGGTGCCACTCGAGGGGCGGGCGGCGGCGGAACTTGACGGCGGCGGGGGGGTCGACGCGGTGGTCGGCGCCGAGCGGCAGGTCGATGATCTGGACGACCTCCTTGGTGACGTAGTCGAGCACGGGCGAGAAGGGCAGGGGGTGGTCGTAGGCGTTGGAGCCCGGGTGGCTCCGGTACTTGGCGTAGAGGTAGCACTGGGCGAGGCGGCGGCCGCGGGCGCCCGAGTCGCGGCCGTAGGGCCAGGTGTCGCACACGGGCACCATGTCGTCGGGCAGGCCGTACTGGCGGATGCGCGCGACGACCTCGGGGGCGCGCAGGCAGGCGTCGCGCACGGCCACCGCCTCGGTCATGTCGGCCTGGCCGTGGTAGACGGGGTCCATCTGCACGCAGCGCTCGACGGCGCCCGCGTCGAGGTCGACGGTCGCGGAGAAGAGGTCCGCGGTGCCGCGCCGGTAGAAGAGGGCCGACACGCGGCGGGCGGGGCGGGGGACGCTGGCGGTGGCGAGCCCGGCGCGCCCGGCGCGCTCGGCGGCGCGCTCGGCGGCGAGGTAGGGGCGCAGCGCGGCCTTGGGCGGCTCGAGCAGGGCAATGTACTTGAAGTGCAGGCTGCCGGCGGGCTGGGCCGCCCGGAGGAGGGCGGCCGCGGCCTCGATCTCGGCGGCGGAGAGGGGGTCGAGGGGGTGCATGGGGGTGGCAGGAGGTAGTGAGGAGAGGTGATGGTGAGGAGTAGCGATGAGGTGATGATGAGAGGTGATGAGGAGAGGTGATGGTGAGAAGTCGAGTGAGTCGAGAACGAGAGTCCTTTATGTCGGAACAGCCTCGCGTCGGTGTCCGCCCGATGCAGGCCGACGGGCGCCGGCCTCGTGCGGCGCGGCATCGGGGCGGAGCTGGGCGGAGGCTGGCGGAGGCGCTAGGACGTCGACGTGGCGTGGTGGATGGACTTGGTGGTAGCCGATGTGGATGGCGGTGGGACGCAGCTATCTGTACGAGTACGGAGTATGGAGTAGCTTATCGCTTATTACATACGGGGTATTTGTGTACAGTACGGAGTACGGACAACCAATCGCTTATTACATATTTGTACTCGTACTCAGTATACGACCAATCGCTTATTATCGTATTGTACGACACTCCAATTCATCTATCAGCTATCAACCTAGCCAATCAACGTCGTCTTGATCTTGTTCCAGCGGCCGCGCACGGGCGCCTCCTCGTCGTCGGCGCCGAGCCAGGCGCGCTGGCCGCTGGCGAGGTCGGCCTCGGCGGGGTTGACGATTTTGGTTTCTGTCTGTCAGCGGGGTCCTCCTGTCAGGGAGTAAAGGATGCCAAGAAGCGAGAAACGTACTGTGCCACAGCTTCCAGCCGACGTAGAGCAGGACAAAGACGGGGATGACGAGGTAGGAGAAGACAAAGCCCTTGGCGTCAAAGGGGCGCAGCAGGGTGGTGTAGCCGGAGATGAGGACGAGGAAGAGGTTGAAGAGGAAGAGGACCCAGGGCACGTAGGGGTAGCCGATGCTGCGGAAGGGCAGGGCGGAGAGGGGCATGCCCTGGGCCTTGACGGCGGCGCGGAAGCGCAGGTGGGTGAGGCCGATAAAGGCCCAGGCGATGAAGGCGGCGGCGCCGGAGATGTCGAGCAGGTAGGTGAAGACGTTGCCGGCGTTCTCGGAGATGTTGAGCAGGGCGAGCAGGCCGAAGAGGTTGGTGAAGACGATGGCGGGCACGGGCACGCCCGTCTTGGTGCTCCAGCCGAGGATGCGGGGGGCGCGGCCGGCGCGGGCCTGCGCAAAGATGCAGCGGCTGGCAATGTAGATGGCCGAGTTGATGGAGGACAGCAGGGTGACGACGATGATGGCGTTGATCAGGTGGCCGGCGCCGCCCCAGCCGGCCTGGACGAGGGCAATGGTAAAGGGCGAGGAGGCGGACTTGGAGTGGGCGCCGAGCAGGGCGGCCGAGTCGGAGGGCACGATGAGCCCCGTGAAAAAGACCATGCCGACGTAGACGACGAGGATGCGCCAAAAGGTCTGCTTGAGGGCGCGCGGGATGTCGCGGCGCGGGTTGCGCGACTCGCCGCCGGTGATGGCGACGGCCTCGGTGCCCGAGTACATGACGGCGGCCAGCACCAGCACCTTGCCGAAGCCGTTGATGCCGTTGGCAAAGGGGCCCGGGTGCGCCCAGTAGCGGAAGCCGACGTACTCGTGGCCGTGGCCGATGGCGCCCGTGTCCAGCAGGATGGCCACGACGTAGAGGATCAGCACCACGGCGAACTTGAACGACGCCAGCCAGAACTCCATCTCGCCGTACACCAGCACCCCCAGCAGCGACGTGCACATGAAAAAGGCCCAGCAGATGAGGATCCACGCGTAGTTGGGCACCTTGTCCGTCCAGAAGCTGAGGATCAGGGCCGCGCCGTTGTACTCGTTGGCGAGGATGGTGCCCTGAGTATGAGTGGCTGATCAAAAACGCCCAGGGAGAGAGAGAGATACTCACCCACATGTACCAGTAGTTCCATCCCAGGGCAAACGACAGCGCCGGGTCGACGAAGCGGCCGGCAAACTCGTTGAAGGCGCCCGCCGACGGGTACAGCGTGGCCATCTCGCCGAGCGACTGCGTCACGAGAAACACGTCGACGCCCACAATGATGTAGCCGATGAGGGCGCCGACGGGCCCCGAGTAGCGCAGGGCGAAGCCCGTGGCGTAAAAGGTGCCCGGGCCGATGACGCCGCCGAGCGCAATCATCAGCAGGTGGCGCGACTTGAGCGCGCGCCGCACGCCGTCGTCGATGACGGTGCCGTCGGGCGCCGTGGCCAGCGGCTTGCTGTCGCCGACGCCGTAGTCGGGGTCGGCGGGCGCGGGCTCGACCGAGTCGAAAGCCATGTCTTCTTTGGTCATGTTGGGCTGCAGAAGAAAGAGGGGGTCGTGTCTACAGAGTCCATGCTCTGGACGACGGGCCAGACATCACCGCATTATGTAGCCTTGCATCGACGTGCATGAGCTATCTCGATATACGCCTGCCCGTGTCGGAGGCTGTCCGGCGAGAGAGGTCAGGAAAAAGATAAGATTGCCGGCTGTGGGGCCATCCCCACGATGGGGAGAGTCCGACGCGTCCGAAGCGTCCGAAGCGTCCGCATCTGTCCGAGTGGGGCCGACAGCCCTATGCGTTCTTCGGAGTACCTTGCCACTATGCTTATGGCCGCTCGCCACTAGCTACAGCTCGACCCCCACCGACACCGTCTTGGTCACCAGGTACTCGTCGACGGCCACGTCCTTGCCGGCCTCCTTGCCGTAGCCGGACTCCTTGATGCCGCCAAACGGGGCCTCGACGCCAGAGATGGCGTCTGTGCGGCGTCGTTAGCAGGGTTCATGTATCGCCCGTACTCCGAGACCTACTCGTATTGACCCCGACCATGCCCGCCTCGAGAGAGGCCATCAGCCGCCACGTGCGGTCGACGTCGCGCGTAAAGACGTACGAGGCCAGCCCCATGGGGGTGTCGTTGGCGGCCTGGACGGCCTCGGCCTCGGTGGCGAAGCGGAAGAGGGCGAGCACGGGCGCGAAGCTCTCCTCGTGGGCGACGCGCATGGCCGCCGTGGCGCCGCCGAGGACGGTGGGCTGCAAAAAGTAGCCGGGGAGGCCCTCGACGCGGGCGCCGCCGAGCAGGACGTCGGCGCCGTGCGCGCGGGCGTCGGCGACCTGGGCGAGCGCGCGGTCGAGGCTCTGGGGCGTGGTGACGGGCCCGAGGAGGCTGGAGTTGGCGGTGTCGATCTCGCGGCCGGCGCCGTCGTGGCCGGGCGCGGCGACGAGGCGGGCGGCGCGGGCGCACACCATCTCGGCAAAGCGGTCGTAGACGCCGGCCTGCACGTAGACGCGGTTGGCGTTGACGCAGGTCTGGCCGGCGTTGCGCCACTTGAGCACGGACAGGGCGTCGGCGGCGCGCTCGAGGTCGGCGTCGTCAAAGACGATAAAGGGGCAGTTGCCGCCCAGCTCGAGCGTGACCTTTTTGAGGCCGTCGGCGCAGTGGCGGGCGACGATTTTGCCGACGCGGGTCTAGAAGTGGCAGGTCAGCGAGGGAGAATAAAGGTCCGTGGCCAGAGTGGCCGGGGACGGAAGCCTGGGGAGACCCTGGAAGGAGCCACTCATGGAGACACCGAGCCACTCAGAGACTCACCGACCCCGTAAACGTCACCTTGCGCACGTGCGGGTGGCGGCACAGCGCCTCGCTGACGGCGGGCGTGCCAGAGAGGCTCGTCGTCACCACGTTGAGCGCGCCCGGCGGGAAGCCGGCCTCGGCGGCCAGCTGCGCCAGCGCCAGCGCCGACAGCGGCGTCTCGGGCGACGGCTTGACCACGAGCGTGCAGCCGGCCGCGAGGGCGGCGCCGGCCTTGCGGGCGACCATCCTGAGGAGACGATTAGTGGCAGGAGCCGGAAAGTCGTGACGAGGAAGCCAAGTAGCGGGCTCAGACTCACGCCACGGGCAGATTCCACGGCACCAGCGCGGCCACGACGCCGACCGGCTGCTTCAGCGTCAGCACCTTCTTGCCCGGCTGCGCGGCGTCAAAGGCGGCGCCCTGGATGCGCTCGGCCTCGCCGGCAAACCACCGCGCGGCCTGCACGGCGTAGTCGACCTCGAAGCGCGCGTCCGCGCGCGGCTTGCCCGTCTCCAGCGACACGAGCGCCGCCAGGTCCTCGCGGTGCGTCGCCAGCAGCCCGCTCCACGCCGCCAGCCACGTCGCCCGCTGCCGCGCCCCGGCGGCGCTGTACGCGGCAAAGGCGGCCTGGGCGGCGTCCACGGCGGCGTCGGCGTCGGCCGGCCCGCCGTCGGGCGCCGTCGCCCAGTCGCGGCCGGTCGCGGGGTCTGCCAGTTAGCCGTGTTCATGACCTGTCGTCCGTCACCGCCGCCCGTCACCGCCGCCTGACATCCGTCATCACTCACCCGTCACGGGAAACCGCGCGCCCGACGCCGCCTCCGTCCACTGGCCGTTGACATGGCACTTGTCTTTGAGCAGCGCGGGGTACCGCAGCTGGTTGTCAGTGGGTGGTTTGGAGGTGGAGGGTGGGAGTGAGCAGTACCTGGCAAGGGGACGCCATGATGCGAATTTTGTAGAAAAGCAAGAATTGATTTGACAGAATGTCCTGCCGAATGTAGCCAATGTAGCTGCCAAACGTAGCTGCCAAATGTAGCTGCCAAATGTGTCAAATACCTGCACCTGCCTCCCACGCCCACACCGCCCGACGTCGGCGCCAAGTGGATGCCGTCCGTCCGACGCGCCCGCCTCGGGGCCCAGGCCGACACAGCAGCTTAGGACTTACAGCTGCAGCTTGCACTAGCTACAGCAACTCTGAAAGCAACTCTTACAGCAACCTCTTACACGTTCACACGTCGCTCCTTCCATTCGATCGCCAACTCACATCGCCTCATCACGACCTCCCCTCACCACCCTCCCTTCCCTCACCACCTCACCACCTCCCACCCTCACCACCTCTCTTGCCACCCCCCCACCATGGCCTGGCTACTCCCCACCGGCAACCGCATCAACCTCCAGCTCGGCTGGCCGTCGCAGGCGCTGTTCCCCGCCGACGCCCTGCGCCGCGGCGCCGACGAGGTGCTGTCCGACGCCGCGACGGCCGGCGCGGCTCTCATCTACGGGCCCAACCCGGGCGCGCCGGCGCTGCGGGCCGCGATTGCGCGCTGGCTGGGATCCGTGTACGGGCGCGCCGTCGACCCGGCGCGCGTGTGCGTGGCCGGCGGCGCGTCGCAGAACCTGTCCAACATCCTGCTGCGCTTTGCCGACCCGGCCGTCACGCGCCGCGTCTGGATGGTCGAGCCGACCTACTTTCTGGCCTGCCCCGTGTTTGAGGACTGCGGCTTTGCCGGCAAGCTGCGCGGCGTGCCCGAGGACGACGAGGGGGTGGACCTCGAGTTCCTGCGGGCCGGGCTGGAGGCGGCGGAGGCGGAGGCGGCGGCAGCCTCGTCGACAGCAACCCCCCTCAGACCCAACAACCCCAAAATCTACAAGCACATCATCTACACGGTGCCGACCTTTTCCAACCCCAGCGGCAAGACCATGTCGCTGGGCCACCGCGAGGCCCTGGTCAAGCTGGCCATTGAGTTTGACGCCCTCATCGTGTCGGACGACGTGTACGACGTGCTGCGGTGGCCGGCGGGAGAGACGACGGCCTCCTCGACCTCGACCCCCTCCGCGGCAGCCACCTCCACGGCAGCCTCCTCCACCACCTCCACGGCGACCACCCCCCTCCTGCCCCTCCCCCCCCGCCTCGTCGACATCGACGCCCGCCTCGACCCCGGCAGCCAGTGGGGCCACACCGTCAGCAACGGCTCCTTCTCCAAGATCATCGCCCCCGGCGCGCGCGTCTCCTGGTCCGAGAGCACGCCCGCCTTTGCCGCCTTTCTGGCCAACACCGGCGCCACCTGGTCCGGCGGCAACCCCGCCCACATGACCTCGTCCTTTGTCGAGCGCATGCTCACCTCGGGTGCCCTCGAGGCGCACATCCGCGACACCCTCGTCCCCACCTACCGCGCCCGCTACCGCGCCCTCGTCGACGCCGTGCGCGCCCACCTCGAGCCGCTCGGCGTGCGCATCACGTCGGGAAAGCCGTACCTCGTCGACGGCCCGGGCGGGAAGCCCGTCGAGCTCGCCGGCGGCTTCTTCCTCTGCGTCCGCGTGCCCCCCCGCTACCCCCCCGCCGCCGTCCTCGCCCAGCGCGCCCTCGACGACCAGGAGCTCAAGGTCGCCCACGGCCGCATGTTTGGCGTGCGCGGCGACCCCGCCAGCCTCCAGCGCGCCGATGCCCCCGACGGCTACGCCCGCATCTTTCGCCTCTGCTGGTCCTTCCACGACGAGGCCACCATCCGCGCCGGCGTCGAGCGTCTGCGGGACGTGCTCGTGGCGAGTCAGATGTAGGGTCAGTTGTGGGGAGTCAGATGTAGGGTCAGTTGTGGGGAGTCAGATGTAGGGTCAGTTGTGGGGGGAGTCAGTAGGGTCAGTTGTAGGGGGAGTCCATAGAGTCAAGTACATAGAACGTCGCCGCCGGTGTCTACATAATCTATAGATACATTCCCACTGTCTACCGTTGTCATAGTCTGGTCTTGGTCATCCCTCCTCCCCCGTCTAGTCCTCCTACCCCTAGTCCTCCCCCAGAAAAAACGCCACCATCACGTCCGCCGCCGCCGCCGCGTCGTCGGCCGCCTGCGCCGCGGCCACCGCCGCCGCCGTGGCGTCTGCGCTCCAGCCGACGCGCGCGCCCACCATGCGCAGGCACTCGGTGTTGATAAAGGCGTCGAACTCGGGGTGGCCCTGCAGCGTCAGCAGCCGCCCGGGCTCGTACACGCCCTGCACCGCGCAGTGCGGCGTGCTGCCGACGACGCAGGCGGGGGGGGGGAGAGCGCCGTCGGGGAGCAGCACGTGATCGCCGTGCAGGAACTGCAGGCGGAGGCCGGCCCGCGCCATGTCTCCTCCCAGCAGCTTCCCAAACCTCCCCCCAAACGCCGGCGACAGCGCCACGCGCTGCACGCCCAGCTCGTAGCCGGCCGGGTCCTTGCGCACGACGGCGCCGCGCCCGCCGTACAGCGCCGCGCACACCACCTGGTGGCCAAAGCACGACCCGTACAGCTTGACCGACGGGTGGTTGGCGTAGAGGTCTGTTTGTTGTCAGGGACTGGCTGTCTTCTCGGACTGTCGGCGTACCCACCCCTCACAAAACAAAGCAGCCGCTCGATCCACGGCTGCGCCTCGTAGGCGCCGCTGGGCGAGCCGCTGATGATCACGGCGTCGATGCCGTCCAGCGACGCCGGGTACGTCTGCTGCACCGTGTCGTAGCCCTCGACCACGAGGCGGACGGTCTTCTCTTTCTCCTTCTCCCGGCCGCCGCCCTCCTTCTTCTCCCGTCCATTCCGCCGCTCCACGGCCGGCTGCAGGATGCTCGCAAACACGTCGTGGTACTGGCCGCGCGCCTGCAGCACGCTCGGCACCGTGTAGCCGCAGTTGAGCACGGCCACGCGGAGGGTCGTCATGGCGGCAGGCGTGGGTGTGACACCGTCCGTCACGTCGTCTGTCGACTGCCGTCTCACGTATACTCGCATCGACTCTATCGACACCCCCTCGCTATCCCCACCCCGTCCGTCTGTCCGTCCCTGTCCGTCGTCGGTCCTCATCCGTCCCCTCCCTGTCCGTACGCTCCCTGTCCGTCCGTCCACCCCTGTCTGCCCCGCCCCTATCCGCCCCCGCCACTATCCGCCCCTGGTCAAACCGCCCGCCGTCGGACGCCATCCGACGCCATCCGATGCGTGGCTAGGCCACGTGGACCGAAGCGGGTCCGATCGGAGTCAGACTACGGAGTACGAGTAGCGAAAGTATACCATATGCTTAAGCTTATACCTGTTAACTAGATATCCGCAGACAATCACCCCTGTTAACTATATATGCGTTTAAGGGGTTACACCGTTGCACATCGAGTCACGATCGTCCGTCACCACCGTCAGTCACGCACAACGCACTGCCATCTGCCACTGCACTGCATATTCCATTCAGCCAGCCGTCTACGGCGTAATCTCCTCCCCTGCTACCGCGGCAAAAAAGGCGTCGGCCAAAAAGTGCCCCGCGTAGCTCGGCTTGTGGAAGCCGTCGACGACGGGCGGCACGCGCGACGGCTTGGAGATCTTCTCGGCGTAGCCGGCGATGCCGTCGCGCTGCCAGTCGCGCGCAAACTGCTCAACGGCCATGTTGAGCCCGCCGACGGCCCACGTGGGCTGCACCTGCCACACGATGCCGAGGCGCGCCATGTCGTCGCTGAACGAGGCCACCTGCTCGGGCGTGAAGCCGGCCTTGGCGTAGTCGTACATGCCGGTGAAGCCGAAGCCGAACAGCCGCTCGGGGAAGACGGCGCGCACGCCCTCGTGGAACGCCACAATGTCGCGCCACACGGGCGCGTCCATGCGCGCCCACGTCGCGTCCCCCAGCGGCGCCACCAGCCGCGCCCGCTCCACGACCGTCTGCACCGTCGGCCGCCACATGTACGTGCCCTCGGCCGAGCGCGGCAGCTCCCAGTCGAAGACGACGCCGCGGCCGTCGCCGAGGGCCTCGGCCGCTCTCTGCCGCTTCTCCCGCAGCCCCACGCCGTACGCCGTCGCGCCCGACGCCACGTACCGCTCGTACTGCGCCGCGTCCGCCGCCTGCGCCCGCACCGCCTCGTCAAACGTCATCAGGCCCGCGCGCGCCTTCCACGCGTCCCGCGCCTGCACGTACGTCTGGCCCGCCGCCACGCCCGCCCGCACCGCCTCCGCCAGCGGCTCCAGGCCCGCCGCCGTCGCCCCCAGGATGTACGCGTGGTCGCGCGGGTCGATGGTGCTCGTGATGAACTGCGACCGGTCCACGTCGCAGCGGCACATGAGGAGGGTGTCGGCGCTGGCAGCAGTCGGTCAGTTGGGAAGAAACGCGGACGGGAAAAAGAAGCCACTTCTTACCCCATTATGTCAAACGCCAGCCGTACCGCCGTCAGCCGCGTCACGTACTCGCTCGTGGGCACGACGGTGCGGCCCTCGCCGACGGTGAACTTCTTGAGGCCAATGGCCAGGTCGTCGAGGTGGATCATGGCCACGCCCGCCTCCACAAAGGCCTGCGCCAGCTTGACCGTCGTCGTCAGCCCGCCAAAGCCCATGTCGGCGTCGGCCACGATGGGCATCAAGAAGTCGTAGCCCTCCAGCGCCGCCCGCGCCGCCGGCGCGTGCCGCAGCCGGAACTGCGCCTGCCGCTGGTCGTGCCACAGCTCCGCCCGGAACAGCTTGTCCACCACCTTGGGCACCGTGTCCCACGGGTAGTCCGCGTGGTCCATGCCCGGCTGCTGCACCTCCGACAGCCCGCACAGCGCCCCCGACACGTACACCGTCTGCTGGTGCTTGGCCATCTGCGACACCATCGTCGGCTCCGTCGTCCCAAACGTCTTCTCGCACGTCCCCGCCGCCCGGTGCGCCTGCAGCTGCTCCCACAGCTTGCGCGCCTGCACGCTCGACGCCGCCCCCCCCCGCGCCGCCACCGGGAACGTCCCCCGCAGCGCCGCCACCGCCTTGGCCGAGTACGGCCGCCGCAGGTGCGCCCGCCACGGCCGCGCCCACTCCGCCTCCACCGCCGCCACCCGCGCCTGGAACGCCCGCTCCTCCTCGTCGACGTCGATCTTGTAGGAAGACATGGTCGGTCGTTCTGTTGGTGGATTTTGCCTCTCCTCCAGGAAAGCACTCTTCCGGCCCACCGCGGGGACCCCCCCCGTCTTAAGGACAGCCCGCCCGCCTCTGCGTCGTCCTGCTGTCCGAATCGTGCGGAGTCGGTCCGCGTCGGGCGCCCGTGCGATGGCCGATACCGACGGCCCACTCAGAATCCAGATAACCTCAGCCGCTAGGTCACGTGCAGCATACCGCTCTAGGACGACCTGGATTTGGCACGTCGGCAGTCTCGTAGGAGAACCGCCTGCTTCCATCCATCATCGGAGGGTCTGCGGCCGAAAGTCGGACGGGCGTGAATATCTTTTCCGGAGCAAGGGGCAGACCCGGGACAGCGCCTACATGGGCTCCGGGTGCAGTACTCCGTCTGCGGCTGGATCGCTTCTTCTTCTCTTCCCCGCTCTCCTCTCTACGAGATATCGACGTTTGGCAATAGACTTTGCCAACGAAGTACGTACTCCGTACTCCGTACTCGTACGGAGTTGGGGTCGACCAGACCCATACCGACAGGTTTCTGCCTCAGGCTTCCACTGCAGCCCAGTTGGTGGGTCCGTTCTTTCTGCCTCAGGCGCTTAAGCATAAACACGTGAATGGCCCGGCACGTGCCGCGCAACGGCTGTCAGCGTTGGTTGAATCGATTCTGCCAACATTCACCGCCTTGGGCCAAAAGCCTTGCATGGGAGTAGTTGTACAAGTACTTTGTACTGTATGCTTACTCCGTAGGCATACTCCGTACTGCAGCATAGGCACACGACCCGTAAGCATAGAGAAGACGGCGTATAATTATGCCGAATGCTACTCGAGCAGAAAGCACAGCAGCCCGCGCCAACCGCGCCTGCACATGCACAACCGGTGGTCACGCCAGCTGCACGTCCCATTGGCTGCGGCGGGGGGGCGGGCGGGAGACCCCTGGCCAGGCCACCCGGCGACGCACCTATCAGAGCGGGCAGCGCGCAGGCCGCGCCTCGCTGGTGTGGGTCATGCCTGCCGTCCGGTGCGAGAGCACCCCGCTCGGGCAGGAAGGTGCAAGCGAAGGCGACGAGGACGGGAGGGGGGGGAGGGGAGGGGAGAGAAATCGAAGTGAGACACGGCACGGCAGGACTGGAGTGCTTCGTATTCTGGCCAATCATTTGCAGGAGGCCGTGCCGCTGGTTACATCGCGTACTGAAAATGTCTCATGATGTTGTCCAATCAAGCTGGCTAATGTGTGAGATGACGTGTGCTGTGGACGGTGATTCGACGCCTCACAAAGCCAAAGTCTGGTCCGCAGGGTAGTACTTGTGGGCCAGAAGATGCCCCGTTGGAGGTTCCTCGAGCGTTACTCCGTACGAAGTAGTTGTACTTGTACAGGTACTGGTCTTTCGGTATGGACTCGTGGGAAAAACCGGGCGGAGCCAGACACAGACATCCATAGGCTGTTTGGGATGCCAAGTGGCGGTGGCTGGCATCTGGCTTCGTCGTCTGCTCGCCTCGCACGATGCGGTGAGAAGCCCAGGTGAGATGCAGACGTCTGGCAGAGGCGCCCGTTTCTGGGATGCAGTCAGTGTGGTGGCGGCCATGACTCGGTCATGCTGGCCGACGTCACAATATGAGGAAGTGCTTTCTTCTGTAAAGCTTCCTGTTGTTCGATATCAACCCAATATCCGCTCCAATCGGCCTTTCTTTTCTATGCATCCGCCGGTGCCGCACATGTTCTGCACGTGTACGTGGGTGTAAGGGGGTCTGGGCTTGAGCAAGGCCGCAGCCAGACGTATCCTTGACAGCACACGGTTTGTCCACAGCGCTTGTGGTACTTGTACATGTCCATTTGCGTGGCAGTTGGATAACCCGCCAGACGGTGTGGTCTTTTCCATCATGGCAGAACCTGCACAATACAGTCGCGGATGCCGGTGATGTGCCCTGTGTGCGGGTCGACGTGTAAGATATGCTGTTCTCGGTCAGGTCGGTGTGGTCAAGTACGAGGGGCCAGCTGCCGTCAAAGAGCGTCGGCAGCCGTGCGAGCAGCGTGTCGAGCGTCGTGTGGATGAGGCCGCTGTCCAGGGCACGTAAGATATCTCGCACAGTCAAACAGCGTCTGCCGAACAAGGCAAAAGTCTTGGCGTGCAGCGCATCGCGGGCGAAATACATGGACGTGCCCGGCACTCTGCTCATCTTGTAGACGTACACGGTATCGTCGCAAATACTCACGTCCGTCCTCTCGTGCTTTGGAACAAAACCCGCATACGCGTGCTCGACACAATACAGGGCGACGATCAGATTCAACTACGCGACGGATAAAGGGTGGCTGCCGGCATACGGCGCCTGCTAAAATGACAGACGGTCGGACGTCGACTGCGAAGACAGAGGGGGACTGTGGAATCAAAAGAGTGGTAGAGGGTGACGAGAATGAAAATAGGATATGGGAGAGAGAGGAAGACAAAGATAAAAAATGTGTAATTATATCATAGCCGGCTCTGAAGACGGGAGAACGTTTCCGTCGACAAGCCAATACAGATCCCACCAATTTCTCGTTGTACTGCTTGGGATGTACAACAATCTCCCATTCGTTGAGAACCAGCTCACCTCACCGTTGGCGAGACGTGCGCCGAGGCGATCCAGGAACGGCGGGAGATCATTGCCCGCTCTGGCTTGGGCCAGGTCTTCCGTATTCACTCGGCCCATTGCCACGATCGAATCCCAGATGGCACCGTTCGCCCTGAGACCGGCATGGGCATCCACGGCTGCCGGACCCGAGAGCGGCGGCCAGGACTCCCCGCCGACCACGGCGTACGCCGAAGTGAAGAACCTCAAGGATACGTACAAGGTGTTTAGCAACAAACCGGCTCTGGGGGCAAAGGGAAGCGCTGTCGTTGGCGCACCAAAGGAGCTCGGCACTGGTTAGGTGCTTCTAGCAAGCTGCGGAGCTGGACGGCAGCCTTGTCCCGTCGTCCATGGCATTTCGTTCACCTCTGCTTTTTGTTTTTTCTTTTTGGATCCGGCGGTCTCTAGTCAATCCCTTTCCGTTTCAACCACCTCGCGGGCTAGGATGGACTTGAGGTCTGTGTGTACGGAATACGGAGTGCTGTACAGTATCGTTCAATTGATCATCTACCAACCATCGAAGCGGTCTTAACCTGTCTGTAGAGAGGCATATCCTGCCAGTGTTTCAGCATCAACGACCGCGCTGTCCCGTGGTAGGATAAACTGACCTGCGTAAAGTTGAACTCGTACTCAAGGTCCCTGTTGACTGTGCTAAAGCTCAAGCTGTGCTGTGATGTCGCAGGGACATTGGTGACCTGAAAGGAAAGCTGTGGTCCGGGCAGACGGACGTCGTATGGCATTTGTGGTGCCAATGCTGCTGGCATAGCTGATGTCGCTGCTGATGGAGGGCACACTGTCACCAACCGATCTCTGTCAGCGTTTGCTGAATATCCGCTGCCGTTTTGCACAGGCAAGAAACTACTCTTTGGAAACCACTCTTTCTGCAGCCTGGGGTGGTACTTTCAGTCCCTGGCATCCACGTTTACGCTCCGTTTTCCTATCTGCTGCTCTCTCGGTCAATTTTCCCTGGAAATGCAACAATAAGTCGTGTGTTGTTTCTTCTGCGCAGCATAGCCGCCTCTCGAGTTACTCGGATGTGACCGTCGTGTTGAGGCATTCGTTCATGAGGTCGAGGCTGCCGTGGTATGCCCCGTCAGAACACTTTCCTGCGTTGATGTGTGGTTGCTGGAATGGGCATACAGCAAAGAGAACGAGTTGACGGCTACCATCACCGGAGAGAAGTGAGCAAGAGCATCTGAGCCGTGCAGAATCTTGACATGTGGCCGCGAGGAGTTTTAGGTCGTTCGTAAGGCGGTCTTTGGCCTCTGGTGATTCGTCGGTACATTTCCATATTTTGTACACCCGTCGAGAAGAGTTGGAACGTGGACAACAAAGGCAGAGAAGGGACTTGGGGAGGTCATTGGCCCCATCTCGCATTCGAAGCTTTCCATGCAGCAACAGAATTTGCGACAGACCGGCCGAAGACCTCGCAGTAGTCGACACTCGTTTTTTTTTCCTTGTTGGCACGTTTAGACGGCTTCGCAGATGTCGTTTTCATGAACCGTGGGGAGCAAAACAATTCGGAGAAAAGAGGCAGCTTGGAGTATGCCTCGGCTTTTGGGTGCCGGTCGCTTCGGCTTCCGTGAGCAGCTGGGTGCCAGAGTCTGGTGCTGGACCACTCGGAGAAGCGTCTTTGCATCCTAGTTTGGAGGCATTCGATTGCGGAACACGGCTTGCTTGCTTTGGGGAGAGACGACGGGGCCTCTGATGACCTTTCTTGTCGTCTTTATGCGAGCTCATGTACGTGCTCTGTCAATGTTCAGACTTGCTCGGTCAGTGCCGAGACCTGTGTCTGCAAGCGATGGACCACATATTCGATTATTGTACTGTTCATCTGAGGGACTGTCTGCTGGGCACTCATGGTAAAGGAGATGCCGAAAAACGTTAGAATGGTGTTTTTCCGGGGTGGCTATGCTTAGGGACGTCTGAAATGTTGGAGGACGGAGCCTTGGAGACGGAAAAGGGGTAAATACGAGACTGTACCAGGCTCACCGTACGATTGAAAGAGAACTGAAGAAGGGGACTGAAGGCCGGGCAGGGGGGGCTGCAAGACTGAAGGACGGGACTGAATGCCCGACAGGGGGGACTGCAAGACATTGGCAGAGGGGACCGGTAGACTTTGAGGGGGTGGGTGGCTGCATGACCAAAGGAGGGGACTGCTAATCTGACGGACGGTTACTGCTAAACTTCAAGAGGGTGGCTGCATGCTTGGGTGAAGCCGGGAATGGTTCACGCCCCACACTACCTTTGCCCGTCCTTTTTCTCTGACATTCCTTGTATTGGATGTTGGCCAAGGCTTTCTGGTCATACTTGCGATGAGTTGTCTGGTTGTTATGTGCTGCTGTTTCGTCTTACGCCCTATCTTGGCGCGCCCAATGCCTTCTGGCCTAGCAGTGATGATGGGAAAAAATGCAAATGCCAAATACATTCTAGACAACACCCGTACACGCAACCTGCCCCCTGACCTGCCGTGTGTATTTTTGAGTGCATAACTGGCAATGGTTTTTGAGAGCTTATGGTTTGAATATGTGATTAAAAACAGAATCGAGAGGCAAATCAAAACGGGAAACAAACAATGCAGCAAGACAAAACAACGAGAGAGGACAGTTCTGACAGTTTTTCTCTCTGCTCACATCCGCGTGACATCTGGGGCACGCCGTCGCCTCCTACTCTACGATGATGCTATCCTCCCGCCCGACGGCAGGCTTGGGGTGTTATTGTTTACTCCGCACCTGTACTAGCACTCCATGCATGACCCCGAGTTTGACAGGGATATGACCAGCTGCCGTGTTGTCTCTACAACTACAGGATTGGGCCACCCTCTCCAGTAGCAGCGGATCGAGGGCAAGCCGCTGCACTGGCTTGATAAGAAAAGTGCCCGAGTTCTGGGAGGAGAGAGAGGCAGCCCGTCCTGGGCCACGTGGGAACGGCTGCCGGACGGCAACGGGCCGTGTCAAGGAGCTGTTGTGCCATGCCCAGACCGCGGGAGAAAGAACACCGCCAGGGTTGACTGCGCCGCGGCGAGGACGAGGAGTTGGAGCAGTGTTGTGTGTGCTGCTCTGAGGTCGCCGACGTTCACAAACAAGACACCGAGGACGTCCGTGGCTGGCCACGCCAGCTACTTCTGCGCGGTCGCGGGTCTGCATCAGGATGCAGAGGCTTTCGACAAATATCTTGTCGCGTTCTATGAGCTCAACAAGCACAGGGTTGTGCGATGCGCCTTGTACGTCCTGCCCGAGCGTATATGCCCACGATGCCGTAGCCAGGCTCGCCTCTGTACACATTGCATGCCTCTGGAGATGTGCCTGGAAAAGGAATCTGTATTCTTGAATATGCTGTTTTGTTTATGATTTTTAGAATTAAAGAAGAGATTGATGGGAGAACAGGTGGACGCTATTCACCTATTTTTTTTTTCATTGAAACGCCATCTTCCCCCTTCTCCGCCCACCCTTTTTTTCCTTTTTATAAATACAAAAGCCAAGAACAAATTGCCGGTCGTATGCCCCCTTGCCCTCGAGCCAGCGAAGCAGTGCGGCGAGTGCGGTTCGTCATGATGAAGAGCAGGATGGCGTGGATGGTGATAACATCACGCTGAGACAGAGAGGAGCCGCTGGGCCAGTCGTCATGTAGATGTAGTGCCCGGTGCTGGCAAGGGGCTTTCTCACTTCTGCGCCGAGGAAGAAGCAGCGGCACGTATGGCTCTATCGTGTCTTGGTCTTTGTGTCCTACGACGATAGCGGACACTTGTTGATGGCCAGACGGAACTATGGCAGCCCCTTGCACGTGACTACGATGCTTTTGTAGAAGGAACAGGCGTGGCAAGGCCACAATGATTGTTTTACAGAGGATCAGACAGGGGCTTCTCGAGAAAGAAACAAACCGATTTGCTTGATGGAGCTGCTTTTGATTCGCATAAACGTAGCCTAAAGGTCCTGACTCGTCCCGCGGGACCATGCACACATCCAGTTTGTGTCCCAACTCTATGCCCTGCTCCGTACAATAAACAACATTGTAGCATCGACCATGCCAGGCACCTCCGTTTCCGCCATGTTGCGTCTGCCTCGCTATGGTCACGTGACTCATCCATCGGCGTATTCCTAGTCCACATAGATGTACTGTCCACGTTGCTCCTGGCCATCGTCGTGTGCCAGTGGTCCAGATGCTGGTCCGTGCCCATGTCCTGGCCACGGAGGGATGAGCCCGTTTCTGCCCACAGACCAGAGACCATTCTCCACGTCGTGGGACAGCCCAAACATACAGACGGGGCAACTTGGCACCGAGATAAGGAGGAGGCTGCGTAGCACCAGCAACAGGGGCTTGTCGATACAAAGGACTCCTTCCCTCGTTCGGCTTGTCGTTCACGTCCCGACGTCCTTGTCCTCCACAGCAGGCTCTCAAATCCTGCCACGAGCTTTCCAGCTGCTGGCCACGGAGCACCAAACTTGGGACAATGTAAACCTGTAACCTGGCACCTGCCTACTTTCTCGTCGACCTGCAGCCACACGACGTCTTGGTGCGTGGCCATGGCACAGACAATCACCTTGAAAAAACTGCTGGACGAGGACGATGCGTCGTTCGCCAGCTATGATTGTGCCTCAACGGGAGCACCGTCGACTTGACCGGCGTGCAGGATTGGACCGGGCCAGACCAGAAGCTCCCCGTCCCGTCGAGCCGGTGGAGAGATATCAGTACGTCCCGGCCGAAACGGGCTGTCTGGGGCCGCAGCAAAAGAAGGAGACAGCGTGGTGTGT
This sequence comes from Ophiostoma fasciatum, assembly GCA_019925495.1. Lineage (NCBI taxonomy): Eukaryota > Fungi > Ascomycota > Sordariomycetes > Ophiostomatales > Ophiostomataceae > Ophiostoma > Ophiostoma fasciatum. The sequence continues at coordinate 500,786 of JADHKM010000004.1, read as the reverse complement.
TCCATGTCCTCGGGCTGCACGACGGCCGCCGTACGAGATCTACACGAGAGAGGACAAGAGCCGCACCTACGAGCACCAGACCATTGTGCACCCGCTCAGCTCGGAGAGCGCCATGAAGACGGTCTTCCTCGTCGACGGCCATGCCAACAAGGCCCAGCCCCAGCCAGGTCCTGCACGTCTGCCGGTGTTCGTTTTTTTCTTTCTGGGGGAGACATGGACGACCACGAGCAGAACGATTCCTTTCTCCCGTCCATCCTTATCCGTGCACGCCACCCTACGATTGGGGGACCCAGGTGCGCCTCACGGAGGCCTGGTGACTGCCTGCTCCACGGCTTCTTGCGCTCTGCACCGGGCGGCGGACGACTAGGGCGGGACGCCAGCTTCGGCCACCGGCCGGAGAATGGATGGCCGCCGTTCGGAGGAAATAAGCTCTCGATCTGCAGTCACCTCGCAAGTGGGCACCCGGCGACGGCAGTGCGATGGACAGGATCGTGGACATGGGGGGCTTCTGTACGGACGAGTGCAATGTCGCGGTTGTGCAGCACGGCCAAAACGCCACGATCGGTCCTGTCCAAGGCCGCATGAGCATCATGTTCAAGAAAAGCCGCAGAGTTCTTCCAGCGTCGTCCTCCCGGGTAGAACGCCGTTCGCGGGCTTCACAGTTGTCCAGTCGTCGTCCCTCCTTTCTGCTAGACGTCGGTTACATAATGCCATTTTCACAGCAAGACTTCCAACAACCAACAAGCGTCGGTGGTTTAGTGGTAAAATCTGTCGTTGCCATCGACAGGCCCCGGGTTCGATTCCCGGCCGACGCATATTATTTTCCCCATTTTTTCCGCTTTTTCCTTTTTTTATCGTCGTTTCGTTTTTCATCTACCGACGTCCTCCACGACCGCCATTGTCCTGTCTGTTCAACTACGCCTCGCACACATTGATCCGTACCACCGCCGCCTGGCCGGACGGTGCGCTCTCGGACAGTTTGCTCCGTTCCACCCGCAAGGCGGCACGATTGTGGCCAGGTGTCCCGTACTCACGTGACCTCTGGTCCGCTACGAGCTCGGATTGGTGGGTGTGTCTGAGCTCGCCCTCTGCTTGCAGGTCGCGTCTGTCTGAGCTGCCGCTGCTCTACCACGAGCCAGGGCAGCGCGAGCGAGCCCGTGTCGAGACGAGCAGGAACAAACGAGAGACGGCGGGCACTCCGTGTTCATTGGCCAGCGTATTTAGCCTAAATCTCATTGCCCCACCGCGGGGTTCTGTTTGCTCATGTAGCAGTACATTGTTTACAGCCATAGCTGTACTCAGTACGGGGTATCCTGTACTCCATACTCTGTATTCATACTGGTCAACTGAATTTAGCCTAAATACGTCTTGGCACTGCGGGGCTCTCTTGCCTGCTTGCTTTGACCAAGACGGATAGCGACCGTGGAGCAGCCCGTCAATCAGCATGTGGGAGGCCGTAGGCTGGACACAGGATTGCATAGGACTGTCTAGGACTGACTATGGAAGAAGGAGAGAGAGAGACGGACAGGCGTCGGCCGACGGGACAGATATTTAGGCCGGTGGAGCCTGTCTAGTCTAGGCGAGCCTCTGATTGGTGGGAGAAAATGAGGCACGTGACTCCCTGGTCCAAACACAGGTGTCAAGGACCGACCACCCACTAGACTAAACATGCAAAAACGAAGGCCCCCGTTAACTACATGCGTAGCTAAACGGGTCTAATATTGTCTGGACTGTTTGCTAGTCTGATAACAGGAGCCAGACGGCCACCAAGTTTCGCAAAGCTGCGCCTGTCGCCGTCGAGCCAGCTGTTCACAAACGCCGTCGTCCGCGCCGCTGCCCTGTGCTACGCCGTCGCCACGGGCGCCACGGGCGCAAACGCCTCACCTCCTCCCCCCCCCTGAGATGGGCCGCACACGAGGCCGACTACCCCTCCCGAGCGGCAAGGTCGACACGGCCGACCGCAGCATTCGGCGACCACGTCGCCAAGCTGCCGCAGCTGATGCTCTAGCAGGCGACAAAGACGGCGGCGGGCGGACGATGGCAATGGCCAGGGGGGGTCCAGGAGGTCGTGGCCACGAGCCGATGGAGGGGATCACGCGGAGCGAGGAGGAGAGCACGCGGCCTTCCGAGGCCGTGCTGGCACATTGGACATGACGTGACAGCGTCCATGATGGAGGTCGTCCGTCGGGCGTCTCCCCCCGTAGTTCCGTAGTCAGGGCGGCACTCTGTTGGCGGCGCCTGGGCCGTAGGGAGTGGACGATGGGGCGGTATCCAAGCACCGGAGCAGCGACATGTCCATATCTCTGGCGAACTGGTCGTCCTTGGAGATCTTCCGTGGCCCAGATTAGATGCCCTGTCCAGATTGTTGTGCTTTGGTCGCGTGATGCGTGGTGCCGCCTGGCCGCCGCCGCCGCCGCCGCCGCCGCCGATCCCCTTCTGTCTCTGCACCATAACGCGCATCGCCGCGCGGGGTGTGGTGGCAGACAGGGCGAAGCGGTGCGAAGAAGACGGCGAACTGCATGACCCAGGAGCTTGTCCACAGAAGCGGCAAACGGGAAGACGATCCGTTTGCAAACAGGAAGACGAACTGTTTGCAACAGGCTCTTAAGACATGCGTCAACCACAAACGGCGGGGCGCTGCGCTGGGTTCGGTAGCCAGCCTCGTCGTCGCCGGGGCAAGCGGGCCGGCGAAAGAAAAAGGGAAATGGAGGCACTCACCACCGCGCGTCTGCCTCGTCCTAGGCTGCCCGAGAACACCTCCCACCACCGCCGGCCGGCGGAACGGGTCGTCGGAGAAGCAGGGCCTAGGACGCTCTGCGGACTGCGGCAACCCGGCACCGGAATGCCCCCGCCGTCGAGACGGGCGAGCAAGAGGTCGTCAGCCGGCATGGACAAGGGAACTTCGGCCGTCCGGCCCCCAACCCCCGATGTGCGCTGGGACCGCCGCCTCCTCTCGAGAGCAAGATCACCCAGATCCAGACCTCCTCAAAGGGACGCTGCCGCCGCGCTGGGCCGACCCGGCCTGCCACAAACATGCGCTTTCGCACCGACGCGGTGGATTGTGGATGATCCCGTCCGTTCGTGTGTTCGTAACGGCAAAAGGCTGTCGTGCTCTATCTGCCGACGTGGCAAGTCTCTCGTGTCTCGTTTTTCTTATCCGCCAACGTCACTCGGCCCGTTTGTCCTGTCGTCTCGAAAGGCCGCGCTCTCCGTTGATGGGTCGCGCCGGAGAGCGCACTGCTGTCGTGACGGAGGGCCGCCTGGCCGTCCGTCGTATGGCCACGAGGGGCGCGTATGCTGAAGACCGCCGACAAGGTCGATGGCCATGTCCCGCCGCCGATGGGAAGGACACACTCTACCGGAAGAGTATCCTGCTCGATGGGCTGGGCGGTCCAAGACCGGGCACAGAGATGGTTGGTGTGTGCCTCTGCAAAGAATGCTCGGAGCCCTTCGCGCTGCTGGTCCGGCTCGCCGTCGGCAGACACTGGATTCTGGTTTCTCTGCGTGCGCGGCTTGGCGTCAGGGCGTGCCTGTCTCTCATGGGCACCAGATCTCTTCAAGGTGACCGGTCGCCTGCGTGGCCGTCTGTCGCGAAACACGCTTCGCGTCCCGGGAGCCATCCTTCGCCAAGGCCGCTGGACGGCGGATGCGCCGTCTTCGCCGCCGGACACTCCTGGACATGCGAGCGCGGGCCCTCGCGCACGCCGTGGACGTCGAGCCCACGCGAGGGGCTGCTGAGCGTCGCACACACTCCTTTGCGCAGGGCGCCATCGTCCAACACGCGGTCGAGACGTACCAGTGGTCTGTGCCTCAACGGGCCATCGTCCCGCTCCCCCGTCACAAGCCTCATTCTCTCGCCGTTCGCGCGGCCCGGCCCGGCCAACCCACAAGCCGGGCCCGTCAAGGAATCAATGACGAGCCGGGAACAAAGGTAGGCCGGAGGCGTCGCAGACCGCCAGAGCTGGGAGAGATAGTCGTTGGGAGAACGGTGGGTGCTTGCGAGTCGGTCAATCCTGGACGGGAAGCCCTGCAGGTTTCCGGGTCACTCCAGCCTTCTCCGTGTCCTCCTGCGCCACAGCCACAAGCACGCCCGCACTTCTGTCCGCACGCCCGAGCCGTGGCCGTTGCCCGGCCATCATCATGCCACACCGGGCATGCTGGCGTGCGCCGGCGTTGTGGGATCCGCGGCGCCGGCCGACTGAGCGGCCACGGGGGGACCTCGGGGAGGAAAGACAAATTCGGGGACGGCATGCATGGCCGTTGGTCGGCGGCGGGTCTGTGGGTGCAGCCGCTGTTGTCTGCCGCGCCGCCTCGGCTGGTGCGGCCGTGCTTCGTTTGCGCGCCTGTGTTGGTTCGGCAGGTGGCGGACTTGGCGGTCGGGGCGCCGGTCGACGACTGCGGCGTCTTGGAGGTGGGCGACAACACGGACGACGGACGTGGTGCTCTCGTAGACGGCCTGCGGCGTTGCGGCGTTGCGGTCGAGGAAAGGGACGGCGTGGACGTCGGGAGGCTGCTCGGTCCCGTTCTCGGCGTCCTCGTCCTTGGATCTCCGCTCCGTCAGCTCCTGTTTCTGCTTCTGCTGCTGCTGCTGCTGCTGCTGCTGCTGCTGCTGCTGCCGCTTGCTTCCCTTTGGGCCTTGGGGACAGACCCAGCCATCCACTGCGACCCACAAAGACAGCATCTTGGCCGCTTCAGCTGCAAGGCCGCCTCCGCCACTCTTCTCCGCCCTCTTTAGCGTCGCCGGCGTGCCCTTGTGCCCAGCTTCCAGGTGTGGTCGACATCGTGCGCGAGACCGGCGGCTGGTGCACCCGTTTAGAAAAAAAAGGGGGCCTGTCCATCGTTTGCGGACGAGGCAGTGACGTGTACCCTGGCGGATCAACCAGCGGACCGCAGTATCACGGCTGCCGTCACCAGAGAAGCCACGTGACCGCACAGTCTCGTGATGTACTCCGTAAATATACTCCGTACTCCGTACCCCGCACCTGACCCTCCAGTGGGAACCTCAGAAAATCCCTCAGAACTCTCCGTACTCCAGTCTGACCTCGCAAGCTAAACGAGGGGACCAGACTTGCGCTTGTGCGGCGTCGAATCAGCGTCCAGAGCACGCGCCGTCTCGGCACACACATCCGTGGCAGACGGCTGGTGGCCTCCAATCCGAGCCGCAGGCCCTTTTGCCCACGGCTTGATTGGACAAGACTGGCGCTACCGTGCTCGACGCTACCGTCTTTGGGCTCGACGCTACTGTCTTTAGGCGCAGCGCTACCGTCTTAGACTCGACGCAACTGCGTCACGACGCAAGTGCGCGAGCAGTGTGCGACGCAGTTGCGTCGAGGTCCGCGTTCGACACTCGAGGGCTCTGAAAAAATCAGCCTCGCCTTGCTGTCGGTAGTCCGGGTGGGAGCAAAAATACTCCGCAGGTACTCCGTATGGAAGGGGAGGCCCAAGAGTCTGTCTTGGCCTTCTCGACGAGAGTCCCCTGACCACCATCCCTCGCGTGAGTGTGTTCATTTCTCGGAAAGGACAAGCATATGCTGAGGACGAGCCGGCTCGATGCGGACTTTGCAAGTTCGGGACCCCCTTCCATCGTCGCGAGCCGCAGACGCGGACCTCCCAGCCGGGAGAATAGCGCAAGGTATGTCTTTTTCCTTTGCATCTCGCATGCACCTCGCCTCTGTTGACTCAATCGTAGCGCGGGTCCCCGCCCATTCCCGTGGTCCGGACAACAACTCCCAACCTTGCAGAACCCAGCCATGGCCGTCCCGTCGTCGCAGCGCATGTTGAGTCTGTCGTTTTCCCGTCGAGGCTGCTGTAGCCCCCAGCGCTAGAATGCTGTCTTGTCCCTGTCGTCTCGATTCGACGGCAGGCTGTCCGCGTCACGAGCAGAGACTGTCCAGGACGGGCTGTGCGGTGCCACCTGTACTCCGATACTCGGGACAAAAGCATCGACATCTCGGATCTACCCGAACACATTGGACTTTGTTTGAGATGCTGTCTCGGATCTACCCGTAAGCATTCTACGTACTCCATACACTACTCCGTATAGAGTAAATGGTGGACGCTCCTCTTTGCCTCCACGAACCGGCTCCGCTGGAAAAGGACCGCCTCGGATCTCCACCTAGCCACCGATCCACAAGCAACAAAGCGCCACGGCAGGTTGGGAGACAACAGCTTGCCTCGCGTTGTTGGGACTTTTGTTGGTCGGTTTTGCCCTGCCAACAGCCAGGATCGGCGAAGTTGTCACGGGCGTCAAACGGGTGTCAAACAGGTGTCAAACGGGCATTCAACGGTCATCAAACGGTGCATCGCACGGCACGGCACGAACCGATGCTGTCACCGAGTTTGCAGGTGCACTGCATGAGGTCTTCGCATGCGCGCTGCATTCAAAGAAAGTGGCTGTCCGCCGTCCTCGTGCGACGGATTGGTCCTGCTGTCGATGCTCTACGTGGCCATGTGGCATCCAACGTCGGTGCGTGATGGTGCGCGCGCAATCGTAGAAAGCTGCTTGCTTTCCATCGCCCTGACAGCAAGAAGAGCCGCGTCTCGTCTGTCGCATAAACGAGACACGTGCAAGACCTTGTGTGGGACTTGCGAGACGTGCCCACGCCAGACATCCTTGACCTCCTGCAGCTCGACCAGTCTTGTGAATGCTCGAGCACGTCCCCCTCCTCCGGGCAGACGTGTTCTCTGGGCGCTGGATGGCACGGGCTGCGTGACGCATGCGTAGGGGTGGCCGGCAGGTGTGGGTGCTGCGTGGACACCCTACACCACGGAGTACAAAATACTTGTTCTTTCCCGACGGACGACTTTGTCTCACTGCATCCCGTCCGCCGACTGCGCCACAATGCAAGCGGGTCCTGGTGGGTGGCCAGTGGCCAGCGAGCATCTGGAGGAAGCTCGCCTTTGTCTGCCAACCCAGTCGCTGCACGCATCCAATCCTTTTGTCCGGCGACCCCCCCATTCGCTGCACTGCCCCCCAGTCCATGACGTCACGCAGCGGGTCCAGGCGGCACAGGATTGCGTTGGGAAGGGAGGGCAGATAAAGCCCGGCAAGATGATTGGGGGGCCATTTTCTTTTCCCTTTTTTGGCAAGCCGCGATAAGCCGCGGGGAAGGAGTGGGAGACAGAACATGGAAATCCGATTGGAAGGTACAGAACACCGGAATACTGTTTCGAGCAAAAACAACCGAGCAGGACGATGATTGGGAGAGGAGCGGAGGGTCGAGACAGGGGGGGGTCGAGACAGGGGTCGAGACAGGGGGGGGGAGAGGGCGGCTAGAGAATGGGCGGGGCAAGAGAGGGAGAGGGGGGGAGAGAGGGGAGCAGGGCAAGAGACAAAAGAGGGGGAAACAGGGGGCGGGGCCGAGTTTCAAACCTGCCAATTCTCGCAGAAGTGCACACGCCGGAGAAGAACCTCCGGGCGTGCAACGTCGGTGAGAAGGAAAAAATGCAGCATGGCGACCCCGGTCGCCCACCACCACTGCGACGAGCCACCGCAACAAACTGCCCAATTTGGTGGCGCTGGCGCTGGCGGCGTGCTGCGTGCGGCGTGCGGCGTCTTGGCAGCGGTGCCCGACGAAAAGGCGAGGATGCGCGCGTCTCGGCTTCCCGTTGTCCCTGTCCAATGGGAGGCGTGCCGCGTTGAGTCAGCAAAATGCGGCGCACTTCCGTCGAGGACACGCAGGACGGTTCGAGGTGGAGGACGGAGGCAAAAGGGTAGAAGGAAGGTGGGGTTTGTTTTCCGCAGGGTCCGCTAATCGGTCGCATTTTTGGTGGGAGAGGAAAAGTACCACGGCCCGAGTCACGTGCGCTTGCGGCACCGCGAGCCTCGAATACCCCGCTCGACCCCAGCTGGCATCGACTCGCGATCCTCCCCGTACTTGTAGAGGGGCACTTCCGGGCACCTACACAAAAACGTTGTCATGCAGGCTGCTGCCGCCATGGCGCTGTCGGCGTCGAGGAGCGGATGATGATCCATTGGCACGCCACTGGAGCGGTGGCGTAAGGCTCGCCGCACGTTCAGAGCTGCGACGCAAGGCGTCCGTCCGGTCGAGGACCACGGCGGGCGCAGACGACTGCAGAGCCTGGGCAACACACATCTCGCTGACGTCGGCTCCCGGGCTGCGTAGCTGCGTTCCAGTCGACAGCAGCAAACCGATGCCGGTCTAGCGCCGGTCTCTGCTATCTCGACGGGACGTCCTGCTCGAACTCTGTCTTCGCATGCCCGTCGTTGAGCGCATACCACACGCGGACGGGGTGCCGGGGCCTGGCTGAGATAGCAGCAGAGCGACGACTGGCTGGGGAGCGTGCCTCTCTCGGTCCTGTCCGCCTCTGTCGCGCAAAGATCCCATCCATTCCTTGACTGGCCCGCCCACAGATTCCCGTCTATTTGACTGCCCCAGGGCCCACCCTTAGTTCCGTCGGCCTCCTCTCTCTTACGGTCAGAAACGTATGTCTTGGCCTCTCCACTCCGTCTCGTTGCTCTCCCGAGCCTTTTCCACGCAAGAAATGGAGCGGGACAAGCCCGACTCGCGGCGGCCCTGTTCGGCCGAGACGGATATGAAAAAAAGAGGCCGGCCGAGTTTGTGCGCAGCAGCCGTGTCGTAGAACAAGCACAGCGCGGCCGAGATCGCCTGCTCACTGGCCGTCGGGCAGCCATGGCCAGCCATGATCCGTTCGCCGGCCGCACCACAGAATGGCCACGACCGAGGAGACCCGGAAAGGCTCTGATCCGGGTTTCCTGGGCTGATTTCTACAGTCTGCTTCAGAGGCGCTTCTTGACCAGGCAGCCAACGAGGAAGCAAGAGCAGCAAGCAGGCCGACACCACCATTGACCTCCCGCGAAGACAACGACCCGTTGAGCTCCCGTGACGTCGACGACAACGACGACGGCGACGACTGGAGAGCCGGCCAAGACCGCCTGGTGCTTCGGCCTCGGCCAGCGCGCCCGAGACCGGCAACACGCACTCGAGGCCGCCAGCAGCACGCACGCGAGACCACCACAGTCCGCCGAAACGACGCCGACAGCAACCGCCGCAGCCAGCGCGGCGCCCCCTGAATGACCCCTGGCGACAAGGCGAGAGACGAGGGTGCCGGCTCCATCTCGTCGGAGGCCCGGCACCTGGTTGTTACCACGACCACCACGACCGCTCACAGCGACGGTATGGCGCCGGCACGCTGGACGGCCGTGGACCCCTGCAGAGCGGCTGGCGAGCCGTTCACCGGAGAACGCAGCAAGAACAGAGGCAAAGGGGATGACAAAAGTATGTGGGAATGCAGAGCAATGGAATGATAGTTGTTGCAGCACGCCCGCTCTCCTTGCCGTTTCCTGCCGTCCAACGGACCGGCCTGCCGACCGCTCCGCCTGCTCTGACCCCGTTTTTGTCTTACCAAAAAGGTCGCGACGCACCGAAGCGGCGGCGGCGGGGCGTCCAGCGTTGCGAGGAGGTCGACTGCTGCCAGAGCGGCACGCCAGCCCGCCCGCCCGCCCGACCAGACAAAGGTCCTTGCGGCACAGAACTCGAGCCACAGCCGCGTCCCACGTCAGCCACAACCGCGTCCCACGTCTTGCCAAGGATCTCCCTCCAACCCGGTACGTCCCCAAAACGGAGCGCTTGCCGCGACCCCTTCTCACCCCGCTCTCGGCGGCATACTGGCCCAAGCCGAAGTGTGGTCGGAACTCTGCTTCGTTCGACACCACAACGACACGGAGGGCACGACGGCCGAGGCCCCAGGGAGACGTCACCAGCGGCGGCGACGGCGACAGGAGCTGTCTCGTTGGCTGTCTGCCTCAACTTGGCATTCTGTCTCCTCTTGGCGTTCTGCCTCCTCTTGGCTGTTTTGGCTTTCTGGTGGCCCAGGAAGCTTTTGTGCGTTGTTGACATTTCAGCGCCGATGCGCGGCATTGATTCATCACCGCAGCGTCTGTAGCATGCCGTATGTGTCTCTGGGGCGAGCTGCAGATGCATAACGTCGCCTTCTCCGCTCCGACGTCCACTGCCTTGCACCCGACCGCGCACGCCGCCTCCTGCACGCGCAGCGCCGACCGCTCCTGGCGCAGGGCCTCCGCCCACTCCGACACCATGCACGGCGCGTGGGCCGCCGTCGCGTCGGCCGCTTCCGCAGAGGGCTCGCTCCGAGGCCATGTCGAGGACGCTCAGCCGCACACATGGACTCTGATACACGGGCGGGCTGCTTCGGGGCGGTAGAGCGAATCCGTGCGGAAAATCGACTTTGGGGGAGCCGCCGCTGTGCTTGTGGCTGGGGTGGTCCCGCGGCCGGCTGGCTGAGGCTGTGCTGGAGAACCGTTGGAATGTCCAGCAGCCAGCAGCCAGCAGCCCAGAAAGCTCGTCGGTCGTCGCCATGCAGGACCCCGAGCGCCTGCGCAGCCCAGAGAACCTCCGCCGCCTTGTTTCTGGTTCCCACGGCCGCCTCGTGGCACCTCAGCTCGGGTCCGATGGCCGTGTTCTTGCTCTCTTGCCGTTGAAGCCGCTCCGGCGGAGCCCTCGTCGTGGAGGGGACCAAGATCTGCCAGAGGGCGCGATCGCGCCGGCCGGTGCGGACGGTTGTTGCGGGAGACGACCGACTTGCGGGCGACCGATGACGACACCGTCCGTGTGCCGAGCGTGTCGGGGTGATGGCGAGGGTGTCGAGGACGCCGAAAGTACGCGTCGTGCGACGTGGGCGAGGGGGCCGTCTTTTGATACAAAGAAGGCGACAAAAATCGTGCTCTCTCCCCACATACAGATGCGTGGAATGGCACGTGAACAGCGCGTCCAGCAGCCATGAGCACCGTCGCCGAGAACCCGCTGCACGAGTTTATGTTCCGCAGCCCCTCGGCCAGCTCGTGCTTCTTGTCGGAGACATGGGAGCAAGGACTGTGCCGTTTTTCCGGCAGTCCGACGTGCCAGTCTGGGCGTGTCCATCTAGACGTTGTGCCGCGGTTGTCTTGATCTTGATTTTATCTTATTTTTTGTATCCTGCGTTTACAGCAGCCGCAACAACATCAAAAAGCCAATCCCCGAGAACTACGACCGCGATCGTCATGGGGAGCAACGCCGAGGCGCAGGCGGGTCGCCAGAGACGGCGGGGTGGGCGGACGATGCCGTGCTCGGACTGCTTGAGGTCGAGGGGGTGGAGGAAGAGGCGGTCGAGCAGGGGATCTGGCCGCAAAGCGCTGGAGAACGTGGCGTGCAGCTGCCTGCACAGTGATCGGGCTGCTGGAGGAGGCCGTCTGCTTTCTCGCCGTGACCATGCCACGATGTGGAGGACCCATGGCGCAGTCGAGGATGCTGCCGTGTTGTCGATGTGGACAGGGACCCTTGGCCCGCCGCGGTTTTGGCGCCGCGGTCTTGGGACGGTCCGTCGGCCGTTGTGCGTTCACCGGCGGACAAGGCTGCGAACGGCGCGGAGTTGCAGGACGACGCAGAGGCCGCCTCCGTGGTCGCTGTGCCAGGACGCCACCGTCGACCCATTGTCCATGTTCCCCATGTTCTTTCCCGTGTCCCAGTGTCACGCGTCCATGCGCATGGAAATGTCGTGCGCAGCAGCTTCGTGACTGCCGTGATTCCCGTGATCGCCGTGATGTCGTGATCGTCGTGATCGTCGTGATCGTCGTGATCGTCGTGATCGTCGCGATGATCGTCGGCCGCGTCGTCTTTGTTCGCGAACAGGGCGGCCGGTGGCACACGGCCGCGTCCACGGTCGCTTTGGTGTCGAGGCCACGAAGGCGTTTATGTTCTTGTCGGTGCCTCGGTGCTCGTCGGTGCTTGTCGGTGCTCATTTTGTGTTTGTTCGTGTTCGTGTTCGTGTTCGTGCTAGCGTTCGTGCCTGCGGCGATGCTTGTGCTCCTCCCGTTCTCTTCTCGATTTCTTCTCTTTCTCTTTGTCCTCTTCTCGTCCTCTTCTCGTCCTTTCTCGTTCACGCGCTGCTGGCATGCCACGCCAGCGGTGGATGCAGGCGTCGACGAGGTCGTGCAGATGCTGTGTCGCGCGGACGGCGTCGTGGCGGACGCCACGTTCTGGTTTGGATCGCCAGTGTCAAAAAGAGACGCCACCCGTGGCTCCTGTGGTCGCCAGCGGCCGTTTTACATCCATGCTACCGGCCGCGTCGAGGTTGGCTTGCAGCAGGAGGATGAATGTCATGTTTTGGTTCTCGTTGGTGTGTCGTGTCTGGTTGTGCGTGTCGAGTTACTCAAAAGCTATTCGGACGTCTGCTCGTGTCCGCAAGCATATATATCGACGTCGCAGCTCGCCGGCGACCGGCACGTCGACACCGCAGAGCCTCTTTGGCGGCATGCTGTCTGGGACCGGGGCGCGGTCCTCCGTCGTGTCGCGGCGTCAGAACGGGCTTCCATCCTGTTGCGTGTGCAAGGAGTCGTCCCGCAGCTTGGCCACGAGGCCGCAGACGGAGAAGACACGTACTTGTGCGCATCCGCTCGGAGGTCGCCTGTCTCCTCTGATCAGCGCTGTCATGCCTCTCGTGCACGGAATGCACTTTCGCACAGGAACGCACTCACCTTCCAGTCACCCGTCTCGGACGCCAACGAGACTCGGCGCGGCAGTGGCGACAGGCCCGCCTTGTCCCTGCCAGAGCCGGGGACCCTTGCCGTAACACAGTGGCGGGACGTGGACGCGGAAGCAGCGGCCCAAGTCGTACCTCGCGTCAGGGGCGGATGGCAGCGCTTGCCGCACAAAGAGGGCACAAAGGAGAAAAAACAAAAAACAAAAAGAAGCCCCACCTCCCAAAATCTGGCTGGTATCTTGTTTTTGTACTCTGCACGCCGTTTCCGTCGACACGGCCGTATCCAGTCGACACAACTTCACCCCCCCCCTGCCACGTCGACAAGAGGCAGCCAGTCGCCGCCAGACAGTCGCTGGCTGGACAAGTTGCACGCACAAAGGACAGACTGGACCTCGGGCGTCGCCTGCCGTCGCCTCGACGCCGTCGGACAGCGGCCACGTTTCTCCGTGGCAGATTCGTCTGCAGAAGCCCAATCAGCCGAGTGTTTTGGACAAACGCATGGTACGCTCTCAGCAGCTGTGAGGAACCCTGACGTTCCCAGTTCCGTTACGATGTGGCTACCCGAATGCACGTCGGGACTCGCCCGCGTCCCAGGCACCAGCACGCGTACCAGAGTCTCTCCCTGGTGCTCCTCTGGCCCAACAAGTGAATACTCGGTACGACAGCCCGGACGTCCTTGAACTGCTCATCGCCAAGCAGGCTCTCGCCACCAGCACACGAGGCTCGGCAGCCTACCAGGTGCGTCCCCATTCACGCCTCCCTCACGTCTTCCTTCACGTCTCCCTCACGTCCCCCCGCACGTATCCATCACTTTTCCCTTTACTCCCGGTGGTGGCCGGCTGCTCACACCGCGGCGTTGCAGCGAAGTGCACGACACAACCCTCCTCCAAGCAGCCCAAGCGGTGGGCGTGCGTGCGGACGCCGTGCCGCCACGTCGGCCATGGCCACGCAAAGTCAGTGGTGTGCCGCGACCGCGCCCGCGCCCAGACCATCTTGCTCACGGGCCCAACATCGTGGGACCACGTCATTCTCGACGCTCTCCCGAGCCCGAGGATGAGCCCCAGGACGAGCCCCGTGCCCGGCGTTCGACACGCAGTCTTCGGCGATGCCGACGCGTGCGACGACGTGTGGTCTAGACGAGTCGTTCCCCAGGTATTGTTGCCCAGTCTTCAGCCTCACTGCAAAGTGCTAACATGCAGGCGATCCTGCTAGGATGAGGCGTCAACCGAGGAACGACAAGGACAGGCGCCGACTCCGACGCCAACACCAACCGCGGGCCTCGCCGCCGCTCGATTTCATTCGTACGGTGTTCCTTTTACAACAAATAAACCTTGAATGCGGCAACCATCCTCCTCGACGTCCTCATCACCATCCCCGCGACATTCTCCTTGACATTCTTCTCGACATCCTCCTGACATTCCCGCGACATCCTCCTCGACATCCTCCACATCCTCCTCCTCGGCGTCCTCATCACACCCAGCGCTCCATTTTCATGGACGGCCGACGCCCACAGCACGCTTTCACATCGGAACGACGCAACCGGAGGTGGGCTACAAAGTGTACGGCAGACTCGGTCACCACGACCCAACACTAACACTATGCGCGACGCGCTGGATCGATCGCTGGCCGGCCGTCTCACTGACGCCGTCACCGACGCTTCACCGCTTCACCGACGCTGCCGGCTCTCCGAACGCCGTGGCCCACGGTGCGTGGACGTCTGCCTGTGTTGGCTACGACGCGCAGAGAGCGGAGCGCGAGAACACCAACACTACACAGTGACACTACACTACACATTCCGGATGTTGTGTACGCTGCGGTTCCCGCAAAAACTTTGACGCTCCGTCTCGCCGCGCGAAATGCTTTCTGAGAAACGGCTTCCCTTGGCACTGGCATCCGCTGACGGTGCCGCGCAGCAACCTGTTGCCCGGCTGGGCTGCGCTGCCACGACGTTGGCAGGAAGGACGGCGTGGCAAACTCTCTCACCACGCGCACTCTACGACGCACAACACCGGCTTCCACCCACGCAATGGCATCGAAGCATCGCTGCACGAGCACAACCTGTCCGTCCAACATCCTCGAAGTGGGAGGCTCGCCGGCAATTTCACGGGAGACTGCGACCCATCCACACAGACTGCGACCCATCCACAACACAGCATCGTGACCAAGGCTACCAAGCCGGTGACGTCGGTGATCCTTGCATGTCCGCAACGACAACTGCTGTGTCCGGCGAGTCGAACTGGTGTGCTCCCTCGGCTTTGCGTGCTCTGCTGACGGATCATCAGGCTGCGGCACGTTTGCCGCACGACCCGATTGCACGATTGAGTTGCCGCTGCCACTGGCATCGCCGGCTGCGGAATGGCGTCCTCAGGCATTGTGCTGTCAATCTTTGTCTCTTTGTCCGGCAGCTCATTCTACCAAAATTGGGCACTTCCAGACGTACAATACCACAGCGTTTCGCTGCACCTGCGCAACCTCGTCAGCCAACACCCGAAGCCTCGACTGGACCCCAAAGTCAGGAGTCGCTCACCCTCCTCCTCGAAACCAAAGTCGCACTCGGCGGCATCGAGCCGCAACCACAGGAGGCAGCCACTGACGTGCAGGATCGTTCTCCAGCGAACAGCTAGTGCTGCGCAACAGCAGGGTGGTGCGGTCGAATGCCAACTGGGGCGTGTTCTCGCTGCCGCGGGCGGTGGCGCGGCACCAGGCGCGCAACACGCGTGGCCACTGCTTTTTGATGCGTGAGGCGGAGCGGAGCAAGGGTGGCCGGGTGCCGCCGCCCCTCCCCTGTGCCCAGCGGCCACTCAAGACGGACGCGCCCGATCACCTCGTGGCCACCAAGCTCGTGCTGCATGGCAATTTGCCCGGCTCGTATCCATTCAACCGCTACCGGCGCTGCAGCTGGACGGTGTCCTACCTCGACGTGTCTCTGGCTGACGTGTCATTTTTTTTAGTCGCCATGCGGCCGTCGCGACCGGACGCGCCTCTGAGCGCAGACGGGGCCGCCGAAGCGTCCCTGCGACCTCGCGCCCTTGACGCACATTGAAGAGCGTCTGCACGACGTGTGGCGCTCGCTCTACGCGTCCGAGGAGACTACGCGTCCGAGGAGGAGGCGCGCCAGCGACAGCGCGACATGGTGCTGAGCTGCTGGGCGGCTGGTAAGAGACGCAGCGCGGCAGCGGCAGCCGTGCGTGTCCGTGTCGGCATCTGCCATTGCCGCATCCTCGCCTTGGAGAGCGGGAGCAGCTTCCAGCATCTGGAAACGGGCCGCTGCGCGCGCCACAAACCACAAGGGAGGCAGCTCCATTTACGGAGCCTGTCGGTGCAGTTTGTGATCAAAACAGCGACACCGTCTTTTCCGGCACGAGATTCCCTTTTTTTCATCTTTCCCACTACCCGCCCATTTGACGCGGCCTCTTGCACAGCGGGCTGCATCGCCTCGAGAGCCTTGCCGACGCCAGGTGCATCCACTACGGCTCGACAAGGCTGGCCACGCCGTCGGCTGTCTGGTCCTTGGGTGGTGATGGAAGACGGAAAAGAGCATGGTGGGATGTAACGCTGGCTGCGACGAGGTCGGCTTCTCAGAGGGCGGCTTTTCAGAGGGCGGCTTTTCAGGGTATGCTGCTTTTGTTCTTTGCGTTGGGCAAGTCGATGCGGCAGCATCTTCTGAGAAGTACGTACCTGGACCGACCAGCGGCGGGTCGAAACAGTACAAGTACTCCGTACCGTAAGCGCCGCTGTACACTAGCGTATGCACGAGATGGGGCAATCCTAAGCGTGGTATTTGATTTGCACACTGGCCTCCTCCGTAAGCACTACTGAGTTTAGTGTACCCACACGAGGTCAGGCGGTCCAGCGACGTTGCATTCAGTGGGCGTCAGACTCGGATGCATTTTGTGGCAGCGTTTGATGCGATTTCCTTTGCGACAGACGACATGGCACGGGAAGCATGAGAAGACGACGTGGTCACGGTGGTACGACAAAAGCAAAGACGCCAAAAACAAAAGCACCAACCCCAAAAGCACCAACCCCAAAAGCAACCCCAAAAGCACCCCCAAAAGCACCAACGCCCAAAGCACCAAACGCCAAAACAGCAATCCCCA
This sequence comes from Ophiostoma fasciatum, assembly GCA_019925495.1. Lineage (NCBI taxonomy): Eukaryota > Fungi > Ascomycota > Sordariomycetes > Ophiostomatales > Ophiostomataceae > Ophiostoma > Ophiostoma fasciatum. Next base: position 484,167 of record JADHKM010000004.1, on the reverse strand, counting down.
AAGCAAGTTCTGTTTTCTGTTTTCTCGTCCTTTTTCGCCTGCTTTTTGCCTGCCTTTTTCTGTTTCTTTCTCCTTTTTGCGTCTTCTTTCCCATAAACGGCGCAGGAGGAGCCGCCGCGGACGGCGCACTCCTCAACGAGTTCGTTGGGTAGGACAGCTTTCGGAGAAACGCCGCGGCGGCCGTGAGCTCATTCATGCACCTGGCCGACGTGGGATGAAGCGCAGCTTGTCGACGGTGCTTCCGTGGTTCGCATTCCCGACCTCGGCCACTCCAAGACCACATCCTCCCCACCTCCTCCCCTCGAGACATGGCCACGCGCCCTCCTCTTCCGCGACGAGGTCGTCCTCAGCGGCGGGCTGTAGCAGCTGCACCGTCATTTGACGCCAGCCGGAATTCTGCTGTAGCACACGAGTTGCTGCACGTATTCCTCCGCACGGCTGGTCGCATCTACCCAGGATCGCGATGCTTATCTGCACCGTTCGTTGCGTCCGACAAGGCAATGCAACATCGTGTCCGCTCACGCATCCCTTTGCTTTGATGGACCGGACTGTCACCTTGATGGCATCTGCCGACGTCTGTCTTGTGGCGGTGAGAGTCATGGCACTCCCAGCACTCAGCCACAGGCAAGCCCGAGGACAGGGCTCCGTGGCCTGTCTGCTCATGTCGGTGCCACGGCTGGCTCTCTCTTTTTTCATCCTGAGACAGCTTTTCTAGTCTATCTTTCAGTGTAAGATACAAGACAGGCCCTCGTCGTAGCGGACAGCCAACTCGTTGTGCTGCAAAGGCCACGCCCTCGGCGCGGCCGTCCTACCGTCGGCCTGCCGTTGATGGTCGATGCGAAGACGTCATCTTGTGCTCCTGTTTTGAGATGTGGCAAGACACTGTTTTTGCTGCTGCTGCTGCCGCTTGTCGTCGTCTTGGTCGTGGGTCGACGCGCCGGTCGGTGTCGAGGACAAAGGAGAGAGGGCGGCGGCGACGGCGTGGAGCTCGCCGGCGTCGGCGGTAGCGAGGCCGTCTGCCGTCGTCCAAAGCCGCCTGCCGTCGTCCAAAGCCGCCGTTGTCTGTCCACAGGCCGCCTGCCGCCGTCCAAAGCCGCCTGCTGCCGTCCAAAGGCCGCCTGCCGTTGCCACAGTCCGCCCGCCATTCTGCAGGACAGGCCAGCGCTTTCTACCACTGACTGCACCCAAAAAAGACACGTGTTCGAATTTTCCCCTGCGCGTCTCGGATGCTCCTACGCGTCCTGGAAAAGCGATGCGTGGGCCGACCTCTACCGGGCGGACCTTTCTCATGTGGACTTTCCCGCAACAGCCACGCCCCTTTCTCGTGGCGGCTGTGGATGCGGCGGGCGTCGTCCTGACATTCTCCCACAACACCGCTCCCTTTGATGCTGGATGCGGCTCGTCCATTTCTTCTCCCCAGCAACACGGCCTTCCTATTCTGGACGCGCCTCGTCCGCGCCTTCTCCTTAGGGCCATGCCCCCTATTCTTCTGCACGCAGAATAGTCTGCGACTTCTCCCACAACACCGTGCTCCTTCCGACAACGGAAGAAAGCTCGTCCGCGCTTTCTCCAAGAATGAAACGCCCCTTCTTATTTTGGGCGCTGCTCGTCGGCGCCTTCTGCCACATTACCGCGCCCCTTCCTATTCAGGGTGCTGCTCGTCTGCGCCTTCTCACACAGCGCCATGGCCCTTCCTAAACCGGAGAGAGATCACCCGCGCCTTCCCCCACAACAGGACGCGCCTTCCCATTCAGACGATGCTCGTCCGCGTCTCCTGCCAGAATACCGTGCCCCTTTCTCTTCTGGAGGCGTCGTCGTCCGGCCACCGTAGCCAAGACTGCGTGGCTGCGTTTCTGAAAAATCACCCGGGCCTTCGCGCCTTCCTATTCAGACGATGCTCGTCCGCGCCTTCTGCCAAAATACCGTGCCCCTTTCTCTTCTGGAGGCGTCGTCGTCCGGCCGTCGTAGCCACGACTGCAGCGACTGCGTTTCTGAAAGGCCACCTACGCCTTCTCTCACTCACGCGGCTTCCTATTCGGACGGTGCTCGCCCGCGCCTTCTCCAACAATGACCACCCCTTCCTATTCTGGAGGCGTCTGGACATTGTAGCCACGACAGTGGTGGCTACCTTTCTGTCCTGGACGCGTCCGGCCTTTGGAGCCGCGACCAGTGACTGCCTTTCTGCCCTGGCCAAGGCACGCGACTTGAGAGAATATTGAATGTTTTCTCCCACGCATTCACTCGCAGTCGTTTTTTTTGTTCACCACCGCTGCACCTTCTCTACGCGTGGTCACAAGTCCTCGGTTGTCCACACAGCATCCTCGACGACCATCTGCCCGACCTCCTGGTCCGGCACGCCCAGGGAAGGGAACACGCCACCCTTCTTTGCATCGATATGGCCTCGACCCGGGCGCCCTCGACCAGCATCGGCGTGTCCGAGGCAATGCGCCGGTGGGCATGAGACAAACCGGCGTGGTCGACTTTCGAGACTGGAGTGCCATTTGCACGTCCGGAATCAATGGATGTTCAATGACCACGATCACATCGAAGCACGCTGCTGTTCTCGCGCACATCCGGCTGCGGCCAAGCCTCTCGGTAGACGACCCAGGTGCGGACGACAACAACGCCGAGAGATGACGACCGAGGTGGCGCGACTTTGTCCAGCCAGCGTGGAAAGGTTCCGGCCGACGCGGACAGTCGGTAATTTGTGCCCCGATCCACGGCGCAGTTGTGATGGCCGACCAAATGGCCTCGGTGACATGGGATTGGGAGGCAAAGGATTGGGAGGCAAAGGTGCATTTGTATGATGTGCCTGGGACCTCGACGAGTTCGGCAAGGGACGGTGGCCGGTGTGTCGTCGACGCCGGAGACAACTCCACTTGTGTGCGTGCAGGGTGTGCAGGTCTAGGGAAGCGTGAAAGCGTGAATGGTGTGTCCTGTGGGTTCTTGGGCTTACCAGCTGCGCTGGTGGGAGGGTTTTCTTTTCCGGTGGTGGGAGGGTTCTCTTTTCCGGTGGTGGGAGGGTTCTCTTTTGCAGCCAGTTGGTTTGACAGCCAGTTAGTTTGCCAGCCAGTTGGTCTCATCAAACAGCCTACTTGTACTCAGAATCAGCCCTGGAGTAGAAGACAACAAGCTTCTTACACGTCACGACCTCGCCACGAGCATGATGATGATCAATTTTAACGTCGCTGGACCGGCTACCCCGGTCCGACCTCCTCGCCACGAGATTGAAAGCGTGCTGCATCGTCATAACGAGGCGGTAAGGCGGGTGACGGTAAAAAGACGACCGCGGGGCCCTTTTGTGTTTCTTTCCAAGACCGCGTCCGCCCGTCCCCCGTTTGCGTTCGTCGACCACCACCAAAGCCGCATCGTTGCGCATATTCAACGGCACTGCATCCAACCATGTCGCTTTCCAGCTGCTCACCGCTTCTCCCATCCCTGAGCTGCCGCTCCCGGAACTCCTCTTGGACGCGTTCGTGGCGGCCGTCGACGACGACGACCTCCCGGCCTTGCAGGCTCTCCTCGCAGAGCATTTCCCGGACCGGACCGACGCGTGTGCTGGGAACAAGCACGGCTTGCATCATCTGGTCCCGGTCGAGAGGCGCGCGATTCAGCTAGACCGCGCCGCGATGGATGGTGGCCGAGTTCATTCCAGCACGGCTTTCCCGGGAAGAAGCACACGGCGGACGGCGCCGTCGCCGCAAAGGCCAAGCAGACGCTCCTCGTCCTCCTCGCCAACGGCTGGGACATCAACGGGACGATGTAGGGCTTTCTGTGCAGGCATTTGGGTTATTGTGGCAAAACGGGGATGGTGGTCGCCGTGGATGGTGGTCGCCGTCGCCGTCGCCGTCGCCGTCGCCGTCGTCGTCGCCGATGTTCCTGATTCCTGTCCTTCCTGATTCCTGTCCTTCCACTGACCCCGTCCAGCTACTGTCCCCGACCGCGACATGATGCGGTGGCTGATGGCGCACGGCGCGGACCTCAACGCCCGCCCGCCCCTACCTCGACATCACGGCCACGTCCGCGGCGGCAGAGCGCGCGCCGCTGGCTCTTCTGCGCAAGCTGTTGGACCACCACGGCGGCAGCGTGCACCGCGGCCAGCTGCTGCACCGCGCCCTGGACCGGCGGCCGACGCCGGCGCCTGTTTTGTGGTCAGCCGGGCCGGCCGGAGACGGTGCGGCCGACGCCGACACGGCCGACGACGTGGTGGAGGTGCTCTGCATCCTCGTCGACCGGGGCGCGCCGTGGCGCGTGGTCAACCGCACCGAGTACGCCGACCGACGACCCGCCGTCGGCCGGCGTGTTCTTCGTGCAGAACCTGAGCACGGCGCTGGCGTGGACGGAGGCGGCGCAGCAGGAGCAGTCAAAGCAGGCAAAGCAGGCGGAGCATTCGGGGCAGACGCCGCAGACGCCGCAGGCCGACTACGAGCGCGTGTGCGCCCTCCTGCGGTCCGCCATGCTGTCCTCGTACGTCCTGCACAGGCTGTCCTCCTGTGGGCGTGTCTGGCTGACGTGTCTTTTTTTTTAGTCGCCTTGCGGCCGTCACGACTGAACCGCGCCGGCGCCTCTGACCGCGGAGATGGCCGACGAAGGTCGTCGAATCGACCGGAGCTGTGTGCGTGGGGCGCTGGATTATCTGGAAGTGCGGCACCGTCGCAGACTCGGCGAGGACGGCACCGTCACGGACCGGCCTCGATGGCGTCGAGGATTGCGTGGTCAGGGCCATATGCAAGGCGCGATGTGGCACGGGGTCAGAGGACAACGGATGGCTGGCGTTTCCCGGAAATGGCTACGGAGTACGCAGACGCTGCTCTCTACGGGGATGAATGTGGAATGGGCCGCCAGCCTGCTGTCCCATGCTGAAGCGCATGTTAAGGCTGGTGCTCGCTGCTGCGTCTACGGAGCAGGGCTGGTCTGATCTCGGACGACCTGGAGGGCATGCACGGGCGCAAATGGCCGCGCCGTGTTGTGGATTTCGTGCGCTGCACAACCGCGAGGGACGGAGTGGCGACGAGCAGGCCACGCTGGCCTGCGCAGAGGAGAACGGCACCATGAACGAGGACGGCGTCACGGCAAGTGCCTCTACGGAGTACGCACGCTCGCCTTTGCTGTGGATCGAGCGGGTGTGGATCGAGCGGCGGTAGATCGAGCGACGGTGGATTGAGCGGTGGTGGATCGAGCGGCGGTGGATCGAGCGGCGGTGGATTAAGCGACGGTGGATCGAGCAATGGCCTGTCGTCGGGTCGTGGTCGAGCGTAGAGCGTCGAGCGTCGAGTCGTGATGCCGGTTGTGACGGAGCCAGTTCGAACGGTGCGACCGACGGACAACAACCGAACAACCGCGGAAGGCGATTGCATGCAGGCTTGGACTGTGGTCGTGGTACATAGTACATGTACATGTACTCCGTACTCCTAGGCGTTTTGGTGCATTTGTCGTACCACCGTGACCACGTCGTTCTCATTCCGTGCCACGTCCTTCCCACCTGCCCGTGCATTAGGGCGACGACCGCGATAGGGTAGCGGCTGCTGATAGGGCGACGGCTGCCTGTTTAGCCGCCGGCTGCCTAGTCTCCACACACGCCAGCGCAGCAAACGAACAGCGCATCCCCGCAGCGGCAGGCAGTAGGCGTGCGCTGGCAAACGGCCGGACAGACGGCACGGACGGCGCGGCACGGGGTGGACGAAAATGAGGAGGCAACGGCGGAAAGCAGAGCAAGCAGAGCAAGCAGAGCCCCAGGACAGGTTAAAACAGAGAGGTCCCCGCTCTCTCTCCGTACGTTTGGCAACACCTCTCTCTTCCTTTCAGCCATCGTCGCCTTTGCAATCCTCAGAGCTTTTCCGACCAACCGCGCCCACCAGCTGAACAGACGCGCCGCAGTGTCCCCGCTGCTTGTTTGCAGTATGTTGCTGATGCTTATTTCTCGTTTTCGTGTCTCGCTGACACGGGGAACAGACCATGTGCAGTCGTCACCATTATGTGACAATATTCAGGGGATGCCGGCACGCCGTGGACTCGGACAGGGTAGAACAGTGCGACACGGCAAAGGCGCGAGGCTCGGATTGCCCCGCCAGCGACATCAAGGATATCTGGTTTGGCTCGACCCAAAAAACGACTGGTTGCCCAACCTGCGGAGACGAGGGCTTCTCGGAGCCAGGGCACTGAAGTGGGGGAGGGAGATAAGGGGGCCGTCTGGGTCGTGGATAAGCTCCTCCATATTTATGCTTATACACTGTATACTTCGTACGGAGTAAGTCTTACGTGTACTTGTACTCTTGCACTTCATACAAATTACTGGGCGGTTACGGAGTACGGAGTACTTTACTTCAGTGTGTGGGGTCTCCCTTTTGCTGAATAATACATTCAGGGGTTTGTGTGGGTCCCGGAGCGGGTATTTTGTATATTTATACCTGCGGCAGACGCGCTCCTCGTTTTTATTCTTTCTCTTCCTCGTAAAACATTTTCCCCTAGGTTCAAGCCCACGCCTCAGATCATGATTCCGAAAACGATCCCCGACAGCATGGTGACCCACTTGGGAACCACGGTGTTGACCGACCCGGTGATCCTCGCGCGATTTGTATGTCTGCCGCCGGGCGGAACGAGGAGAGGAACGCGCGCTGCTGGCAGGACTGCTAACCATGCAAAGGGTCGCTCTGTCGGAATGGGCGGCACCGGCATCGTGGAGCTGCTGCCGGGCGGGCAGCGGGTCAAGAAGTCGGTGAACCCGGGCTTCGAGGAGCTGCGGCGGCGGCCGCTGATCAAGGAGATGCGGCGCGAGATCGACGTCTACAACGTGCTGCCGCGGCGCCACCCGCGCTTTCTGACGATGCTGTCGTCGTTTGTGGAGGACGACGACGCGGGCCTGGAGCTGGAGTACATGCCCAACGGGACGCTGCGCGCGTATCTGGAGAAGCGGTGGGGGAGGCCGTGGAGGGATCAGGGGGGGCAGACGGACGCCGATGCCGACGGTGACGCCCACGCCCACGCCCACGCCCACGCCGGCGAGGCGGTGCCGCTGCGGCTGCGCGCGCGCTGGGCGCTGGAGATGACCGACGGCGTGGCGGTGCTGCACGCGCACGGCGTGATGCACTCGGACCTGCAGCCGGCCAACATGCTGCTCGACAACACGCTCGGCGTGCGCCTCATCGACTTCTCGGGCAGCCGGCTGGGCGACCAGCGCAACGCCGCGCTCGAGGCCGCGCGCTACTACATGGCGCACGCGCCCGGCGACGTGGCGGCGCCCCGCGGCTTGGTGACGTCCGTCGCCACCGACCTCTTCGCCCTCGGCAGCTGCCTCTACTGCGTCGTCACCGGCGCCCCGCCCTACGTCGACCTGTCCGACGACGAGGTCGAGGCGCGCTTCGCCCGCGACGAGTTTCCGCCGCTGGTGGTGGTGGCGGACCAAGAAAGCGGCAGCGGCCGCGGCCGCCCCATCCTCTTCGCCGACGCCATCCGCAAGTGCTGGCACGCCGAGTTCGCGTCGGCCGACGCGCTGCTCGAGGCGCTCCGGCTCGAGGTCTGCGCCGTCTTTGGCGACGACGACCTGGCCTACATTGAGGGCGCGACCGGGCTGACGCTGCGCACGGCAGACTCGGCATCAGGGGGGAACGCGGAGCAGCCGGCAGACTCGGCATCGGGAGGGAACGCGGAGCAGCCGGCAGACTCGGCATCCACGGGGAACGGGGAGCAGCCGGCAGACTCGCCATCCACGGGAAGGAACAGGGAGCAGCCGGCAGACTCGCCATCTACGGGAGGGAACGGGGAGCCGGCGGTGGGTACCACTTCCACTAGCGGAACCGTCCGAGCCTAAACAAGCGCAGACGCGGACGCGGCCGCTACGGAGTAGAGGATCGAGAGATCGCCAGAGTGGGCATCGCCGGGTCCGCCGCGGACACTAGACGCGCCGTCGCGTAGCGTGTTGTCCGAGGCGGGTCGTAGGGAAGTACAAGTACGGAGTAGTTTTGTATACGAGCAACGCGCGCAGACGGCTGCCACCCCTCGATTTCAGGACGCATACGAGCATCCAAAACACGTAGTAGCACGACACCTTGTCCCGTCAGCCTGCCTCTGCACCAGTTGTCCAAGTACGCAAAATTGCGTCGGTCTGGTTTTTGCGGCGTCGTTGTCGGCGCGCAGATTGCGCCGGTCTGGTTTGCGGCGTCGTTGCGGCGCGCAGATTGCGCCGGTCTGGTTTTTGCGGCGTCGTTGTCGGCACGCAGCTTCGCCACCTCCTCCAGCTCCTCATCCCCTCCAGCTCCTTGTCGCGCACGAGGTCGGGAACGTCGGCCTCGGCGGTGGTCAGGGCGTCGTCCAGGGTCGGTCTGCTCGAGCGGACGGGCACATCTGGTCCATGAAGCGGTCCTGGGCTCCGACAGCAGCTGCGGCGGCGTACTGGCCGAAGCATCCACGCCCGGCGGCTGGCGCGTAGCGTGCCGACGTCGGGGCGGTCGGCCGTCAGCCGCGTGGCCAAGCGGAAGGGCTGTCCTGCTACGAGATGCCGACGGGCCAGCTGTCGTCTGCGGCGGGTGGTGGCTGGCTCTTGTGCGCGTCGGCCGCCAGTGGAATTGCCAGCAAAGATTCACTTTCCCGCGGTCCGTCCCCCGACGGGAGAGCCAGTCTGGTCCGAGCAGGTCGACGACACCTTGCAGCCGCGCAGCCGCGCAGCCGCGCAGCCGCGCAGCCGCGCAGCAGGCGCTCTCCGCGTGGGGGATCAGCAGAGTTTCCTACCGCGGCGACCCCTCGATGACGAGACGGCGCGGGCGGCAAGGACGACGGCGCTCTTCTCCTCTGGCACGGATGGAAGGAGCCATGGGCATGACGAGGAGCATGATTAGATTTCCCACAGATCCAAAGAGGCACTCGGAACTTGGAACAATCAATACTTTTTCTTGTCAATCAAGAGTCCCGCCGCCTCACTCCCTCGATATCATCGTCCACTCCACCTCCACCTCCACCTCCATCGTCCATCGTCCACCGTCCACCGTCGAGTTTTCCCTTTTCTGTCCCTCCCGCAGCTCCCTCCCATCGTTTTGGGCGCGCCAAAACCCTCAAAGGCGGCCTTGCTTTTCCAAAATCAAAAACCCATTCCCCCACAACTCGTCAGCTGCCTGGGGCCGACAGTTGTCGTACCGCGGTTTCTCACGCAATCCGCTCGGTGGTTGGCCATGTCTTTCCTGTCCGAGGACCTCCCCGCTTAGAGGCACTACTAACATACAGGGGCCTGAATCGCGCGACAAGACACGTGATCATGTGTTTTGCTCAGGAACGTGTTTTGGCCAATGGCGAGCTGGAAGACGTGGGCCATCAACGGACGTGATTTGCCGCCGACAGGGAGGAATATCCTTCCCTCGTAACGAACGTACAAACCCCACCGTCAAACCCAGCGCCTGCATCATACACGGCCGCCGCAGGACGGATGCATGTCGTGCTCGCCCGGCAAGTCCTCGGATCCGATCGATGCGATTGAGGAAGACGAGGTGACGAAGCTGAGGCACTCCTTGCTGCCTCGGAAGCTCGAGCAACAAACGAACTCGAAGAATTGACAAAGGAGCGCGACGAGGCCATCAGGCAACGCAAAGAGGAACACCGCTGCGGATCCAGGATCAGCAAGATCACGCGGCCTTCATGGCTGCGGTTCAGGAGGAACGAGCGGCGGCAGCTCGTGACAACTCTCGTATGTGGCCGACCCTGCTTATTTTCCTCTTCTCGCTTGTCCCTGACCATCGCAGAGCAGCCGCTCGGCGGCTACCTGGCCGCCGTCGACCGACTCAACAACGTTCTCTCGCGGTCCGAGGGCGAATAGGCCAAGGCGACGACGTCGGGCCGCACGACCATCATGAGCAAATACTATCCCCTGAAGATGAGAATCTGGCCTGCGTTCCCCGCGACCTGCCGCGCCGCGTTTGCGCGCATCCAGGACCAGCTCGGGACCAGGCGCTGTTCCCGTCCAAGAACGCCATGGGCTTCGAGCAGGGGCGGCGGCCCACAACCGGCACGTGCGCCGCACGACGCTCGGCGAGCACAAGGCCGCCCACCGGATGCGTGCGCCGGCCGTGGCGCGCTACGTCGAGCAGCCGCTGCCCGAGGATTTTCTGCTGCAGCTGGCGCGGCGCGGCGGCTCCAGCAAGGCGGCGGAGGCGGACCCAGACCACCCGAACCCGGACGCGCACCTCGAGAAGCTCGCGGCCGCAGCGGGGATGCGGTTCCTGCCGGGACAAGTCTACTACGCCCGGGCCCTCTGCCAGACGTTCCACTACATGGTGACGTCGGGCACCGAGTACGGCTACCTGGCCAGCGGCGAGACGCTCACCTTGCTGCGGGTGGCGCCCGACGACCCGACGACGCTGCTGTACTGCCCCACGCTGTACCCCCAGTACGTCCAGCGCGGGGCGGGCGAGGCAGGCGAGGCAGGCGAGGCAGGCGAGGCAGGCGAGGCCGTCGACGCGGGCGAGGCCGTCGACGCCGGCACTCTGGCCGTCTCGGCGCTGGCCGGCTTGTGCCTGCTTGCCTTTGAGTCGCGCCCCGACCCCCTGCGGCAGAGGACGCTGAATCTGTCGCACCTGGCCCTCTTTCCGGAGCTGCCCCCGTCCGAGGCCGACTCCTCCTCCGCCGCAGCCTCGCCGTCCAGTCCGGCACACAGCGACGACAGCAGCGGACGGCGTTGTCGGGCGAAGACGACGAGGAGGAGGAGGAGGAGGAGGAGGACGGCGACCGCGTGCCGCGCAAGGAGAGGAAGCGGCGGCGCATTGACGTGCTGCAGCGAGGCTACCGGCGGCGGGTGCTGCCGTTGCAGCCGACGCCGTTGGACCCGGCGTCCTTCCGGCCGATCCGGCCGTACTGCACGCAGGCCTGCCTGCGGGGTCTCGTGTTCGGCGAGCCCCTGGACCACGACTGCCCCAACATTGTGCTGCACTTGGGCGCTGCCCAAGACGGCGGACGAGCTCCACGTGCTGGTGCAGGAGCAGCTGCTGGGCAACATGGAGCAGGACTGCGCTTGCTTGCTGGAGCAGGGGCACTGCGGCGCGGTTGGGTGCCTGTTCCAGATCACGGTGACGGGCTACGGCTACACGCTGGTGGCCAAGGGCGTGCAGTCGTCTGACTACGCGCTGCTGCGGCACGAGGCGGGCGTGTACAGGCGGCTGGCGCGGCAGCAGGGCTTCCTGGTGCCCGTGTGCCTGGGCGTCCTGCGGCTGCGGCAGCCGTACCCGATGGACAACTGCATGCTGGTGACGCACATGCTGCTGATGTCGTATGCGGGCGCGCCGCCGGGGCGCAGCCAGGACGACAGCGGCCTGCGGCCTTCGTGCCGGCTGTACAGCGGGCACTCGGCTGTGGAGAGCCCGCTGCTGGTGTAGGATGGGGTGACGTCGACGTGAGACGGCGTGAGACGACGTTGATGATGAACAAGATACCCATAGACACGGATACCCATAGACACGGATACCCACAACATGATACCATAGCACTGCAATCCGACCGGCGGCAGACGCAACGAGACGACGGCCGGTCCTCTTTCTGCTGGCCCATCGCGGCCGTCCCGGGCCTCTGCGGCTCGGTCGTGATGGGTCACGTGACTGGTGTGCTGCGCCACATGTGCAGTTAACGGGTTTCTGGCGGGGTTAGCAGGTGTTTGTACCGCTATTTGCACCGACGCAGCGGCGCAGATGCTGGCAGCCGTACACCGCCGTAGGGAGTAGACAAGTAGACACACTGCAGCACCGCCGCACCGCCGCACCGCCCTAGGCACGGACCGTCGTGGGCTGGCCGCCCAGTGAACAGACGGCGCCAAAGTGGGCTCGCAGTGGGCTCGCAGTGGGCTTGCAGTGGGCTCGCAGTGGGCTTGGGCTCCCAGTTAAGTGGGCTCCTCAAGTCTGCCCAAGTGGGCTCCTCTTGCTGGCTTGGTTTTCGGGGCCATCGCACAGAGTGTGCGCACTGTGCAAGCACTGGGTTCTCAATTCTGCCTCTCCGTAGCACATTTCTCACATCTCGCGGTAGTGGTTCGTTAGTGTTGCTGTTGGAGTTGAGTTGGCGATGTTGGTTTGGAATAGAGTTCTCTACATATGCGTGGCGTTGCGTTTGCACGTTTGTTTGTGGGTGATGCCCACGTGTCGCCGGTGTCGCCGGTCGCGTTGGTGTCGTGTTGGGTTGGCGATTTTTTTTGGGCGTGCTTTTTGGTTGCTGTTTGTGTTTTTGTGTTTTGGCGTGTTTGCACTTGATGTTTTTGTTTTGGCTTTTTTGCTGTTGGCTTTTTGCTGCTGGCTTTTTGCTGCTGGCGTTTTGTGTTTTGCGTGTCTGCTCTTGGCGTTTTTTGGTTTGGTGTTTTGGCCTTTTTGGTGTCTGGCCTTTTTGCTGCTGTTTGCGTGCTGCTGCGTTTTGTCCTTTTCGCTGTTTGGCCTTGGCGTTTGCTCTTGCTCTTTAGTGCTCTGGCTTGCATTGTTGGCTTTACGGTCTGCCTCTGCCGTCTGCCTGCCGAGTCCGCCATCCATCCACTCCGAGCGTGAGGCAGGTCTCGCGTCTGTCCGGCTACGCACGACCGCCGACCGCCGACCGCACGACCGCACGACGAGGGCGCACGTCACGAGCTGGTTCAGCACGAGCTGGTCCAGCGGGAGCACAACGGTCCAGGGCGCGTCCGGCTACGGCACGGCTGCGCACCGTGGCGCACACGTTGGGCGTTTGCACGTTTGTGGCATTCGTGGCGTTTGCACGTTGGGCGTTTGCACGTTGGGCTTTTGGGCCGCCACGTTCGCCGCTGCTTGCTGACAGGTTGCTGACAAATTACACGTATTCGATTGTCTGCCTGCCCTCTCCCACGCCTGCTCGGGCTGTCTGCCCCTCTGCCCCTCTTCCCGCCGCGCCCGCTCGTCAAGCGTCCGCGTCCGCGTCCGCGTCTGCGTGTGCGTCTGCGCGCCCCTGGCGGTCTGCATGCTGCGCCGGGCTCGGCGGTCGGTCGTTGCCGTCGAGGTTGTTGCCGTGTCCGTTGCTGCTGCCGTTGCTGTTGCCGTTGCTGCCGCTGCGGTTGTTGCCATTTTCGTCGTCATCATCATCGCCGTCATTGCCGTCATCGCCGTCGTCGCCGTCGCCGTCGCCGTCGTCAGCGTCATCATCCTCCCCGCTGTCCTCCGCCCCAAAACCCGCAGACGACCCAGAAGAGTAGGCCCCCGAGTAGGCCGCCGCCCCCGAGCTGCCCCCCCCCGAGTTCCCCCCCGCCGGATGGGTCCCGTTCACCATCGGCCGCTGCTGGCTCACAAACTCGATAAACGAGCGGCGCACCACGGCCATCACCGACGCGCGCGTCGAGTCGTCCCACGGGCGGCCGGTGCCGAGACGCACGCGGCCGTCGGCGATTCTCTCGTTCAGCACCCGCTCAAAGATGGCCATAAAGGCCTCTCTGCCGGGTACTGCCTCTCTGCCGGCGACTGCCTCCCCGTTGGCCGCGGCCGCCGCCGGGTCGTCGTCGTCGTCTCCCGCGCTCTCGCTGCGCGCATCGGCACGGCTGTCGGCCATGGCGTTGTGTGTGGCCTTGCTTCTTGCGAGCCCGGATCTCGGCGTGTCGAGGAGAGGGGCGGTGCGGGGTAAGACGGCTGCGAAACGGGCTCGCCATCGTCTTCTTCGTCCCAATATGCTTAGAAGCATATCCAACAGAAGCATATGCTTATGTCGAATAAAGCATATGCACGTATCGTGCGGGCGGTGAAAGCGGGGTAAGCCACCGCAGACCACTTGTATATGGGTAAGCAAAAATAACGAGGTTTTCCCCATACATTTGTACTCGTTATTTTACTCGACTGACTGTAGAAACAGTCCACGGTTAGCTACGAATGTAGTTAACGGGGCCTTGTTGCATATTGAATTGGCCGTAATTTCTCGTGCTCCCTTGAATCCCTCCTCGAATTTCCCTCGAATCCCTCCTCGAATTTCCCTCGGCTCGGCACAACTTCCCACCACCGACCACCATGGAATCCGCCGACGAAGCCAGGCGGGAGAATGAGCAGCAGCGCGCGCCCGCGATGAGAAGCGGCGTCGCGATGAGCAGCGCCGTCGCGATGAAATCGAAAAGGCGGTGGCGCTGACCGACTACGACACGTTTCTGTACGTTTCTGTCTCTCTGCCACGACAACATGTACGCCCACCTGACCATTCCACAAAACCCGACGATGACCACCACGGGCATGGTCACCAACGTGGACGCCTTCGACGAGTCGGACCCCGGAGACGAGAACCAGCAGCACAGCGGCACGAGAGACGCCGAGAGCCGGCCATGCGGGCGGTTCAGCAAAAGGACGCCGAGAGCCGGGGGCGTTTGGCCGCCGACGATGGGCCGCCGACGATGGGCCGCCGACGCCGGCCAAGCGCCGCCTGCTGTCGTCCGTGAGCCAGAGGTGGATGCGAGAGGCCGGCGGCGTCCTGAAACGGTGGCCGGAGCCGTACGACGAGATTGCTCTCCGACGAGATTGCTCTCTGACGAGATTGCTCTCCGACGAGATTGCTCTCCGACGAGATTGCTCTCCGACGAGATTGCTCTCCGACGAGATTGCTCTCCGACGAGATTGCTCTCCGACGAGATTGCTCTCTCCGACTCGAGCGGCGGCGGTGGCAGTGGCGGCGACGTCGACATCAGCAAATACCATGTCCGCCAACGTACGCCACTGCCCTACTGCAGCCAGGCCTGCATCCTGGGGCTGCGCAACGGCGGCCCGCTCGACCCCGACTGCCCCAACGTGCACCTCCCCAGCGCCCAACGACGATGACCGCGACCGCGACGGCGACGACGACGGCGACGACGACGGCGACGACGATGGCGACGGCGACAACGATGGCGACGGCGACGGCGACGGCGACGACGACCGCGACGACGACGACGACCGCGACGACGACCGCGACCGCGACCGCGACCGCGACGACAACCACCATGGACTTGCGGCTGCGCAGTTCTGCAAGCGCATGCAGCAGCAGCAGACGACCTCGACAACTGCGACGCGTTGGACAAGTATGGCCAGTTTGGCGCCATCGGCATGCTGTTCCGCCTCACGCTGCAGGGCTACGGCTACTGCGTGGTGGCCAAGGGGGTGCAGCGCGTGCTGGTGCCTGTGTGCCTGGGCACGATCGACCTGGCGTGCCCCTACGTCACGTCGCACGGCGGCCCATGTGCATCGACTTTGAGCGGGCCACCGTCCAGCAGACGCCCGTGCGCCGGAGAGCGCCCAAGCAGCCGCAGTTGATGGTGGAAGACGAGGGGAGAGGTAGGGAGGAGGGCGTGGTCGCGACAGGATTCAACGTGATCCGACAGGATGTCGGCAGGACAATCCGCTTTGGGCCGGCCTCCACTTTGGCCTGTGCACAAGGGCTGTCTCACCCTTGTGTGCCCAAACGTCCTGTCGTGGAGTCGGCGCGAAGCACTGCGCCATGTCGTACGTCTCGTACGAACAACGGGGCGCCGTACAGCAGACACCGGGTCCGCGAGGGCGGCCGGCGCGTCGTCTGCGCCTATGTGTCGGCGGACGGACGGACGGACGGCGGACGGCGGCACGGCAAAGACGCCGTTTGAGGGCACGGAGGGAGGGCACGGAGAAGAAGAAAGCAGGGCAGGGCGCCTGAGAAGAAAGCAGGGCGCCTGAGAAGAAGGCAGGGCGCCTGGGAAGAAAGCACAAGGAGCCGCAGGCAGCCGCAGGCAGCAGAATACAAAGAGACTCATGAAGAAAAAGAAACGCAGGGCCGCCGGCGGCGCGCGGCCATGCCAACCAAAGCAAATAACGTTGCGGCGGCGGCGCGGATCGCGGCGCTAACGAGGGCCCGTTTCATTTTTGCCTTGTTTTTCCGGCTCCCCACTTTCTGGCGGGCGGGCGGCCCAGCCAGCCCGGGCCCGCCAGCCCTAGGGCGCCCGCAAGCTACTGGTGCTCACTGAACGCACGGCGAACGCCGGCAGGACGACAGCGGCTGAGATCAAGCTGAAGAAAAAGCGGCGCAGCTGGGCGCTCGACGAACAGTGATGCGCACGCATCGCCCAGGTGCCCTACAGCGCAGGAGCCACGTGACCCCTGTCACGTGACCCCTGCCAGCTCTACCACTTTATATAGGGCCCCTACGGCCAGTCCGTAGCTTGGACTCCCATCCA
Organism: Ophiostoma fasciatum; assembly: GCA_019925495.1. Classification (NCBI taxonomy): domain Eukaryota; kingdom Fungi; phylum Ascomycota; class Sordariomycetes; order Ophiostomatales; family Ophiostomataceae; genus Ophiostoma; species Ophiostoma fasciatum. The sequence goes on along the minus strand of JADHKM010000004.1, from coordinate 468,056 downwards.
ATCTACTCTCTTCTCTTCTTGCTCCTTGCTCAGTCTCTCCAGACCGCAGTCCCGTCTGCCGGGATCTTACGACCGTCATACGTGCCTGCGTCTTACGCCCTTCGCCTTGCTTTACCGCCGGCTGGCATCCCAAGCCAGCCCGCGAGGTGCGCACGCGCTTGTCGTGCGCAACAAACAGAGGTGAACCACGGCAAGACAAGGAGATGGACAAGGCTCGTGATGGTGTCTTGTATTTTGTTGCCTGCTTGCCTGGTCGTGTCTACTTGTACAGAGTGGATGCAGGTGAACGTAGAGTCGATTAAGAGAAATGGATGTTTGCGAATAATTCTTGAAAGAGACGCTCTTGAAATTCAAGCTTTATTTCATGAATTATCAAAGTATCAATCATCAAATTATCAAAGTATCAAATTGTCAGATTATCAAACTAACAACTTATCCACATATATTGCATCAAATCTTTCAAATCCAAATCTGTCTATTCAAAGAAGCTCGTCCTCGTACGTACGTACGCCGGCATACGCTCAACAGCCACCGCAAAGCCACCGCAAAGCCACCGCAACAGCCACCGTCAACATCAACAGCCAGTCAACATCAACAGCCAGTCAACATCAACGCCAGTCAACATCAACAGCCACCGTACACCAACAGCCACCGTCAACATAACAAACGACAACCAACGTCCGCCGCGCTCCGTCGTCCCACTTGGCTGCTTTTCTTGGCCGCCCCGCTGCTTTCTTTTCCAGCCTCCACACCACATCCCCGGACTTTCTTTTTGTCCCTCATTCTTCCGCCGCGCGCCCGCCAAGACGGCCGCTGCGGGCGCGCCAAACACGCTCGTTCATTTGGATCTGCCGCCGAGGCACGGACTGACTCTCCCTCATTCTGCGCCCTCTCTTTTTCTGCGCCCTCCGCCGCCCTGGACAGCTTGTTTTGACCACCGCATGCCGGCCCGTGTGGAGGGATCTTGTCTCCGCGCCGTCCGCATGACTCGTGCTGGAATGCCGTCCGCCCTGACAGCGAGCATCGCGGCCGCCCCGACGAATATATAAGGCCCGGTCCCTGGCCGTCCAGGACCGACTTCTTTCCATCCTCACCAACGCACATCCGCTTCCACTCCTTCACTCTTGCTCCTTTCTGAAACGTCACTCTTTTGCATCTCTTCAAACTCGTCTGAGAACGCCCCTCTCACCACAATGAAGGCTTCCATGCTCCTCCTGTCTGTGCTGGCCGGCCTGGCCGCGGCCAGCCCGATCGCCAACTCGGCCGGCAACGCGGTCGCCATCGACACCCGCTCGTCGTCGTCGGGCAGCACTGACAGCGGGAGCGAGGCCAAGGGCAGCTGCAAGGCCTGCATCGACTTTTGCACGGGCCGCGCCGACCTCCTCGACGGCCTCTGCAAGATTCTGGTCTGCGGCGTTGACGTGGGTTCTCCCTTGTCTCTCTCTCTCATCACAGTCCCGTCTGACAAACAGTGTGTTCTCGTCTAAGCGCCTCGCATCTCCGACTGTCAAGCAAGGCGACTGTCAAGCAAAGGCGCCAGGCCAGGCACGACAAGGAGCTGCAGGATGATGCATGGAGTTCTCAAGGCGGTCGGCCATTGAGTTTAATCTCGGCCATCTTGTAGCGAGCAGATTAATCTACTTGGAGCCTTGTTGACTTGACCTTTGTTCGAGCCTTGCAGACAGTGCTTGACTTTGTTTTTGAGCCCCGATTTCATTTCGCCCCCAGCCCCCGCTTCGCGTACGGTCCCGCTGCCAGCAGCACCAGTACCGCAAGTCGACAGAAGCAGGCCGAAGACGGCGCGAGGCGGGGACAGACAGACGGCGCGAGGCGGGACAAACAGACGACGCCGAGGCGGTAACCGTTTGTCTGTCTCAGATGAACAACCAGACTCGACGCGAGCCGCCTGCCGCTGGTCGGTCTCGAAACGCGGCACCGGTCTGCAGAGTATCCTTGGTTGGGTACTGCTCCTCCGTACGGCGTATATCCGCGTACCCGGTGTTGGCGCCAGTCATGCATACACCTGCAGAGTGCTTGCGTCTGTCTGTATTTAGTCACGCAAACAGTAGTGCTTGCGTTTGTCTGTCGAGTCATGCAGTTACGCTTGCAGCAGTGCAGTGTTGTTTCACGGAACGGTTCGTGTAAGACATGTTACGTGACTGTTCGTGACTGTTCTACGTGACTGTTCTACGTGGACTGTCCTACGTGGACTGTCCTACGACATGTTCTACGACATGTTCTACGACATGTTCTACGTGACTGTTCTACGTGGACTGTTCTACGTGACTGTTCTACGACATATTCTTCGTTGAATGTTCTACATCTACGTGGCACTGCGTCGCGTTGCCAAGCTGCAGAGGCCGTGTACGACCTTTTCGTGCGCGCTGCGTCTGCGAATCTGCCTCGTAGCTTGTTGATGCTGTGCAGCCGCACCGTTCGAAGCCGTCAAGTCCGCGATCGAGGACATGCAGGTGACAGATGGAGTCGACGTATCGTGCATCGAGTTCTTGTCCTCTTTTTTATCTGATGCTCCTTATCTGTGCCATTGCAAACAGCGGCCGTGTTTCAGACCACGCACCGTCGAGGCCAGACGCCTCCAAGAACGCGATCCTGTCGGCAGCACTGCATGACGACGAGAGATGACCGTCCAACTGGGCGGTCCGACCACGAGTCAGGTGACTTCCTGCCACCAATCAGGCTTGCCTAGACGAGACAGGCTCCTCCGCCGGACGAAATGTCTGTCTCGACAGCCGACGCTGTCTGTCTCGACCCGACGCCTTTCTGTCTCGACAGCCGACGCCTGTCTGTCTCGACAGCCGACGCCTGTCTCTCTCTCTCTCTTCCATAGTCGGTCCTAGACACTGACCTTGCACAGGTTATGGCCCCCAGACGCTCTTTGAATCGCGTCTGCTGCGCGCCCTACGGTTGCTTTGACGTCCAACGACGACGTCCAACGACGACGTCGTCTGTCGTCCGCCGCTTGTGGACGGTTGGGCTTTTTGGCCGCGTCTGTCCGTCGTGACGCGTATCGACGACATTCTTTGGCCTTCTGGCGGTGACCGTCGGACAGGTTTCGACAGGTTTCGTTGACGTGTCTTTCTCACGACGCCCAACAGCGACGTCGACGTGCCTGTCACCACGATAATCAGAACGAACAGGTACACGGAAAACGACATCTTCCAAGCACTTATCTCGCGACGCTCCGATGCCGACAGGCGGCCGACGCGACAAGGGGCACAAGAACGAGTCCAACGGCTTTCCGTGTCTGGTATCGTGTGGTATCGTGGATGGTTATCCAGGGACGGACGCTGGGCTGCCACCGCGCTATCCAAGCACGGCACATGGCGTCTCGGGAGAGTTGGCTGGAGGCTTTTCTTGGTAGGAACCCGTCGATTCACGTCCATTCAGTGCAAAGGAGCATCTATGCTCGACGGACGTGGTCAGCACATGGTTCCGCCGTCTCGAGATACCCGAGGCTGGACCACGCCGTCGAGTGCATTTCAGCAACGGGCCAACACTGCCCCCTCATCATACTCGCGACAAGAAATTGCAGCAACCGGCTTCCCGACTGCGATGGACCACGACAAGGACTGGCCATCCGTGGCTTAGAACGGCCGGTCCAGCAACTCTACTGGGGTGCGTGGCTGCGGAATGTTCATCCCCTTGTCCGCCCAGACCAGCCCGACCAGGCGCGTCTTGGTCGCATCCTCAGCCGTTGGACGTCTATCTTCTCGCCTTGGCTGTTGACAGACGGGAGCTGTCTTCCACCACTTGCCAAGATGGCCTTTTGGCAGCCTACCACGCCGCCGGGCGAGCACCCTGTCTGTCGGGAAAACAAAAGCGGTGGCGCGCAACGGGTCTCTGGCCTGTGACCGTTGCATGAACATGAGGCGGGTCTACCACGGCACGGTACTGCTCCAGTTCGACGTCAGGACTGAAAAACTCCGGAGTAGACAAACGCAAAACCAAGAGAGTGAGACATACGGCCAAGACAGCCGTCGGACAGTTGCAAATCCAGCGGCGCAAATCGCGGCAGAGACGTCCCGTGCAGATGGTCTAGAGAACGGCGATTCGAATGAGCCGGGCGCGTTCAAATCAGCCAGTTTGGTGGTGAATGAGCTTCCTTTGCAAGGTGTTGTTTTTGTGGCCTTTGTTTTTTTTTTTTCGTCATTGGGCTGACCAAAAGGTAGGTCTACCCACTACTTGCGCGACGCGTTGTGGACAAGACCTTGCCCTTGCCCTGCCCACAACCGCCCAGAACCGCCACCCTCTTTTCTGCTGTCTTGTGACGACACTCTGACGTTTGACCAGACTGTCGCCTGTCTTTTTGTCGTCGCCTGTCTTCTTGTCGTCGCCTGTCTTCTTGTCGTCGCCTGTCTTCTTGTCGTCGCCTGTCTTCTTGTCGTCAACACGCCTGTCGTCCGCTCTGGACGTCTGTCTTTGCTTCTCTTGTCCCCTGACCCGACGCCTGTCGTCGTCCGTCTTGTCTTGTCAACCCTGTCGACTGTCCTGTGACTGTCCTGTCGTCTGTCTTGTCCTTCTATCGTCTTTCCTGTCCTCCTGTCGTCTGCCTCCGCCGTCTGTCCTCCTGTCGTCTGTCTCCGCCGTCTGTCCTGTCACCATGTGATGCTGCCAAAGACAACAATCCTGGAGGCCGAAGATGCTCGGCAAAGGCGTCACTACCCGACCATTCTCGACGACCCTCTGCCAGACGACGAGGACGACGCAAGGCATCACGACGGATCTCGAGATACGCGGCTTCGACATCCACACTCGACATCCCCACCAGAACCCGTCACACAGTTGCGTATCCAGCGGCGAGTCGTCCTCGAGGGCTCGTCGGCCCATCGAATCACGCTCATCGACAAGTTCGCCAACCTCCGAGCTGGTCACGTCGACGCGCCGCCTTGGCCATCCAGACAGGCGAACTCGACTGCTGGGCGATGTGAGGATCGTGCGCTGGGGTCCGTCGGCTGTGCCACGAGGTTGTCCTAAGCATACGGACAACAACCGCGCCACGGAGAGGTGCCGCCCGCCCCGGACCAAGGCCCAGGCCCACAGCCTCTGCCGCGCCCACTGGCCAAAGGAGCCCGCCTGTCAGGTTAGCATACGACGGAACTGCGACCACGGCAACCCGACGGCGGGCCATTCAGCTGCGTCACGCCCGCACCGAGCACCCACGAGCACCCACCGAGCAGCCACCGAGCAGCCAACTCTGACAACTGGCCCTGGTCGCGCAGCACGACAGTCGACAGTCGACAGCCGCCCACTTGGCGTCGGTGGCTGGCTCGTCCCTGTCGTCCAAATCACGGCGGATGCCGTCCTCCGCGACTCGGGCACGCAAAGTGGTTTGTCACGCTGTCCCAGCTGGACATTCGCTGACGGCAGATCGTGCCGGCAACAAGATCACGACGCCGCCGACCGTCGCGTCTGCTGCCGCCACGGTCACCATCACCGGACAGCGCCCTCCACTCACCGGCGCCCTCGCCAAGGCCACGGACGTGATCAGTCGCCGTCTTCCAGCCCCAGCCGCCTCGACGTCGTGTCGTGCTCTCCGGCTTCACACTTTGTGCACGACGTCGAGTTCTCAGTTTCCACTGGGTCCAGCTTCCATCCGACGCCTTGGACAGCCACGCCTGAACCGCTCGGCAAATGTGCCGCTGCACGCGCCCGCCTGGCGCTTCTCCTGGATCTGCTGCTGGCTGTGCGGTGGTCAGCACGCGGGACGCGGGCCTCTCGGCGAAAGGACAGACAGAATCAAACCGGCCGCCCACCGACGGATCATGCCCAACGCTTTGTCGCACTCCTACGACAACCCCCCGGCCGCGACGTCCACCAAGGGATTCGCCAAGTCCAAACTGTCGTCTGCGCTGACGGGCATTGTCCTCAATGACGACGCCTCACACGTCGTGGCCGCGCTGAACGCGCCGGGCGACACGGCCCACGCGGCTTTTGTCGGCCTCCGGGAATAGTCGTACGAGGCCTTTTTTCTTCTGTCGACGTTCTTGTCTGTCGACGGCTGACGCCTCGCGCCAAGGGGCCAGGCTCCTCCACCAGACGAAATGTCTGTCCACGTCTCACGCCTGTCTCTCTTCCAGTCAGCCCTAGACAGTCTCATGCCGTCCACGACGCGCACGACGGAGTACGTGCACTTGTGCAGCCAGCAGGTGGCATGTCTCGGATGGGTCGGACCGGACTAGCCGTCCAGCGACGTAAATTGATCATCATCACCGTATCTCTTGTACGAAACAATTCTGTTCAACGACCATCTTCCTGCCCATGCCCTGGCTCCGGGCCATCTAGACCCACTGGCCGGCATATCTCCCACAGGGGTAAGCTTACAACTACTGTACGAACCCACACAACACACCACCGGACGGGACAGCGAGGAGAGCGAGACGGACTGCATCAGCTGGGAGCGGCACAGAATCCATGTGCTGCACGTGACATGTGCGTACGGGTGCGCGTCTCTGCTTTGTTGCATGGGTCTGCGTGGTTGACGGCATGGATGCTCAGAAGCTGTCTAGCGTCAGTGGGAAAGTATTCCGTAGGTGGGTGTGACGACATGTTGCACGGGTCTCGCCGTGGTGCGGCATGGATGCTCAGGAGCTGTCTGGCGTCCGTGGATGTTGTGTGACGGCGTCTCGCGTTTCTCGTGCTGCGTTGAGCCAGAGCGGATGCTCCCAGCAGTGCTGGGCAGTGCTGGGCAGTGCTGGGCGAGTGCTGGGCCGAGTGCTAGGGTGAATGCTAGGGCGGGGGAGTGCTGGCGTGAGCAGGGATGAATGCAGGGGTGAATGCAGGGGTGAATGCAGGGGTGAATGCAGGGGTGAATGCAGGGGTGAATGCAGGGGTGAATGCAGGGGTGAATGCAGGGGTGAATGCTGGGCGAGTGCTGGGGCGTGCTGGGAAATATTAGGGTGGTATCGATGCTAGGGTGACATCGATGCTACCCTGTACTCCATAGTGACATCGATGCTACTCTACTCCGTAGTGGTATCGATGCTACTCCGCATGGTGATATCGATGCTACGGTGATATCGATGCTACGTCGATATCGGTTTGCGTTTTTGTGGGTGCTCGTCCATATCACTGACCTCCCAGTCCGTCCTGGGTTTCTACGGAGTAGCTTCCACCTTTGTTCCTGCTGATTGCACAGCACCACGCACCATCTTGGGCTCGACGCAAGTGCGGCCAAGCTGACGTGGTCTTGACGCAAGTGCGACGAGGGCTCGACGCAACTGCGACCAAGCGCGACGAGGGCTATGCATGTGCGACCAAGCCGACGCGAGCTCGACGCAAGTGCGCCCATGCCAACGTGGGCTCGACGCAAGTGCAACCAAGAGCGACGAGGGCTCGACGCAAGTGCGACCAAGCCGACGATGGCTCGACGCAATTGCGACCAAGTCGACGCGAGCTCGACGCAACTGCGTCCAAGTCGACGCGTGCACCAAGCCGACGCGACCAAGCCGACGTGGCTCGACGCAAGTGCGACCAAGCCGACGTGGGCTGGACGCAAGTGCGACCAAGAGCGACGAGGGCTCGACGCAAGTGCGACCAAGACGACGCGAGCTCGACGCAACTGCGTCCAAGCCGACGTGGCTCGACGCAAGTGCGACCAAGCCGACGAGGGCTGGACGCAAGTGCGGCCAAGCTGACGTGGTCTCGACGCAAGTGCGACCAAGTGCGACCAAGCGTGACGCAGCTGCGTCGAGGTCCGCGTTCGAGCCTGCCCGCTGGCCACCGGATTGGCCAGAGAGCCCCAGAGAGGAGAGCGCTTCCTGCCGTCCCAGGTCGCAGCAGCGGCTAGACGGCCGTTTTGATTGGCTGGTGGCCCCTGTCGGGTGCTGGCCCCTGTTCGGCGACTGCGGCCGCTCGCTCGCAGTGGCCTGTCCAGCACAGCACAGCCCCTTTTTTCGCGGGGCTCGCTGGCGGTCTCCACAATTTTGCGCGGGTTATCTACGCTGATTCGTGGACAACTTCTTAGCGCGGTGAATTTAGCCTAAATACAAGCCCCACTCTTGACCAGAGCCACTCGCGAGCAGAGCACTCTCGGCCACTCGACCAGAGGGCCACTCTCGACCAGAGGGCTCGAGGGCTCAAGGGGAAAGATAGGAGACGAGGAGATGGAGATGCAACTCATACCTGTACTTGTACTCCGCACTTGCACTCCACTTGCACTCTGTACTTGTACCTGTACTTGTACTTGTACTCCTTCCTTCTTTTGCGCCGCAACTTGGCAGAGGCCAGGGCTCGAGAAGCTGCTCAGGGAAAGAGCGACTGATGCACTCGTTGTACTCCGTAGTTGTACCCGTACTTGTACTTGTATTACACTTGCACTCCACTTGCATTCTGTACTTGCACTCTGTACGGAGTACTTGCACTCTGTACGGAGTACTTGCACTCTGTACGGAGTACTTGCACTCTGTACGGAGTACTTGCACTCTGTACGGAGTACTTGCACTCTGTACTTGTACCCATACTTGTACCCGTAGTTGTACTTCTTTCCTCGCGCCGCAACTTAGCGGCCTGGTCGGTCTTGCCTCGCAGCATCGACTTTTCTACGGGCCGCGGCGAGTGGGAAGCTGCGAACAGGCGACTGAGGAGGTGCACTTCTTGTACAAGTAGCTGGTCCCATACTTGTACTTGTACTACGTACTGTACTTGCACTTATACTCCGTCCTTCTTTCGGTCTTGCCTTGCACGGCACGGCGGCGCAGTGGGAAGCTGCGAAGAAGACAACAAACAGACCGTTCACGCGGCGGCGCAGGAAGCTGCGAACAGGCAGACAGTTCCCACGACGCAGTGGGAAGCTGCGAAGACACAGACAACAAACAGACAGTTCACGCGGCGGCAGTTCCCGCGGCGGCGCAGGAAGCTGCGAACAGGCAGAGTTCCCGCGGCAGCGCACCAGGTCACGTGATATACACCAGTGTAGTGTTAGTCATGTGACTCCGGCATCCAGCCAATCCGAGGCACGCATGGCCCCACCCGTCTTATACGCTCTCAACGGCTGGCCTCCCTCGTCCTTTTTGCGCACTCTCACCGACAGTCTCCCACTGCGACGGCCTCTCATCGGTCAGGAGCCCTCTGACGCGTTTCTAATCCGTGTCCGCTGTGCGTGCGGCTGCTCCTACAATGCCCAACACGTCGTCTGTCGTCCACCACGTGTGGACGTTGGGTGCGCCGCCTTTTTGGCTGCCCGTCTGTCTGTCGTGACGGAATTCCACGGCCCATTTTTTGCCTCATGGCCTCTGGACCGTCGTGGCGGGGGTTCCACAACGTGTCCATCTTGCATGACGACGTCCAGCAACAACAGCGACGTGTCTGTCTCCCCGGTCCAACCACGACGTCGTCGGCCGTCCACGGCTTGCGGACGTGTTTTGTGCTTTTGGGGCTTTTGTGAGCTCGGGTGACTGCCGTGACGCGTTTCCACCACGCGTCTTTCTCTCTGCGACAACAAAGACTGTCGTCTTGTCGGTCACGGCCTGTCCTTGTCTGAGCCTGTTGGCCTCCGACTGTCGTTGTGGCGGCCCTCGACGTCGGCCGTCTTCTGCCTTTCTGACCCTCTGGCCCTGTCTGCCGGCGGGATCCTGTCCGTCGGCGGGACGTGCTTTTTTCGCATTGTTGTGACTCCTTGTTGTGCCACGTGCCGACGCGCACGCACGCGACGTGTCTGTGAAAAAAAAACCTGTTGCTGCTCTTGCCCTGCCCACAACCCTAATTGTTTTTTTCCCCTCTGCACCCCCTCGGAAGACGACTGCCCCGTCGTCGTGTTTTGTTTGGACGCGGTCGTCTGTCAACAAACACCGTCTTTGTCCACGTCTGTCGTCTGTCTGTCGACACCGTCGTCGTCCACACATCTGTCGTCGGCCCCTCTGTCTTTTGTCCACGACTGTCTCTTTTTCTTTTGACCAGACATTTGTCGTCGTCTTCCAGACTTCTCCGTCGCCCTCTTTCTGTCTTCATCCAGACGTCTGTTGCCTGTCATCTGTCAACGCCATTTTCTGACCAGTCGTCTGTCGTCTGGCGACACCGCCTCCAGCCACACGTCTGTCGTCTGTGTCTCTGTCTTTTGTCCCGACGTCGGCCTGCCTCTCTTTATCTTTTGACCAGACGCCGGTCGCCTGTCCTTTGACCAGACGCCGGCCGCCTGTCCTTTGACCAGACGCCGGCCGCCTGTCCTTTGACCAGACGTCTGTTGCCTGTCTATTTTCTTCTGATCAGACATCTGTCGTCGTCCTGCGTCCAGACTTCTGCTGTCGTCCTTGTTTTTGTCCAGACGTCTGTTGCCTGTCGTCTCTCAACGACATTTTTTGACCAGACGGTTGTCGTCTGCGTCTGTCTTTTGTCCTGACGTCGGCCTGCCTCCCTCTATCTTTTGTCCAGACGCCGGTTGCTTGTCTCTGTCCACCGATTTTCGTCTATCTCTTGTGTTTTGACCAGACGACTGTCGCTGTCTTTTGTCCAGACGTCTGTGTCTCTTTGTCTTTTGTCGCGACGTCTGTCGTCGGCCGACACCGTCTTTGTTCACACGTCTGTTGTCTGTCTCTGTCCAGTGTCCGACGTCTTTCATTTGTTGACGCCGTCTTTTTTCTAGACGATGTGCGTCTTCTTGTTCGAGACGACTTGTGTCGTCTTGTTCTAGACGACGTGCGTCGTCTTGTTCGAGACGGCGCACGTCGTCTAATTCTATTCACCGGCCGTCTTGGTCACCCTCGACATGTGAGGACGAGGACACCGGGGGAGGCCCCTCAATGCGGGGATTCCGCGACCTTCGCACTGGTCAGAGGGACAGAGCGACTTTTTATTATGTCGCGTTTTTCGTCGTCTGCTGTTTATGTCCCAGAGCTGTGTTTCTGGCGACAGAACAAGAAGACGTTTCTGTCCACACGTCTGTCGCGGTCTCTCGTCTTTTGACTAGACGACTGTTGTTTTTTTTACGACGTCTATTGTCCATCTTTGTCCAGATCATCTCTGTCCAGAGGTTTGTCGTCTGTCTCTTTTTCTGACCAGACGTCTGTCGCCTGTTTCTGTTTCTGTCTAGTCTGTCCTCTGTGGACACTGTCTTTTGTCTTTTGACCAGACGCCTGTCTGTCTTTCTCTCTTGTCCAGACGCCGGTCGGCGTCCTTTGTCTTTTGACCAGACGTCTGTCTGTCGACGCCGTCTTTCACCAGACGGCTGTCTCTCTTTGTCTTCTGACCAGACGAGTTCCGCGCCATCCAGATGTCGCAGGCGCGGCTGATGGGCGTGTCCGAGGACTGGAACGTCTGTCGCCTGTGTCTGGTTGTGTCCAGAATGTCGTCTGTCGACACCGTCTTTTGTCCACACGGTTGTCATCTGTTCTCTTCGTTTTTGACCAGACGTCTCGCTTGTCTCTATCCATTGTGTCACATGTCTCTCTTTTTTTCTTGTTCAGACGCCGGTCGCCGTCTTCTGTGTTTTGACCGGACGTCTGTCGACGCCGAATCTACCAGACGTCTGTCGCCTGTTTGTGTCCAGTCTGTCATCTGTCTTTCTTCGTCTTTTGACCAGCCGTCTGTCTTTAGTCCCTCTTTCTCTCTTGTTCAGACGCCGGCCATCCGTCTTGTCTCCGTCCTTGACGTCCTGTCCTGTCGACCGAAACCCTACCCTAACTGCCACTTCCTGTCGACTGCCGAGCGGGCACGACGTGTCTCGCACCATCAAAGGTACCGATGTGTCGAGTCCGATGCTGGAGCAGGAGGGTACTGACTCTGAGATGCAGATGATTCTTGTCGCCCCTCCCCATGTCTGAAAGTACTCGAGACCCGCGTCGACAAAGAACGAGACCCGACTCACATTCTCGACGCGACACGACGCTGTCCCGGGAGTCTGTTGAGCCTGCTGAGCTTGTTGAGCCTGTTGAGTGTTGAGCCTGTTGAGCCTATTGAGCCTGCTGGGCCTGCTGGGCCTGTTGAACTTCTAAGTTCAACCGGCACAGCAGGCCCAGCGGGCTCAGTGGGTCGGAAGGCTCGGCGTTCTCAGCAAGTTCAGACTCAGCAAGCTCAGCGGGCTCAGCAGGCCCTGCAGTCTGAGCAGCCTCAGCAGCCTCAGTAGCCTCAGAAGCCCCAAGTTCAACAGGTCAGCAGGCCCACCAGGCTCAACAGGTCCTGCAGACTCGGCTCTCGGCAAGTCCAACAGGCCCAGCAGGTTCAGCAAGCTGAAGCTGAACAGGCTCTGCAGGCCTGGCAGTCTCTGCAGGCCTCGCAGTCTCTGCAAGTTCAACGGGACCTGCAGGCTCAGCAGGATTGGCTGTCCACCAGTTCAACAGGCCTTGCAGCAGGCTCAGCAGTCTCTGCAGCCTCGGCAGCTTCGGCAGCCTCACCAAGTTCAGCAGGCTCAGCAGCTCAGCAGCTCAGCAGCTCAGCAGCTCAGCAGCTCAGCAGCTCAGCAGCTCAGCAAGCTCAGCAGCTCAGCAAGCTCAGCAGCTCAGCAAGCTCAGCAGCTCAGCAAGCTCAGCGGGGTCGGAAGACTCGGCGTTCTCAACACGGCGGGCCTTTATCTGTACTACAAGTGAGAAAGGCAGCCCGCCTGTGCCCAGACAGTCGCCCGGTCTCCGAATGACGGCGAGTCTTTTTCGAGAGCAAAAACCTGGCGGTGAGCCGTGGTGAGGGACAACAACATGGCGCGTCATTGACTGCGTGACAAGGCATCCGCTAATGCTTGCTTGCTATAGGACTAGGTGCCCCGGAGCTCTGTTCGACATGCCAGTGCCGTCATCCCACCTCGAACGACGCGTCTTCTGCGACTGCAAAGTCTGTCACATTGTGATGGCCGTGTTATAGAAGAACCCAAACCCGCGCCAAGAAAAGCCCCCTGCCAAGTCAAAGGCCAAGAAACAGATTCCCGACAACAGACTCACGACACGTTGAAGGCGCTGCTCGCTATAGGCAGCTGCCATGGCTGGCTGTCTGTTTTCATGACTGTCCAGGGGCATCACTTGAGCTACTCTGAGCACCGCTTGGATGCAAAGTGCTCTGACGCCCTCGCACGCCAGCGCCACCTGGAGAGCATCAGCAAGCTCCTTGTCGCTCGTCGAGGCCGCTGTCAACAGCCTGGCCTTTCGTTGTCCACCGCACGAGCCTCTCCATCGTCCTAGGCGCCGTCGCCGCCGCCGCCTTTATCATGTACGTCTGTCCTCGTCTGCCGTTGCCGTTGCCTAGCTAACCGCCGAGATGGCGCTGGCAACAAGGCCACGATCACCGTCGACCGTCGTGCACAAGCGTCTCGTTGTCGTCTTTGTCCAGGCGTGGTCATCTTTTATCCAGTCGTCTTTATCCAGTCGTTGTCTTTTGTCCAGACGTCTGTGACAACGACGACGACGACAGATGACGACGACGACAGACGGCGACGACGAAGATAGACGATGGCGACGACGACAACGACAGACGACGACGATGATGATGATGACGATGTAAACGTCGTTGTCGTCTGTCTCATCTGTCGTCGTCGTCATCGTCTGTTTCAACTGTCGTCGTCGTCGCCTTCTGTCTAATCTGTCGTCGTCGTCGTCGTCGCATATTGTCGCCGTCGTCTGTCGTCATCATCTGTCGTCGTCGTCGTCTTTTTCAAGTCGTTGTCTATTGTCCAGACGTCTGGCGTCGTCGTTTTATGTCCAGGCGCTGTGGTCTTTTATTCAGACGTTTGTCGTCGTCGTCGTCTTTTGTCCAAAACTTTGTCGTCTGCCGTCGTCGTCTTCTATTCAGTTGTCTTTCGTCCAGACGTTTGTCGTCGTCTGTCGTCGTCTGTCGTCGTCGCCATCGTCTGTCGTCGTCTGTCGTCGTCTGTCGTCGTCGCCATCGTCTGTCGTCATCTGTCCTCGTCGTCGTCATATTCTCTCGTCTTTGTTTCTACTTCTCTTGTTCAGACGCCGGTTGTCTGTCTTGTCTCTCTTTCCCAGCCATTCTATCCCGTCGTCCGACGTCCCGTCTTCCCACTTTCAGGCTCGCCATTTTCTGTCTGTCTTTTTCCTGTCGACCGTCGGGCCGGACGTGTCTGATCATTGAAGGCGCTGATGTCGGCCGTCCAACGTCGCGACGGCATCGCTGCTCGCTGCTCGTCGCTGTCTTTCATGACCGTCCAGGAGGCATCACGTCGAGCCACTGAGACCGCTTCAACGACGCAAAGTGCTGTGACGCTGTCCAAGCTGGAAATCACTCGCATTTGCCGACGCCAGCGGCTTGCGACCTGAGACTGCCTTGGAGACTGGTAACAAGGCCACATCACCGTCGGGTATGCCTCTACTCCCGACGCCAATCAACATTATCTCGGCAGCAAGCTCGTCGCCAGTGGCATCGCAGTGAACTTGCACCGCGGCACATCTCAAAGGGCCCGGACTCTGTCCTAGACCCGTCCGACTCGACGTCTTCCCAGCAAACCGGCTTCATCTGTTTCGCTACGTCTTGCACTACGACCCGTTCTCCGGCTTCACTTGCTCCAATCATGGCCCAAAAGGGTGACGACTTTGACGGCATCGACGCTGGCGATTGGTGTGCACCAACGACAGGTCGTTGGTGAGGTTCTTGGGATGGTTTTCCGGTCGGGCGAGTTGGCGAAGCGCAGCTGTTGTGCGGCGGCGCGCGCCGTTACTGCGCGCGCTAACCCCGCGCGCGCCATCTTCGCGCGCGCCGCAATTGCGCGCGCCGTCAACGCGCGCGCCGTCACCACGAGCGCCGCCAACACGAGCGCCCACATCGACTGCCGTCACCTTGACCACCGTCACCTCGACCGCCGTCACTGTGTGCGCGCCTCCGGGAGCTGCTTCACTGCGTGGGCCGCAACTGCGCGCGCCGCCACCCCGCGCGCGCCACTTCTGCGCGCGCCGCTTCTGCGCGCGCCGCTTCTGCGCGCGCCGCTACTGCGCGCGCCGCTACTGCGCGCGCCAACTCGGCGCGCGCCAACCCCGCGCGCGCCAACCCCGCGCGCGCCAACTCTGCGCGCGCCGTCTTCGCGCGCTCCGCAATTGTGCGCGCCACCAACCCCGCGCGCGCCTCCACTACACCCGCCAACCCGCGCGCACTGCTTCGCGCGCGCCGTCTACGAGCGCCGTCACCTCGAGGCCGTCACCTCGATTGACGTCACTGCGCGCGCCTCGTCCGGGAACGCCTTCACGGCGTGGGCCGCAACTGCGCGCGCCACGATCCCGCGCGCGCCAACACCGCGCGCGCCTTCACTTGGCGCGCCTTTACCCCGCGCGCGCCACTTGCGCGCGCGCCGCCACCGCGCGCGCCGCAACTGCGCGCGCCGCAACTGCGCGCGCCGCAACTGCGCGCGCCAACCCCGCGCGCCAACCCCGCGCGCCAACCCCGCGCGCGCCGTTTCCGCGCGCGCCGCAACTGCGCGCGCCAGAACGGCGCGCGCCGCAATTGCGCGCGCCAAAAATGCGCGCGCCAGAACTTCGCGCACAACGCTCGCCATTCTGCGCGCCGCTGCGCTTCCATCGACACCTGGAAGCCCAGCGCCGCCTCGTTGCGTCAAACTGGATTTCGCGGCGTCCATTCACCGGGAATGAAGAAAGTGCAGCATCCAAGATCCCGATCTGTCGATGTGCAGCCAAGCTTTCCACTGGTACGTCTGCGGAGGCGATGTGGAAAAATCCTGATCTTCCAGCTAACGTGTAGCGGCGTGCTAGTCTCCAACTCCGGCCCACTCGGTCCTCGACTCATCTCCTCCTCCTCGCCTCGCGCTTCGAGGCCTCTCGTTGTCCGCGAGGCTTGCGAACCTTGGAGTCGGTCTAGAAGGCGGGAAGACGGCCAGTGACGAGGGAGGCTGCATGGTGGTTTGCGAGGACAAGTGCCCTGGAGGCGGAGAAAGCATAGTGAGGCGTCGTAAGACGCAGCCGCGTGTGAATGAAGCCGTCAAGGCAGTCGCGAACATCTGCGAACGGGTCGTTTGTGATGTCCTCGTTGACCGACGTGGTTGAAGTGTCTTTGTGAGGAGCCCACCAGAGGCTGCTGCCGTCGAACTGTGCGTCTGGAAAGCTGCAGCGCCGACGGCTACGAAACATGCGTCACGCTCTCCGAAGCTGCTCGGGCGTCCCTTTGCTCACGGCGTGGAACTGCAGCCGCTGATGGAGTTGAAAATTGTACAGTGGGTGAACGTTGAGGTGCTGCCGTTGCTGTCTAGACTATCTGTAGGCTAACATATGTGAACAGATGCCATTCCATTTCAACCCCACCCCATGATCGTCTCGATCAACGACGCGCACCATTGGCGACTGCGTCGGCGTGGCCCGGACGCATCCATCAGGAAGCAGAGACAGCGGCGCCTCGTCGCCAACAATGACAAGGCGCTTCGTCAACAAGACAAGGCGCTTCGCCAAGACAAGGCGCTTCGTCAACAAGACAACGGCCGCTTCGTCGCCAACAATGACAAGGCGACCACAGCGACAATGCCAAGCGACCCAACAGCATCCTCCGCCCGCTCGACCGCCCGCTCGACCGCGCACGAGAACCGCCGGAGCAGACCGCCGAGAGCTGGTCTGGCACTGGTACGTTCTCGCGACAACGGTCGAGCGGTTTGTTGACAACCGGCGAGGGCGCCGGCCATCAACGCCGGCGCCCTCGCCGGCGTGATGCAGCTGAGACGGCACCACATGAGTAAAGCCGGCTGTCCGGCCGCTGGCAGCCCGCAGCCGGAGTTCGCGGTCAACAAGGCCGCCCGCGGCCCGCACTATGCAGCTGAGACGGCACGCCGCCGCGGGTCGGGAAGGGGTCAATGGCGCCGCCCTTCCCGCCCACGACGAGCGCCGCCATCAGAAACAAGGCGGGCCGAGCCGTCAGTCGAGGGCGACGACGACATGGTCCATGACCAAGGCAGAGGTGACCAGGCCGGTCATCCGGTGAAGGATTCGAACAAGAACGTTGTCACCGCGGAATCACCCATTGAGGGTCTTCCCGGCGCCTCGTCTCACGAGGTGACCAACAGGAGGTTCAGTCGAGAAGACATGGTGTCGGGGACCACAGTCGAGGTTGACCGACATGTCGAGGTTCAGAAGTCGAGATTTAAGACAGTCGACAAGACAGCCGAGTCAAGACAGTCGAGTCAAGACAGCCAAGACATCGGTGTCGAGGTTGACCCGACATTGGCGAGGTGACCAACCGTCGAGGTTCAGAAAGTCGAGTAAAGACAGTCGACAAGACAGCCAAGACATCGGTGTCGAGGTTGACCCGACATGTCGAGAGTGACCAAAGCATGTCTAGAGTGACCAAAGCAAGTCAAGACTGTCGAGTCACCAGCGGTGCCGAGTGACCAAGATCCTCTTCGACAGCGCTGAAAGACGACAGTGCTGAAAGATCCTCACTGATGAAAGATCCTGAGTGCTGAAAATTCTCAAAGTGCCCGCAGGCGTAT
Organism: Ophiostoma fasciatum; assembly: GCA_019925495.1. Lineage (NCBI taxonomy): Eukaryota > Fungi > Ascomycota > Sordariomycetes > Ophiostomatales > Ophiostomataceae > Ophiostoma > Ophiostoma fasciatum. Next base: position 450,685 of record JADHKM010000004.1, on the reverse strand, counting down.
CTGCGACGGTCAGGCATCTGCCGGTCAGACATCTGCCGGTCAGACAGGAAGCTTTGGGTCGTGGAGACTTACGGCATTTCCGCCGGAATGGCGAGGAGGGATTGAGTGCGTCAAGTCACTCGGCGGCATAGTCCGACGCCATCGCCATCTGTTAGGAGGGTTGGTGGCCGTGGACGAGAGAAGGAAGGTTGGTGGCCGTGGACAAAGAAGAGGAAGATTGGTTTGTGGAAGGAGAAGAAGAGAAAAGAGCTGGGAGAGGGAGAGGAGGCCTTTTATAGGGAGGGACGAGGGGCGTGTGGGGCGCTGGGGGCAGAATCAGGCAGGAGCGATGGAGAGGTGACGGCAGGGCAACCGCGAGGCGACGGCGAGGCGACGGTGACGTGGCGCCGAGGTGACGGCAGGACGACGGCGATGTGAGCAGCGACGACTGGTCGTGCAGATAGGCTCTGTCCAGGGGGTAGACGTATTTACACTAGTCCTGCGCACCTGCCGTGCACCCTGTTTTGTCACGTGACTGACCCCGCCGACGCGTCAAAACCCCGCGACGCGTCTTTGCATCTTCATCTTCTTTCTTCATCACGCAGACTCTCAGCACCGCTGCCGGCACCACTTTTTGTGAGGCTTGTCGGGGTCTGTGTTTTGGTCGGGGTCTGGTGCCTCTCGCACGGAAGAAGTTGAGGCTCTGACGACGGCATTCAGATCTCACGATCTATCACGATCTCCTCTCCTCTCCTCACACCTCTCCTCTCACCTCTCCTCACGGCCCACGATCTCTCACGATCTTCTCTCTCCTCTCACGACCTCTCACTTTTCTCCCTCACGGTCACCTCTCCCTCAGATCTCTCATCTCTCCCTCACGACCTCTCTCCCTCACGGTCTCCTCTCCTCACATCCCCATCTCACAATCTCCTCTCACCTCCTCTCCCCCCCTCCTACACCTCCTTCCCCCCCACCATGCGCCTCTTCCTCTCCCCCGCGCGGCTCGTCCTCCTCGTGCTGGTCGACATGTACTGCGCGGGCGCGGTCTGCGACGAGGACGACGACTTTGTGCTGCAGCTGATCGGCGGCTACCTGGCCGACGGCTGCGCGCGGCCCGCGACCCAGCGCCAGCGCTTCCTCGCGCGCTGGCAGCGGGCCTACCTCGGCGTGGACCTGCTGGGCCGGCTGGCCAGTCTCCGCCCGGCGCTGCTGCAGTGCGGGAGCGCGCAGGCGGCCACAGAGGAGGGCCTCCCCCTGCCCACCCTCTGGCACGCCCTCGTCGCCCGCCTCTGGCTGCGGCTGACGGCGCTCGACGACGTGGCCGTCTTCTTTGACGCGCTGCAGGCCCGCGTGCGCCTCAAGCACTCGACCCTGCGCGCCCGCCGCGAGCGCGGCATCCCGGACCCGCCCGAGACGCTCTTCCTGCTCGACCGCCGCACGCCGCTCGGCCTGCTCGTCCTGCAGGCCTGCGGCGCCTTTGCGCGGCTGTCCTTTGCCGGCCGCTGCGCGCTGTGGGAGGACTTTGTGCGCTACCGCCACGCGTCGGGGGGGGATTTTGGGGGGATGTTCAGCGGGAGGCTGGGCAACCTCGACAGTCTGGGCAGCCTCGACAGTCTGGGCGGGCCATCCCATCTTGGCAGCCTCGACAGCCTCGAAAGCAACCCCGACAGCAACCCTCACAACTCCCTCAACAGCCCTCACACCTCCCTCAACAGCCCCCTCTCCCTTCTCTTCGACAGCGTCCTCGCCACCGGCTTCCCCGGCCTCCCCGGCCTCTCCGGCCTCTCCGGCTCCCCTGATATCCCCACTGGCCCCGACCTCCCCGCTGGCCCCGCTCCCTCCCTCGCCCGCGTCACCTTCGACCGCATGCTCCACGACGCCTCCGTCCCCGCCACCGCCGACGAGTCCGACCGCCTCCTCGGCCTCCTCGTCGACCGCGCCCGCCTCGGCTTCCGCCCCGGCCACGCCCTCCGCGCCGCCGCCGCCGCCGCCCTCGCCGGCGCCGCCCGCGCCTCCCCCCAGGCCACCTTCTTCCGCGTCCTCGACGCCTGGCGCGCCGGCGACACCCACACCGCCTACGACCAGCTGCACCGCTACTTTGACCTCGTCGCCCGCCCCGGCCTCCCCTCCGCCGCCGCCGCCGCCGCCGGCGCCGCTGCCGCCGCTGCCCCCCCCGGCTACCACGCCGGCCCCATGAACAAGGCCGTCATCCAGCGCGACTACGGCGAGCACTCCAACGACCTGCTCTCCATGCTCGACGCCGTCCACGCCGGCCGCGACGCCCGCGACTACAACGCCCTGCGCTTCTCCCTGCTCTGGCTCTATCTGTACGCCCGCGTCCTGCCCGCCACCATCCGCCCCCACCAGCTGCAGGGCATGGCCGGCCGCCCCGGCGACGGGCCCCAGCAGGTCTTTCCCTTTGTGCGCGCCGACGCCGACGCCGCCCGCTTCCACGGCCACCACGCCCTCGCCTCGCTGCTCGACGCCCGCGTCGGCCTCGGCGACGGCCGCTCCCCGCGCGCCGCCCGCCTGCGCCTGCGCGAGGCCAGCCGCCGCATCGTCGCCTGCGCCGAGACCACCCTCGAGGGCCAGCTCGCCAGCACCGCCCTCCTCGCCTGGGACCGCCTCGCCCAGGGCCGCCTCGCCCTCGTCCACGGCCGCGCCTTTCTGCGCACCCGCCGCCACGACGTCCCGGTCGACGACGCCGTGCGCGTCGCCGCCCGCCTGGCCCTGCAGTATGCCCAGGGGGGGGATTTCAGGGGGGCCAAGCGCGTCCTCCTCAGCCAGCTCGGCCTCGACGGGGATGGGGCTGACCTCTCCGCCCCCGACCTCTCCGCCCCCGACCTCTCCGCCGACCTCTCCGCCGACCTCTCCGGCCTCCCCTCCCTCCAGCCTCACAACACCCTGCGCCACGTCCTCACCTACGTCGCCGCCCTCCAGGCCGTCCGCGCCCGCCGCTTCGACGACGCCGACGACCTGCTGCGCCGCCTGCCGCCGGGGGGGTATCCGAGGGTCGGGGCGCCGGCGGACAAGGCCACCCCCCCCAACGTGCCCACCCAGAACCCCCCCCCCCCGTCCCTGCCCCCCCCCGCCCCCGGCCCCTCCCAGCTCGACCCCGACCTGGCCGCCCAGGCCGCCCTGCTGCACGTCGAGGCCCTCGCGCGCCGCGACGACGGCTCGCTCGTCGCCGCCCGCGCCGCCCTCGACGCCTTTGAGGCCGCCTACGACAAGGGCGTCGCCGACCTGCACGTGCTGCTGCAGGCCGCCCTCGCCCGCGCCCGCCTCTACGCCCGCGCCGCCCGCCCCCGCCGCCTGCTGGCCCTGCTCGTCCGCACCGCCCAGGCCTGCCTGCGCCGCCGCTACCACGCCCTGCTGTGGGAGGCTGCCGCCGCCCTCGCCGAGCTGCTCGTCGCCGCCGCCGAGCCCGCCGCCGCCGCCGCCCTGCTCGAGGCCCTGATCCCGCGCGCCCTCCAGGCCGGCCTCCCCGAGACCACCGCCCGTCTGTACGACTGCCTGGCGGATGCCTGCGTGGGCCAAGCGGGGGTGGCCGTGCAGGAGGCCAGCGAGGGGGAGACAGGCTTTGGCAGGGGGACGGGCTTTGGCAGGGAGACGGGCTTTGGCAGGGAGACGGGCTTCGGCAGGGAGACGGGCTTTGGCAGGGAGACGGGCTTCGGCAGGGAGACGGGCTACCCCTACACTGCCTACGGACGGGGCACTGGCTACGGCACTGACTACGGCACTGGCTACAGCTACGCCCCCCTCCAACTTGGCCCCCCCCAACTTTGCCCCCCCCAACTTGCCCTCCCCCCCGATGCCCGCCGCCGCCGCCGCCGCCGCCGCCTCCGCCAGGCCCGCCAGCTCCTCGCCCGCGCCTGGTGGTGCCTCGCCCAGGCCCAGGCCCACGCTGCCCGCGCCGGCGCCGCCGGGCCCGCCCGCGACCGCGACACCCGCGCCAAGCGCCAGGTCTTGCTGGCCGTGGCCCAGCGCGTGGACATGCGGCTGGGGAGTGGCGGGGAGTAGCGGGGAGGCGGGGAGTGGCGGGGAGGCGGGGAGGCGGGGAGTGTCGGGGAGTGGCGGGGATAGCCTGGGGGAGCCTGGGGGGATGGAAGAGCTGTTTATCATTCATAATCATGAAGATACCTTTGCATTTGCCGTCCACTCTGTTACTGCCAACGCTCCTGCTCCGCAGCACGAAAAGACCACATCAACAAACCCACTTCCCGTACTCGCCGACGTGGAGAGGGAGTGCGACCCAACAAACCTCCTTCCGTACTCGCCGATGTGGAGAGCGAGGGCGCAACAAACCACCTTCCTTACTCCACCTTCCTTACTCGCCGACGTGGAGAGCGAGAGCGAGGCGCGAAAAACCCACCTTCCTTACTCGCCGACGATGTTGTTGACGCGGGAGGAGAGAGCGACCGACGGCGTCGGCTGATGAAGGCAGGTGCAGTTGTCTAGCGGGCTCTAATAGATACGTTGAGTCACGTGACTCACGCACCCAATATATACCGTCCTCGCTCATGTGCCTGCACTTCTTGTCCTGGTTCTCGCTGCTATCACTGGTTCTCGTCGCATGTCCCTCCTTTTTCTCGCTGAATGTCCCTCCTGGTTCTCGCTGCATGTCCCTCCTGGTTCTCGTCGCATGTCCCTCCTTTTTCTCGCTGCATGTCCCTCCTGGTCTTCGCTGCATGTCCCTCCTGGTTCTCGCTGCATGTAGGCTGTCGTCAAGGTTCGATCGAAAGCACATTCCATCGTCCAGATCACGATCACAATGACTGACACAAGCTGTATGTCCGCAGATTCGGGCGTTCAGACTGAACAGCGCATTCCACCGCATTCCATCGTGACACCGGCTGTCCTGGACCACCATGTCCGATGTGGCGTTCAGCTGAACAGCATTCCATCGCATTGCATCGTGACATACCAAAGCTAACCCACATTGCCGTGTCCCGCCTCCTGTGCACCGTCACACCGTGTCCTCATCGTCCTGTGCAGCGTCACTCAATGTCCTCATCCTCACCCCGTTCGCGTCCATCCGCCCACCCAATCCTCGTCCTGTGCAGCGTCACTCCATCTCCTCATCCTCACCCTCACCCTCACCCCCACCCTCACCCCCCTTGCCAGTCACTCCATCTCCTCATCTTCCTCCCCCCCCAACAGCACATCCAGCAAATCCGTCTGCTCCTGCAGCGACCGCCCCTCGTGCGTGCGGCCCTCCTCGCGGTGCTGCACCCGGCGGTCGGCCTCGGCCTCGTGCTCGAGGCGCGCCATCTCCAGCCGGATGCCGCCCACGCGCGCGCGCAGGTGCTGCAGCGCCTGCGCCATCTCCCCCTCGATCGCCGCCTGCCGCGCCGCCTCGCCGCGCACCCGCTCCGCCCGCGCCGCCGCGTCCGCCGCCGCGCGCTGCAGCCGCGGCAGGGCGTCGGGGTCGGCGTCGAGCCCGCCGGCGTCGGCTTCCAGCCCGTCCACCGACTGCGCCAGCAACGACTGCGCCCCCGCCGTGGCCTCCTGCAGCCGCGCGTGGAACGCCGTGTGCGTCTCGCCCGGCGGCGCGCCGCGCGCCACGAACGCCGCCGGCACCATCTGGCTGCAGCCGCGGCAGCGCTGCATGGCGGTCGCGGCGACGGCCTTTTCACGGGCGGCGGTATCACCAAAGTCAAACTTGTCGTCGTGGTCGTCGTCGTCGTCGTCGCCATCCCCGGGTTGATCCGTCAACCGACCCTCCACATGCATGGCCTGGTGCAGCTCGAGAAAGGCCTCGGAGAAGAAGCTGCGGCCGCACGTGGGGCAAGGAAGGGCGGGCGGGGGGCCAGATCCTTGCTCGTCTTGTCCCCCCACCGCCGACAACTCCGCGCGCAGGGCCAGGGCGAGGCGGGCGAGGCGGTGGCGCAGGCGCAGCAGCCGGTCCGGCAGGGCGGCGGCGTCGCGCTCGGCGGCGGCCAGGCGGCGGCGCTCGGCGGCGAGGTCGCGCACGAGGCGCTCGGCGGCGGCGCGCTGGGCGGCGCCCTCGGCCTTGACGGCGCGCAGGCGGCGGCGCTCGGCCTCGGTGTCGTGGGCCGCGCGGTCGATGTCGGCGGCGCCCAGCAGCGGCCGCTCCAGCTCGAGGATGCGCCGCACCACCGTCTCCTTGGTCAGCTGCTCCCGGTACGAGAAGCGCAGCTTCTGGAACAGGCCCTCGAGGTAGTCGAGCTCGTCGAGCGCCGCGTGGTAGTCGGACACGCCCTCCTGGCCCTCTTGGCCGTCCTCGCCTGCTGGGACGTCCCCCACCACCGACAGCAGCGCGTCGAGGCTCGGCTTCGTCTCGGCCGCCAGGTACGGCGCCTGCAGGTACGGCGCCACGCGGTCCATGTGCACGAGGTTGACGGCGGCCGCGGCGGGTGCATAGAGCGCGTCGAGGGAGGCCGACGGGTCGGGGGGGGGGGTGGCCGGGTTCGCGCCGGAGGCTGGTGTTGGCGGCGTCGCGCCGGAGGCCGGTGTTGCCGACGCCGACATCGACTCTGACACCGACATCGACGACACCGACATCGACGACTTCGCCGAATCAACACCCCCCCCAGAACGCCGTGAGCGGGTCGCGCGCGTCGTGCCCGACGACTGGGTTCGCGTGCGCGGGGCCATGACCGGCGTGCAGAGATGATGTGAGTCGCCTGGAGCGCCGCGAGTCGCCGAGTCGCCGAGTCGCCGCTGATGCTTTGTCCAGGCTGGACCTTTAGTGTACGATTACACTAAGCATCTGGGTCTATTTACCTGCGTCGCGTCCCACCGCGACAGGTAAACAAAGTGGGATAGTGGGTCCGTCGCGCTAACCCAAATAGGCCAACAGGAAAGACCCACCCAGCGACCTGAGCCCAGCTTGAGGAACCTTGAGGCAGCACCAGCGAGGCAGGCACGTCTGCCATACGCCATTCTCTCAATGGCCGCGAAGCTGCATTAAGGCCGACGACTTCCTTCTGGCCTTTCCATGGACTTCCTATTTATTCTCCCGTCTCGCTGCATTTCAACTTCTGTCAACTTGTGGCCCGTCCGCTTTCATCGCCGTCTCTCCATCACCATCTCTCCCACTTGACACGACGACGCCGCGACCTCGGCGTGCTTGCTCTCGTCACGCAGTTTCTCACGCAATGCTCACCGCCGCGTGTGACTGGGCTGTGCCGGCGGCGGTGTGCCGGCGGCGGTGTGCCGGCTCTCGTTATGCGGGCTCTCGGGCCTCGCCCCGGCAGCCTCCCGGGCAGCCTCCCCGGCAGCATCCCCGGCAGCACGGCTGCCCGGGAGGCCGCCTTCACCAACAATTGGCAGCTTCTGTGAGGTCATTGTGCCTGCTGCCTGCTGACAAGGTGAACAGAAAAAAGCCTCTGGTGAATACCATGAAGAGGGCGCCTGTTCACGCTCTGGCTATATAGTCGGGGCTTTCACCGCCTGTCGGTCTCTTTCCCCCTCCTCACCCTCTTCTCTCTCTCCTCTCTCTCCCCTCACCCTCCTCTCTCTCGTCTCTTCCTTTCCTCACCTTCCTCTCTCTCGTCTCTTCCTCTCCTCACCTTCTCTCTTTCCTCTTCCTCTCTCCCTCATCTTCCCCTCTTCCCTCCTCTCCCTCCAGGTCTCTTTTTCCCCTCCCTCCTCTTCCTCTCTCCCTCCTCTCCCTCCAAGTCTCTTCTTCCTCTCCTCCCGAACCACGACGAGAAAACGCCGACACCAGACAGCCAAGTAGGTCCGGTCTGAAGCTGCCGCCTTCTCATGCTGACAACACAGCTTTCTTGCAGAGCGTTCTTCTGGGCGTTCTTCTGAGCGTTCTCACGAGCTTCGCGTTTCTGTGAGATGGACTCTGGTGCCGAGCACGAGGCTGGCCCGGCCACGGAGTCGTCCTCCGGCAAGGGAAAAGCCCCTATGGAGACGAACAGCGTGCCCCACGATCGTGGTACGTGGCATCGGTCTCCGCGCCCGGTAGACAGCGCTGACGGACCAGAGGGCACCGGCCCGAAGCAGACGGTCGATCTGGACCAGACCATCATTCACGACGGCCGTCTCGACCAGACAACTATCCACGGCCGTCTGTCTGCGCTCGTCGTCGACGGGACGTCGGAAAACGCGCCCAACCCGCAAGTCTCGCGCATCCTTCGCCAGATTAGGGCCAACCCCGATCAACGGGCCCCCGACTTCCGCCCCCTTCGCCCTGACGAGCGCGAGGGCCTCGTTCCGGCGGCCTGGCGTGCTGCCGGCGGCGACCGCCAGCCGGCCCTCTTGCTGGTTCCCGACCAGGTCCTCTGCGCGGCCTGTGGCGTCAGCCACGGCGTCCTCGGCAGGGACGTGCCGGCGCGCGGCCACGTCGGGCCTGCAGACTCGTCGAATTTCTGCACCCAGAACCGCGTCGACCCCGTCGTGCCGGGGCTCGCCTGGGGGTATGCCCTGAAGTACCACCACGTACAGCTGGCGCTCAAGCTGGCGCGCCTGGGCACCGACCCAGGCCACCTGGCCCGCCTGCTCAAGGCGTACCACGTGGCGGCCCCGGGCAGCACCCTATCGGCAGCTCTGCGCTCCTATGTGCGGCCCCTGGTGACGCGGGAGGAACAGGACCCGTCCTTTCTTCTCTTCAGAAGTCTCGCCTTTGGGCAGCTGCGGCCACTGGACGCGGACGCGGACGCGCACTCGGACACAGACGCGCGGCCGCTCACCGCCAGCACCATCCACAGCCTTATCGTGTGTCCTCACATGGTGCTGGGCGCCCTGGACCCGCCCCATATGCGCCACGCTGCCCTGCACGCCGCCATTGAGGACGCCAACGCCGGGCGGTCGACCCTGCGGGCGCTGTCCTGCACACGCTGTCCCACAGACGCGGAGATCGTGACGGGCCCCGTTGCCGGCGCGCTGGAGGTGCGCGTTTGGACCGACTTTGGCCGCGAGGGCACCGCCCCCGACGACGCCCGCTGGCAGGCGGTGGTCATGGGCCCCGGCAACAACCAGTTTGCCGGGCCGGCCGTGGGCCACGACGCCGGGTCCGTCAAGCGGCGCTACGCGCGGGCCCTGGCACGCCAGGGTGCCACGGTGCCCCTCTATGTGCACGAGACCAAGCAGCACCTGCTGACCTCGGCCGAGCGCCGCCACGAGGCCTGGGTCTCGGTGAGCGACCGCGCCCAGGCGTGGGGGCGGCGGGGGGGCGACGTGTGAGGGTGAGGTGTGAGGGGTGAGGGGGGTGAGGTGAGGTGTGAGGGTGAGATGTGAGGGGAGGCGAGGATATGGTGTTTTCTTCTGCTCGGAATGTGCTCAGAATACCTTCTTAGAGCTCAGAATCTGCAGAATGTCCGCATGTCTTTTCCTGTCCAGTGCGACGCGCTCTGGTCTTCTTCCTGTGTGCGTCTGGCTCTGGCATTCATGTCTTTTCTGTTTTTTTTTCCTATCCAGTGCGTTTAGCTCTGGTATTCATGTCTTTTCTGTTTCCTCCTATCCAGTGCGTCTCGCTCTGGACAGTGTCTTGCCTTTTTCTATTCCCTTTCTCCTATCCAGTGCGTCTCGCTTTAGAACTGGCATCTTTTTATTTCTATTTCTTCCTCCTACCAATACGACGCGCTCAGGCCTCTTCTTCCAACGTACAGTGGGTAGATAAAAATAACGAGTTTTGCCTCATACATTTCTACGCATCAAATACTCGTTGTTTTTGTCGACTGATGTAAGTACGTGTTCTATTATTTTTTTTTTTTCCTGTCCAGTGCGTCTGGCTCTGGTGTTCCGTGTCTTGTCTTTATTTCTGTCTAGTTCCTCCTATCCGGAGCGTCTGCTGGCTTGGAGGTCGGACCGGAGTAGCCGGCCAGCGACGTTAAAATTGATCATCATCATCTTCATAGATCTGGCTTCCGTGTCCGTCTTTTATGTCTCTTTCCTCCATCCAGTGCATTTGGCTCTGGACATTAGTGTCTTTTATTTTATTTTTCCATCTTCTTTTCCTATCCAGTGCGTCTGGCTCTGGACATAAGTGTCTTTTCCTTTTTTCTATTTTCTTTTCCTATCCGGTGCGTCTGGCTCTGGACATCAGCGCTTTTCTTCTACTTCTGTTTCTTTCCTCCATCCACTGCATCTGGCTCTGGCTTCCGTGTCCTGTCTTTTCTATATCTTTTCCCAATCCAGTGTATATGGCTCTAGTATTCTGTGTCTTGTCTTTTCCGTTTTTTTCTTCTCCTATCCAGTTTTATCCTATCTAGCTTCCTCCCTCCGGTGCGTCTCACTCTGGATATCAGTGTCTTGTCTTTTCTGTTCTCTTTTTCTCCTATACAGTGCACTTGGCTCTAGAATTCTGTGTCTTGTCTGTTTCTTTCCTCCTATCCAGTGAATTTGGCCCGGCATTCCGTGTCTGTCGTTTATGTTTCTTATCCTCCTATCCAGTTTCCTCCTCCAGTGCGTCTGCTCTGGCAATCTGTGTCCTGTCTTTTTGCCCCTTTCCCCCATCCATTGTATCTGGCTTTGGATATCAGTGTCTTTTATCTCTGTTCCCTTCCCTCCTATCCAGTGCATTCGGGCATTCTATGTCTTGTCTTTTCTGTTTCTTTCTTCCTATCTAGTGCGTTTAGCTCTGGCTTCCATACTCGTCTTTTCTGTTCCCTTCCTCCTATTCAGCATCCTCCTATCCAGTTTCCTCCCTCCAGTACGTCTCGCTCTGGACATCAACGCCTGTTCTTCTGGCTCTGGTGTTCCGTGTCTTGTCTTTTCTGTTCTCTTGTCTTTTCTGTTATTTCTTCCCCCTATGCAGTGTATCTAGCTCTGGACATCAGTGTCTTTTATTTCTGTTTTTTCTCCTGGCCAATGAATCTGGCTCGGCATTCCGTGTCTGTCTCTTCTGTTTCTTTCCTCCTATACTTCTAGTGCGTCTGCTCTGGCATTCCGTGCCTGTCTTTTCTGTTCTCTTTCCCTCATCCAGTGCGTCTGCTCTGGACACCAGCTCTGTTTTCTGCTTCTGTTCTCTCCTCCCTCAAGTGCATCTGCTCTGGACATAAGCTCTGTTTTCTGCTTCTACTCCTACTTTGATACCCTGTTCACCTGCCGTTCAGGTCGTCCAAATACATCACCTCACCTTATCGAAATCCCTCAAGCCCAGTATGCACCGCGTCCGCGTCTAACCGCTCGCCATAGACTCTCGAAATCCTCCGTATAGTCCTACTCCTTTTCATCCGTGACAGCTGCATGCTTACACAGACTGTCCATCCTGCAGGATTCCGCTCCACCAGTCGTACGATTCTGGTTTCCGCTCCGCCGAACCGCGCAGCCTTGGCGTCTGTGGAGGCTGCCATAGGCGGGAGCCATAGGCGGCAGCCATAGGCCGCGAGCCACAGGCCGGGGAGCATCCACTCGCTGTCTGTCCACTGCTCCCCTCCCGTCCTCCCCGCCTCTCCCCCCGCCTCTTCCCCTCCCCTCCCCTCCCCGGCTCCCCCGCTTCCCGGCCCCGGCAGCTCCGACCTCCCATCTTGCACCGGCAGCAACGTCCATCTGGGAGACCAACAAGGAGGCAGGTGCGCTCGAGAAAAGAACGAGGGGACGGAAACGGACAAGGAGCGCCAGGCTGAACGTATTCAGCAGGCTCGTCGATGATATCTGGGGCCCCCGGGTAGCGCGGCACTAGCGGCGTACGGAGAAGTCGTACTCTCCGTAATCCCCTCCGTGTTGTGCAAATAGGCAGCGGAGGCAGCGGAGAGCGCTTGGCGCCCGCCACTGACGCGCGAGGAATTTGCGACCGAGGGTCCGCCGGTCTCGCCACTGGCGCGGCGCCCCAGAGGAAGGAAGGACGGTGCCCCCGGATGGCCCTTTTTTTCTGCGGCGGACGGCGCTGGCCTGGCCTGGCCCTGTCTTTTGCGGCGGATGGCGCCTCCTTTTTTTGCGGCCTGCCAATGGCGCCTGCTTTTCGCGCCGATAGCGCCTGCTTTTTGCGCCGATGGCGCCTGCCCTTTTGCGGTCCCATTTCGATGACTCCTCGCGGCCCTCCTCATCCTCGCATCGCCAATTCTCCATCTCTCCATCTCTCGTCCATCTCTTATCTTCACTCTCCCCCCCTCCCTTTCCCCCCCCCCTCCAACCCCCCCCGATGGACCTCCCCCGCAACGTGTTCCCCGCGGTGCGCCGCCAGAACCACTCGTGCGACCAGTGCCGCCGCTCGAAGCGCGCCTGCGACGCGCCCTCGCTGCGCAGCGTGCAGACGATCGAGGAGCTCGAGGCCGATGCCGGTAGGGACGGACGGACGGGCGGACAACACGGCTGACCGCCGACGGCTGACCGCTGACGCTGACGCTGCAGACACCCCCTACGCGCCCTGCTCCTACTGCGTCAAGACCGACAAGCGATGCACCCTCGACTGGGCCCGCGGCCAGGTCCGCGCCGTCCTCGAGGGCGGGCCCCGGAAGCGGAGCCGGGAGGCCAACATGGAAAGGGCTGACCCCCGAGGCCCTCGAGACCTTCGAGACTCTCGAGACCCTCGAGACCCTCCGCGAGACGGCCCTCACGGCCCCCACGGCCCTCCCCGAGACGCACAGCCCGCCGCCTCCCTCCGCCCCATCCTCCCCGCGACAGAACGGCCTCCCGAGGCCCAGGCAGCCCAGGCAGCCCCGCCAGTCCCGCCAGTTCAAGCCGTCCCAGACCTCGACAGCCAGGGGCGCCCCTTTAAGCTGGACTGGGAGCCGGTCTGGGGCGCGAGCGTGGACACGGGCTGGGGCCAGAACAACCCCAGCCAGAACCACCAGAACCACCAGAACCACCCCGATAACCTCGACCTGGCCGCCTTCCAGATCGACTTCACCGGCGGCAGCGACGACGGCGACGACCACGCGGCCGCCTTCCACGTCGCCAGCATCCTGGGCACGGCGCCTTGCTCGGGCACGGCGCCTTCGGATGCGCTGCCCCCGGCCATGGCAGCCCCGCCGCCCGATTCCATCCTCGGCCCGGCTCTCCAGGCGCCGCACGACTTTATGATGCAGGCGTCGATGCCCATGTCCATGGGCATGCAGCTGCCGATGCACTTCCAGATGCCTTCCCCCTTCCAGCCCTCTCCCTTGGAGCCCTCTCCCCTGCAGCCCTCTCCTTTGCAGATGCCACACCTCCCAATGGACGCCTTTGCCCAGCCGTGGGCCGCCAGCCAGCCCCTCTTCCCCGACGACCTCTTCGGCGCCCAGCCCTCCGCCCAATCCATGCCGCCCGCTGGCCTCTTTGGCGGCCCGGCCTGGCCTGGCGTCGCCTACGCCGCCCCGCCGACCTCCACCATGCCGGCTGCCACCCCGGCGGCGCTGCCCACGCTGCTGCCCTTCCTCACCCCCACGTTCTCAGGCGCCGCGCCGGCGTCCTCCTCCTCGACAGCCGCCCCCTCGTCCCTCGACTCCTCCCGCCCCCCCTCGTCCGCCGCCGCCGCCACCGCCACCGCGCGCCGCATGGTGGCCCTCTTCACACTCATGACCACGCGCATCTCCAGCCTCGAGCACCGCATGGCCCTCGACGCCAACGGCCGCCTCATCGCCGAGGGCCTGCTGCAGATCTACCACGACGTCGTCGAGCACAACCTCACCTGCTGGATCACCGAGGAGACCTGCCCCTACAACATCCGCCCGCGCCGGCGCGCGCCCAAGGTCGGCCCCGCGCGCGGCGGCAAGCCGCGTCGGCCACATCGGAGCGGCTTTGGGGGTGTCGGTGCCGCCGGTTCCGCCGGTTCCGCCGGTTCCGCCGGTTCCGCCGGTGCTGCCGGGGCCGCCGGGGCCGCCGGTGCCGCCAGCGCCACGGCCGCCGACGACAGCCTGCACAACCCCCCCTGGACCCCCGACGAGCAGCACGCCCGGCAGTTTGGCCCGCGCTGGCACAACCGCGTCTACCGCCGCGTCAACCGCCTCGACCGCGCCGCCCAGGCCGCCGGCCTCGTGCGCCTCACCCCCAAGGAGACCTTTGCCAGCCACCGCGCCCTCAACCTCGTCATCCTCGCCTTTGCCACCCAGTGGGCCCAGGGCAGCCGCCGCCAGCACGAGGCCTACTCGCCCAATGTCGCCGCCGGCCGCGGCGCCTCCACCGGCCGCGGTGCCACCACCGGCGCCGCCGCCGACGCCGCCTCCAGCGCCGAGTTCGACCGCTGCCTGCAGCGCGAGCTGTGGCGCGCCGCCCGCCACGCCCTCGACGAGTGCGCCGCCCTCGAGTCCTACCGCGTCGTCTGCGCCGAGCTGCTCTTTGGCATGGCCCAGCGGCCCTGGGACGAGCACGAGTTTGACGAGCTCGAGCGCATGCTGCCGTCTGTGTCTGCGGGGGGCACCGCGGAGAGCCCGCCCGCCCGCAAGCGCCCTCGCTTCGAGCGCGACGCCGTCCGCCGCCAGCGCGCCGCCCTGCTCGCCCGCCTGGCCGCCGTCGTCGACAAGGACGGCCCGCCCGTCTACATGGAGCGCGCCGCCCGCAAGATGTGCGCCCTCAAGCAGCAGTTTGACGCCCACGAGCTCGGCCTGCTCGGCTACCCCACGGCCCCCGACGTCGGTGCCCTCCCGGGCTACTACGACACCCCGGACGTCACCGACCCCCGTGGCGGCGCCGGCAGTACCGCCGTCACCCAAGAGGACGGCCACACCGTCGGCCTCGTCTACTGGCTGGCCGTCATGTTCGACACCATCTCCGCCTCGCTGGTGCACCGGCCCGCCGTGCTCGCCGACGAGGTCAGCCAGCACGAGGCCGCCGAGAACGAGATGGGGCCCGACGGCGGCGGTTGCGGCGGCGGCGGCGGCGGCGGCGGCTCCTGTGGTGGCGTCCCCGGTGACGTCCCCGGTGACGTTCCTCGTGACGCCCCCCGTGACGCCCCCCGCCCAACGCCCCTCCCCGACTGGAAAGCGAGCGGCCGCTGGCGCATCGACCTGTTCATCCAGGACGACCCGGAGCGACTGGAGCGGCCGCAGCGGCCGGAGCGGGCTCCCTTCTCCTCCTCCTCCCCCTCCTCCTCCTCTTCCCCCCCGCCGCCGCCGCTGGTCTACCCCTGCGCGTACGACGACGCGGCCCGCGCCATTGCGCGCTCGACCCCCGTCAAGGTGCTGCTGTACCGCTACGCGCTGTACCTGCAGAGCATGCTGCGCCGGCCCTCGTGCGCGACGCGCGGCGCCCCCCTCGAGCAGGTCGTGCGCGCCGCGCTGCTCGTCTACCGCTACTGGAACGCCGTCTACGACGGCTTCTACCGCGGCCTGCTCGCCCACTTTGCCGCCGTGCCCGCCCGCATCCGCGGCTGGTTCGTCTGCATCCTCGCCCACTGGCACCTCGGCGCCCTCGTCCTCGCCGACGGCCTCGCCCTCGTCGACCGCCACCGCGCCGGCCTCGAGCCCGCCCGCCGCGCCCGCGCCGCCGACCGCACCGTCGCCGCCATCCGCCGCCGCAGCGCCCGCCAGCTCGCCGACCTCGCCCGCGTGGCCACGCCGAGGGGCAAGAAGGCGGACGGCTGTGCTGCCGACGTTGCCGACGCCGCCGCCGACGCCGCCGCCGCCGCCGCCGCCGCCGCCGCCGCCGCCGACCCCGGCATGCCCGACTTCCACCACGCCGTCCGCGAGGGCACCATCCTGACCGAGCCCTGGACCATTCTGCTCATCCGCGCCTTCTACCGCGCCGCCGTGCACCACCTCCAGATGGCCGACGCGGCGGTGGGGGACTATGAGGGCGGTGACGCCGATGCCGATGCTGCCGGCCCCGACCCCAACCCCGACCCCGACGACGCCGGCGCCAGCGCAGACGAGGTCTACCGCCGGCGCCTGGCCGACTGCGAGGCCTGCGTGCGCGCCCTGTGGTACCTGGGCAAGAAGTCGGACATGGCCCGCGCCGTGGCCGTCGGGCTCTCGCGGGCCCAGGCCCTGTCTTAGTGAGGTGTCAGGCTTGTTGAGGCTTGTTGAGGCTTGTCTCTTAGGCCTCCTCGTCTTGCTGCCTTGCTGTCTTTTTACTGTCTTCTTGACTGCTGTTTTCTTTTCTACTGTCTTCTTGCCCTCTTCTTGCCTTCTTCTTGCCTTCTTCTTGCCTTCTTCTTGCCCTCTTCTTGCCTTCTTCTTGCTGTCTTCTTGCTGTCTTCTTGGCTGCTGTTTTCTTCTCTGCTGTCTTCTTGCCCTCTTCTTGCCTTCTTTTTGCCTTCTTCTTACCTTCTTCTTGCCTTCTTCTTGCCTTCTTCTTGCCTCTTCCCTGTGTCTCTTGCCTTATTCCTCTTGCCTTCTTGTATCTATGCCTTTGGCGCCCGGTGTATTTTGGACGCGCTACGCGCTGGATGGATCATGTGTGCACGAATCGATTTTTACTTTGTACTGGGCTCTGACAATTGGCTTATCCGAGCGGTGTGTGCCGGCAGAATGTGGACCAATCCGCTCCTCCCCAGAGTGGCCACGACGCCCCGCACGTGACGTCCTTCACCGGCAGCCCGCCCGGGGCCTCTGTGCAACCTCCACCGCGACTGCCTGCCTGCCTCCGCCTCGCACTTGCCCGCCTGCGCCTCGCACCTGCCTGTCTTACGCCTCGCACCTGCCCAGCTCGTGCATCGCACCTGCCCGCCTCCGCCGCACCTGCCCGCCTCGCTGGTGACGTGCTGGTGACGTGGCAACATCTCTGTCCTCTGCCCTCGACGCCCGCTCCGCGACTCTTCCTCTTCCTTCTCCTCTCCCACACGACTCGACCGTGGCTCTTCCTCCTCCTCCTCCTCCTCCTCCTCCTCCACGCGGCTCGATGCCGTCGCCTGCGCCGCCGGCGCGCTCGCTGGTGGCAAGGTGCGTGTTCTGCGTTCTGCGTGTGTCTGCTTGTGTCTCCGTGGGATGCTGACTGCTGACCGCCAGATGCCCGTGCGCATCGTGACCTGGAATGGTGGGTGGTGCCGTGCTCGCGGCTGTACGACGGCGACGGCTGACGACCAGTGAACGGCGTGCGCAACCCGTTCAAGTATGCGCCGTGGAACCGGGAGCGGACGCTGCAGGTGGGATTTAGGTGCTCGGGCGCGGCGACGGAAAGCACAGCGCTGACCGCTGCAGGCCATGTTTGACCTTCTCGAGGCCGACATTGTGTGCTTCCAAGAAGTCAAGACGCCCAAGGCGAGCCTCACGGACGACCTGGTCTTTGTGCCGGGGTGGGACGCCTTCTACAGCTTTCCGCAGAGCCAGACGGGTTGGTTTTTTCGGTCCCCTGCTTTTTCCCCCCCCTAACGACCGAACGCAGGCTACTCGGGCGTCGCCGTGTACACGCGGGACCGGACGTGCATGCCGCTGCGCGTGGAGGAGGGCATCACGGGCGTGCTGAAGCGGCCGGGCACCCCGACGCTGCGCTACCTCGACGACCCCGACGGCATCGGCGGCTACCCGACGGACCGGCAGCTGCGCGGCGGCGGCGTGGGGCGCGAGGCGCTGGACGCCGAGGGCCGGTGCCTGGTGCTCGCGTTCCCGCTGTTTGTGCTGGTCAACGTGTACTGCCCGGCGCGGCGCGACGCGGCGCGCACCGGCTTCCGCAACGCCTTTTTGCGCGCCCTCGACGCCCGCGTCCGCAACCTCGCCGCCGCCGGCCGCAGCGTCGTCCTCTGCGGCGACCTCAACCTCATGCGCGACCACCGCGACACCGCCGCCGTCTGGGGCCGCGGCGGCCAGCTGCTCCCCGCCGAGGCCCGCGACTTTGACCGCGTCTACCGCGCGCTGCGGGGGCCGCGCCTCCTGAACGGGCTGCTCTTCAACAGCCTGCCCGTCGAGGGCCAGCTCGCCGAGGGCCAGCCCGCCGAGGGCCAGCCTGCCGAGGACCTGCCCGCAAAACCCCCCCCCGCCCTCTACGATGCCTGCCGCGAGCGCCACCCCCAGCGCCTCGGGATGTACACCTGCTGGGACACGCGCAAGAACCACCGCCCCGCCAACTTTGGCGCCCGCATCGACTACGTCCTCTGCAGCCGGCCCCTCCTCCAGCACCTCGTCACCGACGCCGACATCCAGCCCCACCTCCTCGGCTCCGACCACTGTCCGGTGTACGTCGTCTTGCGGGACTGGGTGGGGGTGCCGGTGGCGGCCGGGGCAGACACTGCAGCAACACAAGAGGGTCCCCCGCCGACAGAAGGGGAGGACTCTACCCGCTACTACACCTGCGACTACCTCAACCCGCCTGGCCGCTTCGTCGCCGGCCAGCGCGCCCTCGCCGACGACGCCGACGCCGCCCTTTACTTCGCCCGCCGCCTGCCCCAGTCCGCCCGCCGCATGCCCCTCTTCGCCAACCGCCGCCACATTGCCAACATGTTCCGCGGGTCGTTGGCGTCGTCCTCCTCCACGGCCAAGCCACAGCCGCCGGCGCCACCGCCACTGCCACCGGCTGCCGAACCCAGCCAAGACCCGGCCGCCGCGCTGCCAGCCCTCCTGCGGGGCGACGTCGTCGAGCTGGTCGAGCCGCCGTCGGATGAGGAGGAGGACGGCGACGACGAGGACGAAGACGAGGCGGCCGCCGCGTACGACGAGGCCGGTGGCGAAGATGAAGGCGACAGTATGCCCCGTGCCGGCCCGCAGCCCTTGTCCCGGCAGGCGTCCCAGCAGCTGCCGCTCATGTTTGCCGCCTCTGTCGGACGCGGCACCGCCACAGCCAGCACCACCACCAGCACCATCACCAGCACCCTCACCAACACCAACACCACCACCAACACCACCACCACCAAGCCGCCCGCACCGCGCCGCTTGCTGGCGCGGGCGGCTAGCGCGGGCACGGTTCCGTCGTCCTCATCCTCCGCCGTCACGACCACGGCCACGCCGGCCCGGCCGGCGAAAAAGGCCCGGACAACCAAGGCGGCAGCCACGCCATCGGCAACGTCGTCTGCCGGCGGCGGCCAGACGTCCATCAGCATGTTCCTGCGGGCGCGTGACAGTAGCAGCCAGCCGGCGGCGGCTGCGGCAGAAGCAGACGTCTCGCCAACGAAGACGCCGCCCGTCCCTGCCGAGCCATCGTCGGCCGCCCCCGACCCCGACGAGCCGCCGTGGCTGTCGGCGGAGGAGGTGGACGCGGCGTTCCGGCACCAGGACGCGGCGCGGGCGTCGTGGTCGCGGCTGGGGCTGGGCCAGCAGCGGGCGGCGCCGCTGTGCGAGCACGGCGAGCCCTGCAAGACGTTTGTGGCGCGCAAGCCCGGCGTCAACAGCGGGCGCTCCTTTTACATGTGTGCGCGGCCGCCCGGCCCGCTCGGCCGCCGCGAAAAGGGCACGCCCTGGCAGTGCACCACCTTTGTCTGGTGCCGCGACTGGAAGCCGGGGCGGCTGGCGGACGGCACGTGACCGCTTGTGCAGATGACCGCTGAAGACGAAGAATTTTACCGTCCTATGGTATGCAACGGGTGTGCTAAACTGCCGGGGAGCTGCCACTCTCGGTACTGTGCTTTGCACACGTCCTGCCTTGTGGTCCTGACCAAAAAGGACAAAAAAAAAGAGAGTTCGAAGTGCCTCTTGAAGAGGCGCATCAGGATTTGAGCCCGATGCGGGGGTCGAACCCGCAACCTTGAGATTAAGAGTCTCACGCTCTACCGATTGAGCTAACCGGGCGTTCGATCTCGTTATTGGCGGACGAGCGGCGTAACAGGCCCTAAAAAATACCTTCACTACGACCGCAAGCGATAAGATACAAAACGAAAAGAGCAAAACACCGAAAGGGAAACGACCGTCGAAACCCAAACAGACCCACGCCCTCGTTGCCTACACAAAACGACTCATGAAAGGGCGCAGGCGCCCGCTAAAGAAAGGATGGCGACCGGAGGACGGAGATCACTTGGCCACCTCTAGGCCGCATCGCCGGCCGTCGCCTTGACGACGTCGCCTTTGCAGATGGGGCAGGTGCGCCGGCGCGTGGTCAGCCACGGGGTGCTGCAAGTGTTAGCCAAGGACAAGCCCGCCCCTTCGACGAGGACACTCACATGCAGGACGCGTGAAACTCGTGGCCGCAGGGCAGACGCATCACGCGGTCGCCGGCCACGTACTCCTCGAGGCAGACGACGCACTCGGCCTGGAAGTAGCGCGACGGCGCCAGCGGCGGCGGCGCGGCCGACGGCGCTGCGGAGGAGGCCGGCAGCGACAGCGTGCCGCGGCGCTCGTCGGCCGGCACGCCCGTGGTCGTGCGCGAGCGCGGGCGCGACGAGCGCTGCAGCAGCGGCGTGGTCGCCGTCGGCTCCAGCGGCGGCGGGCTCCCCGGCGGCGGGCTCCCCGGCGGGCTTGACGAGACGGGGCTGGCCGCGCCCGGCGCCGTGAAGATGTGGACCGGCAGCTGCTCGACCAGGGCCTTGGGCGCGCGCCACGCGCGGTAGCGGTACTGCGTCCGGAGAAAGAGCAGGACGGCCGTGACGACGACCATGGCCACGAGCGGGCTGGCCACGATGACGAGCAGCGTGTCGACGAGCGGCAGCGCGCCGTGCGCGGGCGCAATGGTGACAAACAGGGCCCGGCTGCTGCTGTCCATGTTCGCACGGCCCGGCTCCGCACGGCCCGGCTCCTCCTCCGCTGCCTCGGCCGACGTGGGCTGGGCGCCGCCGTCGCCTCCGCCATCGGCCGCGGTCGTGGCCGTCGTCTCGCCCGGCACGTACTCGTCCAGCACCCACTCCCGGGGCCGTGCCGCCCGCCAGAACCACCGGTCGCCGCCCGTGTCCGTCTTCTGCGGCGGCGCCGCCGTCGCCGTCTTGGTCTTGGCGTCTTTGGCGTCGTTGGCGTCTTGGGCATCTTGGGCGCCGGCGCCGGCTGGCTTGCGGCGGAGCGCGGCCGCGTCGTCTTGCACGGCCGACGCGACCAGCGCGGTCAGGAGGTGCGCCGTGGTGTGCGCCGTGAAGACGGACGGGATGGTCACAAAGGACGTGTCGCCGCTGGCATACATCTGGATGAGCGGGCCGCCCTTGCGGTCGTCGCCGACAATGACGGCGACGGCGCCGCGCCGCTGCGCCCACATCACCTTGGCCAGGAATCCGCAGCCGCCCCGCCTAAGGAGCACGATCTTCCCGGCAATCTCGGCGCCCTCTTGCAAGGACTGGATGTCGCCGTGGCGGCCCACGCGGCCCACGCTCGCACGCCCCGCCGCCTCCTTGCGGCCTCGTCGCCCGTCTTTCGTTGTGCGCCCCGCCGTCGTGCCGTCGTCGGTCCCGTCGCGCGAGGCCGACAGCGCCGCGGTGCCGGCGCCCGCATCCGCTTTGTTTGCTGCGTCGGCGCCGCCGCCGCGGACGGCATCGCGGGTCCGCTCGCGCCCGCCGGCAGTCGCAGCCGCAGCCGCAGCGCCGCCGCCGCTGCCGCCTCCGCCGCCGCCGCCGCCGCCACTCCGGTGGGCAGGCTTGCGCCGGTCCGGGGCGTAGGCGCCGGAGGAGTAGTCTTCGAGGTAGTTGTCGGTGCCGTCGTCGTCGTGGCCGTCGCCGGGAAGGACGGGGATGCCGTCGGCAGCGCGCTTCCCGTCCCAGCCAGGCACGTCGCTGCAGCCGAGCTCGCCCTGCGGCTCCACGCCGTCCTCGCCGAAGCCGGCGCCGATCCACAGGGCGGCGCTCAGGCCGTCCTCGGAAAGCTCGGGCCCGAAGACAGCCGGGCGCGCGGGGAAAAAGGTGCTGTTGTCTTCGGTCAAGGAGATGACCGCGTTGGGCGGGAAAAGCTGAAAGGCCGGCGCGGTGCTGAGGCGCTGCACGCGAGGCTGGCGCGCGCGCGGCAGCTCGTATTCGCTGACCAAGATGGCTCGGATGACCGAAAACGCGACCACCGTGCTCACGGCGAGCACGGACAGAGCTCGGACGAGCAGCGACATGGTGAGGAGGGAGGCGGATCAGGCGGATCAGAAAGAAGGCGACAAAGGGAGGAGAATCGGCAGTTGGGTATCGTTCGCTGGGAAGAAACCGTTCGGGGAACGAGGAGGGTGTCGAAGAAGAAAGAATCGAGGTGAGGAACCGGCGTGCGGTCGCAGAAGAACCGAGGACGGAGGTGTCCAACAGGCGACCGCGGGAGACCTGGAGACAGCGGGCTGTTAGACGAAGACGCTGACGAACGGCCAGGAGAAAAACGAGAACGCGCGTAACCAGACACAAGACGCAAGAACGGGCAGGGGGCACGAGAGAGCAGAGGGGCAAGAGGGAGCAGAGGGGCACGAGGGAGGACAGGGGCACGGGGAGCACAGAGGGGACACAGGCGGTCACAGGCGGTCACACGCAGACGCAGACCAGACGCAGGCGCAGGTCATCCAGCGGTTGCTGGATGCAGGCGACTTGTCCAACCGCACCGTCTTGTCTTTCTCCCCGCGGACGTCGGGCGGTGTGGCTTACCCGGTGGTCTGTTCCGTGTGCCCGCGCGAGCGGTGTGCAGCGCGGCGGCTCAGTCCAGGGCGAGCGTCGGCGCCAAGAGGGGTGTGCAAAAGGGCGTGTCGAGAGGGCGTGTCAAGAGAGCGGCGTGCGCACGGGTTTCTGGCCGTGTGGCCTGCCGCGCATCCGTCACGGCAGGGCGGGCGGTCGTGTTGCGGCAACGCCGACGCAGGCTCCCGCTGCGGCGCTCGCGGAGGGAAAGGAAAGCGGTGGAAGTCGTGCCGATGCGGGAAGAGGCGGCGGAGGCGATACGGAGGCGATGCGAAGAGGCGGCAAGACGAGGCGAGGGCGCATGGGCCTGGGCGAGCACAGCAGCACGGGGGCCAAGACCAGCCACGGAAACGACGCAGAGGCGCCCAGTCGGCGGTCGGTCAGGCAGGGATGGGTCGATTTTGGTGCAATGTGTCGTCTGTATGGGCGGCTGCGGCGCCTGTTGCACGAGGGCGGACGGCGGCAGCGGGATGCGCGGTCGGTTGGATGTCGGTTGGATTAATGAGCCGGCGACGAAGCGGAACCGTCGCACGAGAACATCGGAGCGTTGGCTGCTCGGAGGGGGGGCCTCTGTTGCACAGTAGCAGCGAGGCGGGCAGACAGACAGGCGGTCGGGCAGATAGGGCAGGGCGGCACGCCCGGAAGACGGGCGAGCAAAGCAGCGCAGGGAGGGTCCGCAAGCAGGCGGCGACCGGAAGCGCTGGTCCGAGAAGAGACAGACAGGCTGGCGGCGACGGAAAAGACGACAAATCGAGAGAGAGCAGAGCCGACGGCGCAGCGGATGCGACGCGCCGCTCTCGGCACGTGCCCGCGGTCGATGGCGATGCGGGCGGGCAGGCGGGCGAAAAGGATGCAGGTGGCGATGCGGAAAGAAAAGAAAAAAGGCGACGGAAAATGAAGCCGGACAGGAAGCGAAATGACGGGCAGACAGGCGCACGAGACAGGATGCGAGACGACGAGCGCAGACAAGCGCAGACGAGCACGCAAAGCACACAAACACAGGCTCACACCACGGGGGGAAGGCGCAGCCGGGCCCAGACGACGAGGCAACGGCAATCGGCGATAGGGGGGAGGGGCGATGAGGCGCAGGCAGGCGTCGGGCGTGGACGAGGCAGGCGTCGCGGCCGCTGGGAGGGGAAGGAAGGCGCGTGCGGACGGGACGATGACGAGTCAGGTGATGCAAGTGCCTAGCGCGCGATAACGGCCGCAGTACGAACTGGGCAAGCCGGCCGGCTGCTGGCTGCGCGATGAATACCCGCTTAGTGCGATTATCGGTTCAACTGGCGTGCGATAACTCGTGATGGAAGCACGCTTAGTGCGATAACTGGATGTGAGTCAAAACCCGTCGTGCGATTAACCGGGTACTCAGAAACGAGCGTCTTCCGTGTACGAGCGGCTACGAATACGACACAGATACGACACGAATACGACGATTACAAGGTCGCACGGCTGCTCTTGGTATCGTCCGCCGCCGGCGGGGCCGCTGCGGCGACGTGCCATCGCAGGCCCGGCCGCAAAAAAGCCGAGCCCGCCCGGCCGCCGAGCCACACCGCTTCGTCTCCCCTCGCCGTCCTCGCCGTCCTCGCAAAGGGCAAGCCGTGTTTGTCGTGCCTGCCTGCCGTGTCTGGCTGCTGTGTCTGCCTGCCGTGTGTGCCGTGCCTGTCGTGCCTGCCGTGTGTTTCGTGTATGTTGTGTCTGTCGTGTCTGTGGCTGCCGTGTCTGCGTCTGCCGTGTCTGCGTCTGCCGTGCCTGTCGTGCCTGCCGTGCCTGCAGTGCCTGCCGTGCGCCAAAAAGGAAGGAGGTCGGAGCCACCAGCGCTGATCGCCAGATGGCTCTGCAGGTGCGGTGCAGCGCCCGTGGGTGTCGGAGGGCAGGAGCCCATGCGGCGCGGCGTGCTTGCTGGCCGCGTTCGCTGCCTTTTAGGAACCTGGTGCGGTCCAAAATGCGGCGTCGTGTGCAGAGCAGCCCGTCTCTTGGCATGTCCAGTCCTGCAGAAATCCTGCCCCCCGGAAATCCTGTCCCCGGGAAATCAGTGTCCGGCACATCCGTGGCGGTCTGCAGCAGTCGGGCTTTCCGTCGTCCGGGAGAAGGCTCGTTCGCGAGGAGGCAGGTGGGAGGCAGTCGTGGAGGCAGTCGTGGGAGGTATTCGCGGCAAGCAGATCGTGGGAGGCAGTCGCGGGAGGCAACCCGTAGGAGGCAGGTCGTGAGAGGCAGTCGTAAAAGGCAGTCGTCGGAGGCAGTCGTAAAAGGCAGTCGTCGGAGGCAGTCGTCGGAGGCAGTCGTAAAAAGCAGTCGCGGGAGGCAGTCGTAGGAGGCAGTCACGGGAGGAAAGTCGTGGGGGGCAGTCGTAGGAGGCAAGTGTAGGAGGCAGGTTGCGGGAGGCAATCGTAGGAGGCAGTCGCGGAGGAGAGCCGTAAGAGGAAAGTCGCGGGAAGGGTGGCCGGAGGCAGTCGTAAGAGGCAGTCGCGGAGGCAGTCGCGAAGGTAGGTCGCGAGAGGCAGGCTGCGGGGAGTCGGGTTGTGGAAGGCACGCCGTGGGAGGCAGTCGCGGGAGGCGGTCGTGGGAGGCAGTCGTGGGAGGCAGTCGCGGAGGCAAGGTGGGAGCTGGCGCTGGACACGCGCGGGTGTGCACGGCCGAGGCGGCGCTGTGCGGCCGGCAGGAGCAGACGGGGGGGCGGTCGCGCTGGTCGCTGCGTCGTGGAGGCAGTCGTGGAGGCGTCGTGGAGGCAGTCGCGAAGGTGTCGTGGGAGGCAGGTATATAAGAGGCTGTTGACCGCCGCCACGTCTCGTCCCCTGCGAGCTTCCTTCGACAACAAGCAATCTTGCAAATCACCGCACCACGAGCCCGCCACGGGCAGAAACAAGTGCCACGGACGCCAGGCGTCGGTTAGCTGTCACCAGCCCTGCGGCAAACGGCTGGCTCTCCGTCGCATCTGCGGAAACCGCCGCCCGGCAACAGAGCGCCAGCAGAGCGCAGCTTCGGTCCGAGCAGACGAGCGTCACGTCGCCGCCACCATCCCGGAGACTCTCCAGGTCCCTTCCCGTGCCCGGTTTCTTTTCTGCCAAGACTAACTGCAGGAAGGTGTCGTGGGGAGCGTCGTGGGAGGCGTCGTGGAGGCATCGTGGGAGGCGTCGTGGAGGCACGTTGAGACACGTCGACACGTCGCGGCGTCAACAATCGGTTTCACTTCACCATCACACCGTCAAAACACACCAACAAATTCGCCGCCAAAAAGAATGCCAAACACTGCACTTGGCTTTCACTCCAGAGAGTCCAGCCATCTAACATTCGTGACCACAGAAACAACCAACTGCACCATCGGAAAATCGCCTACCACGTGACCCGTGCTCGGATCCACGTGCAGCGGACCGCGGATTTTTCCGGCACCGAGCTTGTGGCCTGACATCCGTTGTGCCGACCGGTTTTTCCCTCATTCACAACATCACCACCATTGACCTCGACCGCATCTCCTCTCCACTCCCAACCCATTGACCTCGACCCCATCTCCTCCACACCATGTTCCGCTCTGCGATTGCCCGCCGCGCCATGCCGGCCGTCCGCCGCATGTACTCGACGACGCCGTCCGCCGCCGAGTCGGGCTACCTGCGCGAGCGCGCCGCCGTCCGCGAGCACGCGGCCCAGACGAGCGGTGAGTTGGGGAGGACGGATGCCGCGCTGCTTTGTCGTTGCGCCTGCTGACCGAACGCCGCAGCGCTCTGGAAGAAGATCTGCATCTTGTAAGCCACTCCCGGGACGACACGGCGCGGCTGTCCCGCTCGACGCATCGCCGGCGATGAAACCGACAGCGTCCTGTTTACGCCTCGATGCGGTGCGACGCCGTTCGCCTGTTTGACGCCTGTTCATCGCCGACGATGCCGACAGCTGTTCCCGCCACCGCTGTACCCGCCGCTGCCCCCGCGCCCTCGTCCCTTCTGGCCCAAGCTGACAAACAGCGGCGTCGCCCCGTCCATCGTGGCCGCCGGCGCCAACGCCTACTACCTGTGGAACGAGCACTGGGAGCACTGGAGCCACCTGCCGCCTCTGGAGGAGCGCGTCGAGTACCCCTACCAGAACATCCGCACCAAGAACTTCCCGTGGGGCAACGGCGACGAGACCCTGTTGTAAGTTTGGCGGGCGGCGGACGGTCGGCGTTTTGCGGCCCTTGCTAACGCTCTCCAGCTGGAACCCCAAGGTCAACTACCACAACAAGGACAAGACGGCCTAAGCCGGCGGACCGAGCCACGGCGCCGACTGACCGGACTGCGGCGCCGACTGACCGATCCGCGGCGCCGAGTACATAGCGCGAGAACGGAGTGAGACGCGGCTGGTCGTCTGCTGCTTGGCAGCACCGTCCGGTCGTTTGGCGAGCATTGCATTCGATAACAGAATACAAGATCCGTTGTGAAAGCCGTGACGCGAGAACAGAGAACAAGATTCGCTGTGAGCCGGGCCGACGCGAGAACAGAGAACAAGATTCGCTGTGAACGGCCGGGCCGACGCGAGAAGAGAGAACATGATTTGTTTTGTGAGCCTGGCTGACGCGAGAACAGAAAACAAACTCGCTGTGAAAGCCGAGCCGACGCGAGAACAGAAAACAAGATTCGTTGTGAACGCCGAGCTGTGGGCAGAGATGCCGTCTTTGAAAAGAGGCCCGGCCGTGGGCAGAGGTACTGTGTTTGAAAAGAGCGTGAACAGACCGTCGCCCTCCTTGTTTTGCCGCACGACGCCGTCATGGCAGCGTCTTCACATCCTTTGCACACCTTTACATCCATCACAGCTCTCACATTTTACACGGCTTCGCATCCATTGCACAGGGCTACTCCTGTGTTGAACAGTGCATATTGCTATCCTAGGACAAGATCTCGGCGTGCTCGCTTGGCTACCAGAGGACAGACGGCCGGCCACGATGACCGGCGGCGGCACCAAGGAGTCAACAAAGACGGCACACGAGACGAGAGCGAACAAAAGAAGGGGTGTCTGTCTAGTGGAGTTCCTGGTCTGTCAGCAGGCGGGAGAGCAGTCGCCAAGATCCACGAGGCTTACCCCGAGGATGTCCGCGAGGGTGACAGCAACGGACGGCGGCAGGCGGCTCCGGCTGAGGCTGTCAAAGGCGAGGGCGGCGTGGCCGGGGCCGTTAAAGGCGAGGCCGTCCAAGGCAAGGCCGTCAAAGGCGAGGGCGGCATGGCCGCGGCCTTCAAAGGCGAGTCTGTCAAAGGCAAGGCCGTCAAAAGTGATGGCGGCGTGGCCGCGGCCGTCAACAACGGGGGTATCGCGGTCGAGCCCATCAAAGGCGATGGCGGCGTGGCCGCGGTCGTCAACGACGAGGGCGCCGCGGCCGAGGCCGTCAAAGGTGCCGCGGCCGAGCCCGTCAGAGGCGTCGCGGCCGAGCCCGTCAGAGGCGTCGCGGCCGAGCCCGTCAAAGGCGAGGGCGTCGCGGCCCTGCGGCGGGGGGTGCGGCGCCTCCCAGAAGGGCGCGGCGGCGAGGGCGCGGTCGTGCGCGCGCAGCTGGGCGGCCAGGCGCTCGAGCTTGGCCGGGTCGCGCGCGGCGAGGCGACGCAACGCCGCGGCCACGGAGACCTCGAGGGCGGCCAGGTTCGGGTCGTGCGGGCTGTCACCGCCACTGCCGCGGCCGTCCTCTTCCCCCCGGCCCGTCAGGTGCCTGAGCACCGCGTTGATCACATAGTGCAGCATCGTGGCCGTCGCCAGCGACAGCGTGCTGGTGACCAGGCGGGGGGGTTCCGGCGCGGAGGTGGCGCTGGCGCCGCGGGCCGATGCGCCGGCGGCAGCAATGGCGGCGGCGGCGGGGGACGAGGGGGGCGGCAGGGTCATCGTCAGGACGTGCAGCTGCATGTCCGTCGTCGGGGGGGCCGTCGTCGTCGGCGGGAGGGCCGAGGTCATTGTCGGGGCCAGCGCCGACGTCATCGTCACTGGAAGGGCCGACGTCATCGTCACCGGGAGGTCCGCCGCCGGCAAAAAGTTGTCAAAGGTCGGGCTCGGGGCCGACGCCAGCCGGTGCGAAAGCGCGTGCACCTCGTCCATCAGGTCCAGCGCCTCCTCGCTGCTCTCGTCCGTCCCCGCGCGGTCGTCCGTCACCGCGTGGTCGTCCAGCAGCGGCCAAAAGTCCTTGGGCGTCGCCGCGCGCCAGAAGTCGCCGTCGGAGCCCGCGGACGTGCCGCCGGTCATGGCCATGCTGTCGGTCAGGTCCATGCTGTCGCCGTCGTTGCCGCCCGTTTCCTTGCCCTCGTCGTCCGAGAGGAAACTGATGCCCACATCCAGCGAGGCCATGCCCAGCAAGGCAATCTCTGACGAGGCTTCCCCCGACGAAGTCACGCCAGGCCAGGCCACCCCCGGCGCGGCCACCTCCGACAAGGCTACCCCCGACGAGGCCACGCCAGGCCAGTCCACCCCCGAGGCCATGTCCGGCCAGTCAACCCCCGAGGCCACGCCCGATGCCACGCCCGATGCCACGCCCGACGAGTCCACGCCTGAGGCCACCCCCGGCCAGGCTACCCCCGGCGAGGCCACCTCCGACGAGGCTTCCCCCAACGAAGCCACCCCCGGCCAAGCCACCTCCGACGAGTCCACCCCCGACGAGTCCACGCCCGGCCAGGCCACCTCCGACAAGTCCACCCCCGAGTTCACGCCCGGCCAGGCCACCTCCGACAAGTCCACCCCCGAGTTCACGCCCGGCCAGGCCACCTCCGACGACAAGACCATCTCCGACGACAAGGCCACCCCCGACTCCACCCCCAGCCAGTCCACCCCCGAGGCCATGCCCGGCGCCAGCGCCTCTCCACCTCCGGTCATCTCTGCATGGGCCGCCTCTCCACCTCCGGTCATCTCTGCATGGGCCAGCATCGCCACGTCCGCACCCGGGTCCGGGCTGCCGCCGTGCGCGAAGCCCATGTCATTGTCACCCTGATTGTCAGCAGGAGCAAGAGCGGGAAACACGGCCGGGTACGTGTAGGGCTCATAGGCGGGGCTGCCAATGTTGAGCACGAGTCCGTAGGACGGCGAGACGTCCTCCTCCTCGGCCCCGACACGCAGGACCGCCTCGGGCTCGATCTCGGGCTCGATCTCGTGCATGAACACCGGACGGCCGGGGGTGCCGTCACCGCCATGCTGTTCGTGGTCGGCCAAGAACGCGGCCAGCCGGCCCGGGCGGGCGGGCGTGGGCGCCAGGATCGGCGTGGGCGGCGGCGCGGCGCCGGCCAGGACGCGGGCGTAGGTCAGCCCGTTGTTGGCCGTCGGCCAGCAGGCCGGGCCCGGGTGGCGCGCATGCCGCTCGACGGCGGTGCGGCGGTTGTCGATGAGGAAGTCGCTCATGCGCATGGTGAAGGGCACTGGAGGAGTGTCAGCATTGCAGAGGGCAACGAACATGGGCGGGGCCTACAGCGATGGTCCAGGACAAAGACAAGCGTCGAGGAGACAAGGACAAGCGTCGAGGAGACAAGGGCAGACAAGCGTCGAGGCAAGCAAGGACAAAGACACGGGTCGAGTCGACAAGAGGCCAAGTCCAAAGACACTGGAACCAAGAAGTCAAGAGAGTTGAGAACCAAGATGGACAAGTCGAGGCGGGTGAAGAAGACGAGATGGGTTTGATTTTTGAGGGACGAGGAGGGCTTATATAGACGGAGCCGACAGAGGGCCTGTCTGGGAGAGAGGGCAGACGGGGAGGAGAAGGGGGAGGAGAAGGGGGGAGGGCAGACGGGGAGGAGGGGGCAGCTCCTGGGGGGCGAGGGGGCCAGAGGCAGAGGATCCGACGAGCAAACGACGATAATCGGACGAGGCAGTGGACAGTGGGCCGTGTGACCGACGCATGGCTGGGAGCGGATGCGAGCGTCGGAGGGATCCAGTGCGGCTGGCCATGGCATGACGCAAGCGCGTGGCCGGCAAACAGATGCAAACGGATGCAAACAGACGCGGTCAGACGCGTTGTCGGGTTTTCACCAATGGGCGATGCGCTCGTCGAGCGAGGACGTTGAGCAGGACGTCGAGCAATACGCGAGCAGCATTGTTTGATTTGGGCGGCCCCCTAGAGGTCGACACAACAGCACCACGCCGGCAGCACCACGCCGGCAGCTGGACCCGGCCTCTCGACTCGCCTCTCGACTCGCCGCTCGACTCGCCTCTCGACTCGCCTCTCGACTCGGCCTCTCGCGCGAGCCGACGCCCGGAAGAAGCAGCAGAGCATGCCGGCCTCGGAGAGAACGGGTCCGGTGAGACAGGCTCACACTATCTTTAGACGTCTGCTCCTCATCTCTTGGGACGGCCGTTTGTCCGCCATGCTCCGTCATGTGCTCCGCCGTGTGCGCCGTATGACGTGTCAGGCTGTCGGTCACCGCCTCGTCGCCGCCGCCCCCGTTTGTCGCCCGTTTGCGCCCGCCACCCGCGACATTTTCATTTCCGCTCCCGCGTCGCGTCGTCGGGGCACACAAATGCCACCCACCCCTTGTCCCACCGACGCCGGCGTTTCGTGTCCAGCAAACGCGCCGTCCTGCCGTCCATCCCGTGTGCGCGTCGCATGCCACCTGCTGCCTCCTGCTGCCTCCTGCTGCCTCTTGCGGCGGCCAAGAAGCGTCCAGCACATTCCTCCTAGAGCGACGCCGTACGGCCTTCAGTGATTGGCTGCCAGCGCACCCCTTCCAGTCATTGGCTACCAGCGCAGCACCCCTTCCTGCCCTCCTTACTACCCCTCTGCGGCAACACTCGACCCCGCCTAGTCTGGTTGTCCTCAGCATCTGCACTGGACTCGCCCCAACACCCGTCCTGCCCATCGCCCGCCGCAGCGGTCCGGACGTCGCAGTCGACGGAAGCGAGATCGTCGCTGTGGCCTGGCCTGCGTAGGTAGATGGGTGCCACGGCCGGACGAGGCCGGGAGGAAAGCATCTCCTCCGTATACATAAGCTTAAGCTCTGCAGACAGTGCGAAAGTGCGAAATAATCGCACTGGTAGTGGTAGTGTTAGTGGTAGAGTTCGTTAAGTTAGTGATGTTAGATAAGAGTATTATTTTATATGTAATTATAGCAGTCTAATATATGCGGTATAAGTATATATCCGGTAGCTGTTGTTTTCTATCTAACATTTGTATATACATATGTCCTGTAACTGCAAATGCGTGTAGGCTGTTTCGTGAAATGCATTTTTCCGTACAGCCGTGCGACCCTTTTAGTCGATACTATTATTTGTTGTAGCTGCTGTTTCTGTCTAACGGAGTATGTGCTGTAGCTGCAAATGCGCTGTAGTTGTTTCGTGAAATGACTGTATTTTTCCGTACAGCCACCCTTTTGTTTTGTATGGTCGATGTCCCTAGCCCCGCGACGTGTGCTCCACGGGCAAGACCGCCCAAGGCAGACGGCAAGACCGCCCGAAGCAGACGCATCAAGTCTGGCTTGCCCTCGTTCCTTCCCAACGGCTTCGCGCGGCATGCTGCTCTTTCTGTTTATGGACCTGTCGTCTATTTTTTTGTTTATATTTATTTTTATTTCGTTTTTTCCTGTTTTGCCTCCCTTCTTCTCTCCTTTTCCCATCTTTTCCTTCTTTTCCTTCTTCCCCCCCTTTCCCTCCTTTTCTCTCAGCCTGAACACAATCACAGCACCGTCCTCGACACCAAAAGCATCCGTCTGGCTTCACCTGATAAAGGTGTCCGTCCAAGGTCGCCAGCACGGCCAAGCACGGCTTGAGCCACAGAAGCCGTGAGCCACCCGTCACAGCCACAGCAGCCAAAGCAGCCAAAGCAGCCAAAGCCACAGCGGCCAGAGCCACAGCCACAGCAGCCAGCCACACCAGCCACCCCACCACCAACCCACCACCAACCCACCACCAACCCACTTGGACGACCGTCGCCGACCGGCGCCGCGCTATGCAC
Organism: Ophiostoma fasciatum; assembly: GCA_019925495.1. NCBI lineage: Eukaryota > Fungi > Ascomycota > Sordariomycetes > Ophiostomatales > Ophiostomataceae > Ophiostoma > Ophiostoma fasciatum. The sequence goes on along the minus strand of JADHKM010000004.1, from coordinate 418,592 downwards.
GGCCTCCGGCCAGGAAAACGCCGGCCCGGACCGGTGTCCCCGCTGTGTCCAGGCAGGCCAGAAGCGCGCGGCGGGCACAGGACACGCTCTGGCAACCTGTGCTCCGGCAGACCGACGCTCCGGCAGACGCCAGCACACCCGTGCACCACCGTGCTGACCGCCCTCTGCTTATCTTCCGACGGCCCTGCCGCTCCCATTGGCTGACGGCCGCCGCCCCCATTGGCTGTCGGCTCTCGGCCATCGGCTCGCATCCGTTTCCTCGTCTGTACCGCCCCTTGCTGGCTTGACCGCCATTTCCTCCCCCCTTCCCGCTCGGCCTGAGCGACGTCGCAATGCGCGCAGTGCAACCAGAGGCGGGAGAGGGCGGCCCAGGAGGACCGAGCGAGCGCGCGCGGTGCAGTGCAGTGCGACGTGCTGCTCCGTGCGCTGCGTGCGCGGGCGCTGCAATTGCGTGGACTGCGCTGCTGTCGGCCAGCCGTCGGGCAGCCATCCGTCCGCCCACCATCGCCCGCCCACCATCGCCCGCCCACTATCTGCCCACCACCGCCCACCACCGCCCACGGACAAAACGGCGCACGATTCCCTCTTTTCCCTCTTCCCAACTCATCCTTTTTTTTCCACATCCAACGCCCGTCGACATCTCATCACCATGTGCGGCTACACAGAGGTGTGTTTGTTTGTCTCGCATTGTCTCCTGTGTCTCGTCTCGTCCCGTCTTGTCCCCCGTATCTGTCTCGTCGTGTCTGTCTCGTCTCTGTCCCGTCTCTCGTGTCTCCCGTCTCGTGTCTCCGTCTCTGCCTTTCCTGCCCCCTCTGCCTTTCTGGTCCCCCCTGTTCTGACGCGCAGGTCCGCTTCTTGTGCGGCCACCACCGCTTCGTCTTCCGCTTCTTCTGCGGCCTCTACGCGCGCAGCGGCCACCGCTGCCACCGGTCCGCCGCGGTCGTGACCAGAGAGCTGCGCGCCGCCGTTGTGAAGCGCGAGCACAGGTGTGTCTCCTTTATACTCTGTAAGCGTTCGCAGTACGCCTACTAATTCCTTAGGCACAAGATCTGCGGTAAGCGCCAACCCAGTCACGCCGTCCACGCCATATCCACGCCGTCCATCCACGACATCCACCGTCCACGCCATCCACCTCCACCGTCCACGCCGTCGCACGCCGGCGCGCGACCCGCCGCCTGACCCGCCCGCCCCGCCCGTCACTAACACCTGCCAGAGGACTGCACCCAGCGCCCACGCTCGTCTTGGTTCTTGGACGCGCACGCGCACTCGCACTCGCCGTGGCTCTTGGACCCGGCTGTCCCGAACCCCAGCGTCTCTGCCGCCTCCGCCAGCGCCTCCGCCAGCGCCTCCGCCTCCGGATCCCGAGCCCGCCCCAGCGCCCCCATCAGCGCCCGCCCCAGCGCCCGCCGCGCCAGAACGCCCCGCCCCAGCTCCCTCGCCTGCCTCCTGTCCCTGCCCTCCCCTGGCAGCGCTCGCTCCGGCATCCTGGACTTTGGCTCACCGGGCAGCTCCAGCTCTAGCTCTGCCTTTGGCTCCCAGGGCAGTTCTAGCGCCAGCGCCAGTTCTAGCGCCAGCTCCAGCTCCAGCTCCAGCCCTTCCTTTGGCTCCCAGGCCAGCCGCTCCGGCATCCTGGACTTTGGCTCGCCGGCCAGCTTCACCAGCTCCAGCTCTGCCGTTGCCTCCCAGGCAAGCTCCGCCTTTGCCTACCAGGCCAGCCAGACCAGCTCCGCCTTTGCCTACCAGGCCAGCCAGACCAGCTCCGCCTTTGCCTCCCAGTCCGCCCTCGGCTCCCAGGCCAACGCCCGCCCCCGCTCCAGCATCCTGGACCTCTGCTCCCCGACCGACTCCGACTCCGGCGCCCAGGACTTTGGCTACCGGGCCGGCTCCCACGCCAGTTCCAGCTCCCGCTCCCACAGCGTCCCTTTCTTTGGCCCCCCGACCAGCCCTAGCTCCGACCTCCGCTCCCCGACCCGCTCCAGCTCCCTCTCCCGCATCCTGAACTTTGACTCCGAGGCCGGCTCCAGCTCCAGCGCCGCCTTTCGCTATCCCGACGCCACTGCCTACGCCCATGCGGCCGACGACCGCGCCCCGTTTCTGCGCCCGCCGACGCCCGCGCGGCTGTTCTAGGAGGGGTATGAAAAGCGAGGGACGAGGGACGGACGGGACGAGGGACGGATGAAGACGAGGGACGGATGAAGACGAGAGACGATATGAGACGGACAAGACGGATGGACAAGACGGACAAAGAGACAAGTCAGACGAGACAGACGGACAGAGAGACAAGACAGACGAGACAGACGAGACAGACAAGACAGAAGACAGACAAGACAAACGAGACAGACGAGACAGAAGACAGACAAGACAGACAACAGACAAGAGACAACAGACAACAGACGAGACAGAAAAGGCACATCTGCCGCCTAGAGGACACGGTTCTGTGCCGCCGAGACACCGATCAAAAGCAGCGTGGGAATACACTTTGTGCTGTCTGTGATCACCTGCCATACCTGTCGCGCTTACGAGTTCAGCGTGTGGTCTCAGCGCGGCCAAGTGTACTCCGTGTGGTGGCTGCCCTGCCCACCCTGCCTTTCCCACCACTTCCTCGGGCTCTCATCTTTCTTTTCTGCCGTCGTTACCTTTACTTTAAATACAGTATCGCGATAAAAAGACGACAGTAAAAAGGCCGCGTTTTAACACATGGTGTTAGCCTGCCCACCCCCTTTCCTCGGCTTCTCTCGCGTGCCTTCCCTTCCTGCCCAGCCGCTGCGCCCATTTGTGCAGCATCGTGACAGAACGACGACAGTAAAAAGGCCGCGTTTTAACATGTGGTGCCAGCCTGCCCATCCGCCTTTCACACTGTCCCCTTTCCTCGGCTTCTCGCGTCCCCCACCTTTTCTGCCAGGTCGCTGCGTCCATTTGTGCAGCATCGCGACAGACGACGACCTGAAAAAGGTCTTGTATACGTCAACGTGTGGTGTCAGCCCTGCCCACCTTTCCGATTATCTCCCCCTTCCTTGGCTTCTCGCGTATCTCGTCTTTTCTTTTCTGCCAGGTCGCTACCTCCATTTATGCAGCGTCGCAAGACGACCTCTGCAAGGTCGCGCATACGAGTTTACGTGTAGTGTTAGCCTGCCACCCCGCCTTTCCCCTTTCCTCGGGGTCTCTCGCGCGCCTTTTCTTTTCGCCATTTTGTGCAGCATCGCGACAACGACTACCTCTATAAAAAAATCGCGCACGAGTTTAACGTGTGGTGCCAGCCTGCCCATCCCGCCTTGACCATTTCCTCGCCCTCATCTTTTCTTTCCCACGGTCGCCCTCGTCTTCTCACGTCCCATCTTTTCTTTCCCCACGGTCGCCCTCGTCTTCTCGGGCCCCTCATCTTTTTAACCACGGTCGCTACGTTCATTTGTGCAGCATCGCAACAGAACGACACCTCTGCAAAGGTCGCGCATACGAGTCTTCAACGTGTGGTGCCGCCCTGCCCACCCTTTCTTTCCCACCAATTCCTCGCGTCCCTTATCTTCCCTTCTTTACTTACGGTCATGCCCCATTTTACCCAGTATCGCGAACGACCTCTGCAAAGGCCGCTGCCTACAAAGCGATCAACGTCGTTCCTATGGTGGCAGCCTGGCGTCGAGTAACGGGTAGCCGTCTACTGCTCCTACGGTCAGTCGGGAAAAGAACAAGTTTTCACGTAGAATGTATAGGAAAACCTTATGCTCCTCAACTGGGGCGACACTTCTAGCCATCTTAGCTGAAGCCTGTCGCTGGCGTCCTCCGTCGCTGGCGGTGCACTCTGCCGTCGTCGCAGCGATGGGAATACATTTTTTATGCTGCCTGTGATCATCCTCTGTCCGCCTCCGCCGTCCACCATTGCCCGCCGCAATCCTCCACGACGCGCGAGGCAAGGCAGGACCGGCGACGCCGTCCTCCAGGTCTCTCGGTCTGCTGCAGCGTGCTTGCAATTGTCCCGGGCGGTGTCGCTGCTGGCTGGTGGCTGGTGGCTGCCTACCTCTGCCTACCTCCTACCCGCCTTCTGCCTGCCAACCTCCTACCCGCCCACCTACCTCCCGCCACCTCTGCCCCCCAACCTCCCCTTTCCCCCTGCCTACCTCCTACCTCCTACCCGCCGACCGCGTTTCAGCGCCGTGGCACTGTTTACAGGTCACATTCCGCCGCAGGTCATCCGCCCACATTTTCTCTCTTCTCTCGGTTTCCTCCCGCTTCCCTTATTTCCTTTTGATTGCGCGCGCCTGCCGCCTCCCGTCCCGCGTGACCAAGAAAAGAGGTCGTACAACGCTGCAAGCGACAGAATTTTTTTCCCCTTTTGGGCGGCGACACCGGGACACCGGTGGGCGCATAGCGTCGGGCGCGAGCAGCGCCTGTACGGAGTAAACAGCGCAGACAGGGGCAGCCAGCCAGAGCAGCCACAGCCAGTTAAAAGGGTGGGGGCCGGCAGCAGAATTTTCACGCCGCGTCGCACCGCTAGCAAGCCGTCCAGGGCGCGTCGTACGGACGGGCGTTAGACGGGCGTACAGACGGCGTACGGAGGCGTATAGACGGAGTACAGACGGAGTATAGAGAGCGTACAGACGGGCGACATCGGAATAAACGCATCGGAGGGTTGTGGGCGGGCCTGTAAGACGTGCGAGGGGCCTAAGGGGGCCTAAGGCCTGTAAGACGGGCTGCTTTTTCGGCGGCAAACAGCTAAACCCGAACAGCCACCCAAACCCAAACAGCCAAAATAATAACGACGATAAAAGACAAAAGGTAAAAGAATACCGCGACTTTAACGTAAAAACGGTAAACAGCAGCAACCAGCGGCAAACAGCAACAACCCCGTCCTCACCGCGATTTTAACGTAAAAACGGTAAACAGCAGCAACTAGCGGTAAATAGCAACAACTCCGTCCTCACCTCGTAGCCTTCCCAGACCCCTGCTGCCTGCACCCTGCACCTGCTGCGTACACCTGCTGCCTGCCGCAATTCTATCATTTTTGGTGGTCAGCCGGCGCCTGTTTTGTGGTCAGCCGGGCCGGCCGGAGCACAGCGTCGGGGGGCACAGAAACACGGGAGCGGGCAGCCGGAAACTGGTTTGCCTAAGCCGGCCATCGTTATCTGGGTGGGCAGTCTGGCTCTCTAGCTCTGGCTCTGGTTCTCTGGCTCCCCCTCTTTCTGGCGCTAGCTGTCTGGCTGTCTGGCTCCTAGCTCTCTGGCTCTCTGGCTCTGTGGATCAGTGGCTCTGGCTCTCTACCTCCGTCTATTTCTCTCTCTCTCGCTCCTTGGCTCCGAGCTCTCTGAATCTCCAGCTCTCAGTCTCTCTCTACCCTATATAGCTCTCTTTCTCTGGCTCCCTTTCTCTGGCTCCTGGCTCTCCCTTTTTTTTTTTTTTTTTTGGCTCTAACTGTTTAACTGTCTAGCTCATCATCATAACTTTTTAACTTTTTAATTTGTAACTTTGTAGCTCTTTACCCCTATTTATTTCTCTCTCTCTCGCTCCCTAACTCCTAACTTTCTAAATCTCCAGCTCTGTCTCTCTCTACCCCCTGTAGCTCTCTTTCTCTGGCTCCCTTTCTCTGTCTCTCTCTCTCTAGCTCTCTCTCTCTGGCTCTCTCTCTTTCTGTCCCTGGCTCTCTCCCTCTGGCTCTCTCTGCCCTCCTATAGCTCTCTCCCCGGCTCTCTCTCCCTGGCTCCTAGCTCTCTAGCTTCCTCCCCCCCCACCTCTTTCCCCTTCTCGGCTTCTTCCCTGCCCTCTGGCTCTCTCCCCTCGTCCCGCTTCCGCGTTCTCGTATACTCCGTACACCAGCCGGTCTCCATAACCCCCCGTCATCCGTCCCCGTCCCCGTCCTCCGTCCTCCGTCGACAGCCCCACTGCCCTTTCTCTGTGTCCCATATGACCTGTCAGCCGCCTGTCCGCCGCTGTCCTTTCCTCGCTTGGCAGCCGCCGCTGCACGCATGTCCGGCTGGTGTGTGTCTCCCCTGCCACGTCCTCTCGTGCGTCTACTCCTACTGCCCGGCTCCTGCGATGTCCTCTCGTGCGCCTACTCGTACTGCCCGTCTCCTGCCACGTCCTCTCGTGTGTCTACTCGTACCTGCCCGGCTCCTCCGTAGCAGCCGCCTTTGCTCTCCCCTTTTCCTCCTGCGGCGATGGAGCCGCCGCTCGCCGGCTCCTCTGTAGGGCTCCTCCGAACGTATGGCGCTGGCCGGTACCTCCTGTACGCCTCCTCCTGCAGGCTCCTCCGCATGGCGCTGGCCGGTACCTCCTGTACGCCTCCTCCTGCAGGCTCCTCCGCATGGCGCTGGCCGGTACCTCCTGTACGCCTCCTCCTGCAGGCTCCTCCGCATGGCGCTGGC